>CM069452.1:10324883-10400860 GCA_035610835.1 Ophiura sarsii | reverse complement strand
ATATAATATCAACTCCCTACAATATAGTGAATTGGCCATACAGGGGCCCAAAATTTTAAATGACTTTAATTAAGCTGAAAAGCACACCAAATTGTTCGGCTGAGCACAAGGATTCCGAAAAAGTATAGTTTGCCCTACTTCCAATGTTTGGTTAACAAGTTATCGGGTAAAACGTAAAAAGGTCGTTGACCTTTGCATATATGGGGTCAAAATTTAAACTTGCTCCGATTTGGAAAAACAATATCTCATATTGTTCGTATGATCACAAGGATTCCAGAAATAGGTGTTTTTTTACCACCGGGAATATTTTGTGCAGGTCAAAAGGTCAAGGTACACTGCCCTATATAGAATCTGACCTTTTGACCCCTTTATAAGGTACAACAGACACTCTAGGTGGTAAAAGCTATCATTTCTGGAATCCTTGCAATCAGACGAACAATTTGAGATATTGTTTTTCAAAATCCGAGCAAGTTTAAATTTTGACCCCATATGCAAAGGTCAACGACCTTTTTACGTTTTACCCCATAACTCGTTAACCAAACATACTTTTTCGGAATCCTTGTGCTCAGCCGAAAAATTTGGTGTGCTTTTTAGCTTAATTAAAGTCATTTGAATTTTTGGGCCCCTGTATGGCGGCCATTTTGGATGGAATTTGCGCTATAAAAGAACTTTCCCGTCACTTTAGATAGTCTTGGGCAAGCTTCGCAATCGTCAACGGGCGCTGGTTTGGACAAAATATCAGCGCTCGGTTTTTCAGCATTACCAGGCGCTATGGCAAAAGGACCAAGGGGTAAAAATCGCCCAGCGCCTGCTTATCTTATGCCTTGCTCCCTCCCAGCAAATCCCAAAAGTTGACAGCCCTGTTCATACCCTGAGCATGAAAATACTAAAATAAATGGGTCACAGTCAAAACGAAAAGGTGTTAATTATGAGCTCAGATTTTCAGAATAAACTTTTGTGAATGCCGTCTTTGAGCTGATTAGCTAAAGAAAAAAAAATGAAAGATTATATCGAGTAGGTGTATGGCTAAAGAAAGCGCCCTCACACTTTAATATATATTAAAAAAACCCATCCATTTCTTACAAATATTGATTTCAAAATAACACAATTTGACACCAAAATCAATAGAATTGGGTATAGAATAACATTTAATATTAAACATAACAAAATAACAAAAGTGTCATTTTTAACAGAAGCCAGCAAGATCCATCAACCCATCAATATCACTTTTTTGTCTTAGTATGAAGGTATCCAAGAATCCATAATGCCTAAAAATACATGGCAAAATTCATTGCCAAATTAGGCCTAAAAACCCAGTTGTGTGTTGCCCTCAAAATGCTAAAAAATTAAAGTTGGGTCGGTCAGTCAGAATTTTTTTTTTCTTGGCTAAAAATAAATGGTTTATGCATAAATTGAGACAAAATTGGTGTACATGTAGGCCCTAAGTCAATTTAACTAATGTTTCTAGTGTGATAATAGTCTAAAACCATTTATTTAAGCTTACTTTAAATTCATTTCACGCAAGAAATAGTAACATTTAGACATTAATTTAAAGATCAAATTTAAATTTAAAAAAATAATAATAATTTAAAAAAAAGTTGAAAGAAAAAAGAAAATGTGACCCTACATGTAGTTTATACAATTTAAGGGTTGGTCGCTGATGGCAACACAACCATTTATTTTTGTTGTCCTTAGGGATAATTAATTTATTTATACTTTTTTTCTTCATGAATTGATCATTACAACTTATAAATTTCTTACCCTGTTTCAGGTTGGGACTTTATGTATTACATAATGTAGAGACCTTTTAATGAGTTAAGGCAAAGCAAATTTAATATTCATGACACAGATACATTTTGATGTCATGTTTTAATTATCCTTTTGTTGATTCTGCTGTACAACAAGTCTATATTTCTTTGTATAGGTGGACACAACAATTTGTGTGTTGTTTAGTTAGGGGTGTATCAATCTTTCGTAATAACTGCTTGTTTTCATGATTCTTGTCTACAGGCAATAATGTCAAGGCGACCAAAACTCCCGCGCTTTTCAATAAGAACAGTGCAAGCCAATGGCCTTGTTGATACCACTTCGAAGTGTAGATCTATCAGAGCAGCTTCCTGTTCCCGTGCCGCTACCTGACCATCAGCTACCTGTTATAGAGGAAGAAGAACAACTACCTGGACAATATCCCACTGCGTCGGAACACACACCATGCAATGACAATGAATGGGCATCACTCAGAGACAAATTACTGGCAGTTCATTTTACCTTCCAGGGTCCTATTGTGCTGCATGCCATGCACAGATAAAACTGAACAAAAACCATACCAAGTGCCAGTATTGTGGTCTGGATGCATTTTATGGCAATCAGACATGCTGCCTGAAACACCATAAATGGTGTTTAAATCCATTCCATAAATGTATGCAATGGGAGGTAAGTTGTAAACTGTAATGTCGAAAAAAAATTGACATTGCGTCGTCGTCAATGTTACGACAAGCTTCAAGTGCTCTTCCAAAAACTTTGTTTATTCTCGGTATTTTTGAGCAGGCGCGATGTTGTATTTAAGCCATGAATAAAAAACAAAGATGGCGGCTTGCACCAGCTTATAAACATTACTGTTACTTATCGCTGAAATATTGGCATAATTCTGTTATACCCTTCACACCAACATCAGTTAGTATGCGTCGTTCTTAAAAATCACGCAATATGAATACCCCTGTGAATGGTATTGTGAATGGTATAACAGAATTACTCCAAAATATATGTTAATGCATACACGGTGGGTAATTGAAAAGATGGGCGCTTATAAGGGATTATTTTTGGTAGTCATTGGGAAAAATTTGGGTGGGCGCTTATAAGGGCATGGGCGCTTAATAGGGATAATACGGTACCTTTTTAAACACATTTATCGTAAACACTGTCAAATTCAGCAAGGTTGCACTTAGCGGAAAAGCATGTGCGATCGAAAAGTGAACTAAACTGTTTAAAATGTGGGGGGAAAATCAACATTCCAGCGTCGCAGTGGTCTCACTATGGCCACATTACATGACCTTAATGTTCCGACAAGCTTCAAGTGCCCTTCCGAAATCTTCCTTTATTCCCAGTAGTTTTGAGCATGCACAACGTTGTATTTAAGCCATGAATAAAAACAACCAAAAATGGTGGCTCGCATTGGGGAGAGCGGGCGGCAGTGATGGAACCAGGCTTACTGGTACTGCTTTACTGAAGGACGGCGTGGCGAAAAATATTGTTGCACAGTGCTACAGTAATTGAAAAGGTGGGCCGCCATTGCGAAAAATATTGTTGTACAGTGCTACAGTAATTGAAAAGGTGGGCGCTTATAAAGGATTGTTTGTTGACAAAAGCACGAGGGTGTGTGCTTATAAGGGCATGGGCATAGAAATTCTGGCCCCATCCTACATACTTGGGGCAGTACAGGGGCGTAACAGAGGTTGGTTGTTAGGGGGGCATAGCCAACAAAATTCCTGGTTAGAATAATTCCGTCCCGGATTTTTTTTGTAAAAGGTTGCCCCAAATTTTTTCCCAGTCAGTCACCTCGTGAAGTGGGGGGGGGGGGGGGGGGGGTAGGGGTAGGGTCCAAAAAATGTGCACGGTCACAAAATTTCGCACGGTCACAAAATTACGCAAGGTCACAAATTTCGCATGGTCACCAAAATTTGGCACGGTCACACAATTTTGCAGTACAAACAGCACAACAGTCAACAATTTGTTGACTGTTGTGCTTTTTGTAACTGCGAAATTTTCGTTTTTCTTTCTTTCCCTTCTTTTCTTTCTTTCCCCTTTTTTCCTCCTTTACCTTTTTCTTTTTCCTTCCTTTTTCCTTTCTCTCTCTCTTTTCTTTCCCTTTCCCCCTTTTCCTCTTTTCCCTTCCCCCCATTTGTCCTGGTGGGTAGGTTTGAATTTCCTGCTGAGCACCTTCAGGGTGGGGGCACTGTGCCCCCTGCCCCTCAGCTGTTACGCCACTGGGGCAGTATACTGTTTTGTAATTTATGGTGTTTTTGGTCCAGTGTATAAAAAATAATTATGTACTCTTTTGTATTTAAATAATACAGGTTGCTGAAAATGCATACAGGGAATTGTATATGGATGCAGTTTAGCCGGCCTGATCATGATTGTGCAAAATCAAATCCTCGGACTGGTATTGAGGTTTTTGACCAAAATGGTAGGTATTAGGTATAATTGTATAATGGTTTGTTCTGATTTGTATCTGTTTACTTGATCATACATGCTTGGGACCTAAAGGACAATATTGGATAAGGCTATTAAAAAAAAATTGTCTCAAAGCTCCCGCATCTTTTTTTTTTTTTTTAATCTCAAAATTTCACAGATTTTTCAGATTTTCATTCATCACATCATTTTAAATACTAAAAAGGTGACCACTTTACAATGATTTCAATATTTTATTTTTAAAAAAACCCTTAAAAAAAGAGCTTTGAGACAAAAGATTTTTTTAGTATAACATCTGTTCTTACTATCATTTCATTTAGCCATCATGCTTATACAGGCTTTAAATCATGGCCTGAGAATTTTGCTCGAGTCTGGTCCCGTCAGGACCCAAGCGTGTGTCCGTACGGACCGACCTTGTAACTAAACAAACACACATAAATACAATTCCTAATTACCTCAAAATCATGGTTTTAGAGAGAATTTAGAGTAAAAATAAGTTGTCGGTGCAGACTTCGACAGTTTAAGGGTGCACTACACTAAATCGGGTATCCCCTACCCTTAAGGGCGGTGTTCAAGTTTTAAAAAAATGATTTTTGATTAATTATGATTAATGGGACATCACCTACATGCACCCTGACTAAAATAAACTGTGAATATCATCTAGATACATTTTGAGAGATCTTTCAAATTTGTGTTTTTCACTGGAAACATCGACGATTACGGCAGCATTTCCAAGCTTATCAGAGAGGTAGTCAACTCCGTGGGCGTATTTTGAAAAAACCGAGCAAGTTCACCTATCTATTTTTTCCCCTTTTTGGTGAGAAAATGTGAACATCTTTCAGAAAAAATCACTCAACAAGGTCAAATTTTGTAATTTAGTGGTCTTATACAGAGTTTCATATCAGCGTTTTTTGTACAATATATATCCCTATGGAGCTCTATTTAGTAGTGTGACCCCTTATTTTCACTCTAAAACCATGATTTTGAAGTAATTAAGAGTTGTATCGCCCTGTAACTTGGAATGTATTACGATTTATGATCCAAAATGTAAATCTGCAAGAAAATCTGCTTTCAATTTTATTGAGGATTGAGGGGGTTTCACATAATACTGTATATAAAGCTGAAATTTTCGTGGTGGTTTTATAAAGTATTTTTCGGCGAAAATTATAACACACAAAATTATTGTTTTTAACATTCATGCAGTGCATCCAGAAGGTCGCCCGCGAAAAAACCCAATTGTCTATGATATCGAAGTGCGCGAAAATATTGGCTTTTACAGTATACCTTTAGCAGGGTCTATTCACAGTACGATACTGCGGATAAGAAGGAGTTGCCAGCTTATTCACAGTACGATACTCCGGATAAGAAGGGGTTGCCAGCTTATTTGCAGTACGATACTGCGGATAAGAAGGGATTGCCAGCTTATTCGCAGTATGACAGTGTAACAGTTAAAATTACTTTTTAACGTTTTACTCTACACCACACGGCAACAGATTTGTTTTCTGACCCCCCAAAATTCACCAGAAAGGTCACCCTGACCCCCTCCCCCCCTCTCGGATTTGAACCACAGACTTCCAGCACCAGGGCCCAGATCCTAGCCACTACATCACGGATGTCAGTCACACTTGGCGCAGTATATTCGCCTCGTTATAGCATGGGTCCGTTTTGTAGCCTAGTTGCCGTGTGGTGTAGTATAGTTAGGGTTATAGGGAAGTGTCAACTGTTTTTGGCCAAATTTATCAAGCATTGTAACTTTTAAACTATAAATGTGATGTACCTGAAAGTAGATTTTTTTGTAATGAAATGAGTCTGCGAATCTATTTTTAGTATCAAATGATATTAAAATAGATAGTGGCGCCAAAAAAGGTTAGTAGTTGAGAGGGGTAAACTACTCTTAAATGTCATTAAAATCAATTTCGGCACAAAAAGTGGGGTTCTTTTGGTAAGTAATTGAGAGGGGGTAAACTACTATCCTGTTAAATGTCATTAGAATCTATTTTGGCCCCCAAAAGCCCTGGGTCTTAGGTTAGTAGTTTGAGAGGGGACCATAAACTACTAACCTAAGACCCCCTCTTAAATGTCATTATAGAATCGATTTTGACGCCACATGAAAACATTTTCACAGATTTGGGGGCCCATAGAACAGGGTTTCTTTTTTGTGTCTCGCCTAATAATGTTGATTTTCTCAAGTACAGGAATAATAAATGTTATGGTTTATTTTTATTTTCAGAATGCCATGATCAAGCCATAACAAAAAGCCAATGAATGGTGTGAGAACGAGAACCGAAAATCTGTCTCTGAGAGAAAGGTATGTTCTCCACTATGTATTTGCACTTGGTATACTTACTGAAATCACTACCAATCTCAATCTAGCTGTTTACAATAATTGTAACAAATAACCATGTCACATTTAATACAGTTGTGGAAACAGCTTACAGTTGTGGAAACAGCTGAAGGGATTTCAAGCCCCCTAACAGTGGCGTAACCAGAGGGGGAGGGGCGGGGGATGATTGCTGCCCCCCCCCCACCCCCCCCCCCCCCCCCCCATATTGATGTTGAGATTGGCACTGTCAGTTTATTTGTCAAGAGGAATCATGGAATTATGATGGTCTAATGGTCAAAAGTACACAGATGAAAATGTGTCCCAAATATTGGGTACAAGCTTGTTTAGAGCCAAAATGTACCTTAATCATAGCCAAAATAAGTGTAAAGTCGAAAATTGTCACACGCTTCATTGTATGCGCACATTTATTTAGTCACAACAATCTTGTCGGTTCACTTTCATAGGTACAAGCTTGTTTCGAGCCAAAATGTACCTCATTCTTTGTCAAAATAAGTGTTGGTCAATTTTCCACATTGGCAAATATATTCTGGAAAAAAAAGTGGAGTTAGGGTTAACAATGAAATCAAATTGGTCATGGATATAATCCATGCTGAAGGAGAGTCCTATTTGTTTTATTCACCCTGTATAATAACCTAATTACGTGTAAGGCCACCACCACCTAAAAAACATGTGCAAGTGCCTGACAGACCCAATTTTTGGTTTAGAATTTTTTGGAAAACTGCCTGAAAATAAACCAAAATATAAATAATAGCGTGCTTTTGGTTACCGAGCTCAATTCCTGATCTCGAATTTCTAGAATTGTTATTTAAACTCATTTTGCTCATTATATTTTTCAGATAAGGAATGCACCACATCAACATCAAAATGCCACCTTGGAAAGTCAGGAAATGTCATAATTAACAGATTAACTTGAAACAACTCGCTAAGTGTGGCATACATACATGAGAGACATGTGGTGGTGGAAGGAAAGGAAGGCTTGGTGACCCACCTGAGTTTGATCTGCTCTATGTATGTGTGACCAAATAACACAATTCTGGATGTCAGCTCCTCTAGCTTCTGGTCAGGGAGAAATGATAACAGGTTAAGAAGAATGTTTTGCCTTTTGTTGTTCATTTTGTTTTCGCTACATTTTTTCTGCACTTTCCGCTCTAAAATCAGCAAGCGCAAAAATATAAATGCACAAATATTTTCCTTTTGTATGTAGGTCTATAATATAAGGAAGCTCAAAATTGCATAAATAAAAACAAGCAAAATTGTTCAAAATATGTGAAGCGTGAAAATGTACACATACTAACATTTACATTTTACAGTACATGTATGCAAAATGCTTTCTTATAAAAAAGGCTAATACTAAGTGCAGAATTTCTTCTCTCATTTCATTGTGTTTTTGGCCCAATCACCCCTTTCTTTCCCTTTCAGATCCATTTTTTCTTGATAACTTTAAAAAATGGGCAAAAATATGGGCTCATCACGTAGGGTTATGCATTTAGTGACTCCACATGCTTATGCATGCAGGGTATGTGAGACACATTTTTTCTCTTCTTGGCCTTATGTGATAACCCTTATCTAAAATTAAAGCATTCGCAAAGCACTCGTATTGTTGTGTCAAAAGCCCTCGAGCGAATGCTTATATTAACCACTATATACAACCACTATAATAGGTCTGCCTTCATATGCTTTCGTGTATCAGAAAAACCGCTAAATAACCCTCGAGTTGCTTTAAATAACCCTCGAGTGCTTTTATTGCATTCGCAAAGCCCTCGAATAGCCCTCCTCAGAGCCGAAAAATGTAAATGAGCTTAGCTCTCGAATGCTTTTGACCACTATTGAATGCGAATGCTGATTAGTGGTTGAAACATTAATACCATTCGAGGGCTTTAATAGCATTCACAAACCCCCTCGCTATATAGCCCTCAACCACTATTGTATAGCACTCGACCACTATTGTATAGCCCTCGACCACTATTGTATAGCATGCACTTGCTGAAATGTTCGTTGCGCTGTATATTGAGGTTACGCAATGTTGCATGGTTTAGGTACCATTTGGTTACATGCTTTCAAGATTATGTTGAACCCTATAATTAACACTCTTAGTACTACTAATTACTATGATGCGGTGTGCTTGTGTCACCCTGCAAATACAGAGGTTCGGGTTCGAGCCCCGGCGGCGTGGGGGCCCTTTTTCCTCTTGCTTTTTTGACGCGAAAAAAATTCTTTAGCAAAGGTGCCTCGGGGGTAAAGGTTTAGGAGTGATTTTTTTCTCAATTTTTCATTTTTCAGAATTTCTCTAATTTTTGTCTCATTTTAACCCTAACACTCTTGAGTACTACAAATAACTGCGATGCGGTGTGCTTGTGTCACCCGGCGTGGCAGTTTTTTAATGAAACAATGGCCCGGACAATTTACTTGGTGAAGTATACTGAGCCAAGTATGGTTGACCCCCCCTGGCCGAGTGATAGATTGTCTGCCTCTGAACACAAGAGGTCCAAGGTTCGAGCCCCGGGGGCATGGAGGCCCTTTTTCCCCCTGCTTTTTGGCAGCGAAAACAAAATAATTGGAAAATTGTGCCTCGGGGGTTAGGGTTATATCCAACTCTTTCTTTCTAATGGACATACCAGAGTTCCATACAGTGGCGCGCTACAGAGGGTCAAGGGGGTTTCCCCCCCCCCCCTCAAAAAAATTAGTTAAAATTATAAAAAAAGTAAATATTGATAAAAGGCAATTTTTTTCCGCGTTGTGCGCACATTTTTTCGCAAAATTAGTTAGTATTGGATCAAATTTGACAATTTTAGCGTAAAATGTAAACAAAAAATGCGCGCGCATACATTTTTTGTCCCCCCCAAAATTGTGATTTATGCTGTAAAATTGGAAATTTTCACACTACATTAATTTTCACGCACTGCCAGGCAAGCTCAAAATTTGTATACCCTTAATAGGCTTGAAAAATAATAATTTACATGAACTTTTGGTTATGTGATACGAACCCCGGCCGTAAATGACCAATGAGCATTTTAGGCGTACAATGTGGCACACATACATTGTAGCTGATCAAAATATAAATCAGAGACAGTGCTCATCTGGTACAACATGCATGCACCCCCCCCCCCCCCCCCCCCCCCCCCCCTCACCCCAATTTGCATCCGCAGCATACAGGCCTGCATTACTGGATAAGCCTAATATGATGTGTGTGCAACATTTAAAGGTTTGCAAACAAATGGTCTTTATAAGCTTATACTAACTATACATTATAAGCTAATGGACTTGACTAAAAGTACAAGTTACTAAGCTTACTATATTTTACACATTTCCAGCTATCTGAATGTAAGTGCAGTATATCCACACACCTGCTCTGCAGACAATAGTGATTCACAATTCACATATATATATATAATAAATACCTCTGAAAGAAACCAAAATATCCATCATAATTATGCTCCACAAACCTACTGCCATGATCACAGATACTACAACAATAACAAATTTGAAATGGCAGTTGGTGATTATGTAACATGTATGAAAATTAGAGAACACACTATTGTTATCTATAATAGAACCACTATCCAATCTACTCCAACAATAACAAATTTGAAATGGCATTTGATCATGTGACATGTATGCAAATTAGTGAACCACTATTGATCTATAATAGAACCACTATCCATCTTCCAACCACCATCTATATCAATAGCACTCAATGCAACCACTTTGAGCAACCACTATCAGCTCTCGAATGCTATTTCAGCTAAAGTAAACCACTATTAGATACCCATTTTAGCACTCGGCGAACCGCTAAAAGTGCTCGAGTGCTGAGACACCTGTAAAAACCACTATAATAGCCCTCGACCACTCTATGAATGCTTTGTGAGGGCTGTTATAGCATTCGAGTTGGGCAAGGGAACTTGTATGTGATCATTTTTTCTACAATCTATTTCCCAAGTTTCCTTGCATGAATCATATTTATTATAAAAATACCAAATTCACTCACTATTGCATCCTGATTTTTAATTTTCCCCTATACGTACAGGACCCTGGTAGTCAGAGTTGCCACGCCGTTTGACGCAGAATACCAATGAATCGTTCTATGCCCTGTTATGGAGTGTTGCCCATAAAGAGAAGTTAAGCTCAGCTAGGGAAAACATCTTGGCAATTGAAATGGCAAGGCTGTATTTCAACCAAGGTTTCAGTGCCAACATGACTTTGCATTCCTTCTGCTGGATTAAAGACCTCTTTTAGGGCAAAGGCAGGCATGCTTACAGAATTAGAACTAGACCTAAACTAGCAAGGCCACGTATAAGCCACCACCTGAGATCGAAGAGGTAAAGAGAAAGTCAGCAAAGAGGAGTCTGGGATTCAAGGCTGCATGACCCTCACTATCAGAGTGGTCACTTTATTCCGGAGGGGAATACTTGGTCATCATATAACCCTAATTGAGGGTTTTCATGTATTGGAGTCACCCATGCAGATAGCCCTATTTGAAATCAAGACTCTCTGTGTGGACGATTAAGTTCATGTCAGTAGAAGACATTGTTTTCAACATTTCCATTCCAAAAATGTTAGGGTTATTACACCTTTTTTTTCTAGTATTACCATAACCCTTTATTACAGCCCTGAACCCCATGAAATCCCATTTGAAAACTATGCTGGAGGCACGTGTCACCTCAGTCTATCTTGCCGGGCACTGACACCAGGTGATAAATGCGCACGGAATTGTTAATTGCGGGCGAGTGACTCCCTGGCCGAGTGGACTAAGACCCCGTTATCCATGCTGGAGGACCTGGGATCGAATCCTGTCGTCGGCAAGTCCGGTTTTTCTCTGTAAATTTCGCCCATTTCCACCCTCGGATATTTTTTTCAACATTTTCCATTCCAAAAGTGTTAGGGTTAATGAATTTGGTTTATATCACTGGATATTTTGTATGTCTACTTTTTGTAAAGTCGACTTGGCAAGATAATTAATATAACTCACCATATGGTGACAACTCCTTGGCGAGATAATAAATGGGTTGAAATAAGCTGGGGAAGGTTGTAATGAAGTAATATGGTTTGGGAATGGGAGGTAGGGGCCGTGGCTATTGAAATGGATTGAAACCGAGAATCATGAGGTAATGAAATAATGTGGTTTCTGAAATATGAAACATGGTATAGTGAATTTTAAATCATGTAACATGGTGTCAGATGTGGGATTTGATATTGTATGTGGTATTAGCTTCCACCAAGAGTCCTGATATCGAGATTAAAGTATACTAAATTGTGTTTATGAAATAAACTGGTTTCTTTAATCATGGGTTATAGCTTGGGCAATGACGAGAAACCCTTTCAGATTAGAATATAGACCTATATTATATTTACTCATTTATGTAATGGGAAATGGATGGGAAAACATTCAATTTCAGGTTAGAAAATAGGCTTAATGTATAATTGTACATGTATTTTAACTCATGAATGTATTCTTACCACTTTTGTGATAAATGTTTGTATACATGTACTTTTGTCTGCTTACTATGTTGCTTTGGGTTTAAAATGCTAAAATGATGACAAAATATTGTATAATTAATGCACAATCTACTGAAGATAGCAATGTTAACGTAGTAGTAAAGCCATCAAAATAAGTAATGATCAATCTACAGAAGATAGCAATATAAGCGTAGTAGCAATGATAACAAAATATTGCATAATTACAGTGGATTAACCTTTTTACAAATTGGCAAAAATTAATCATCTACTAGATATTGGAGGGGGTTCTTCTGATATATTAAATTTCTTTATACAGTCAAAAATCCCAAATGTTTGGAAAGATGTTGTTATGGCATGGAGTAAGGTTTGTCAAAAGCTGCAAACAACATTGAACTCATGGAAAGTGTCTTATGGTATAACGATAATATTCAGGTTTGCAAAAAACCCCAATATATTACCGTCATTGGGTAAAGAATATAATTTTTCTACCATGTCGCTTTTATACAGGCTGTCCAAAAATGATTCGATGCCCAAAGTTCAATAAATGTTTTCATCATCAAAATCAATTAAATTAGATCCGTTGTTTTTCTATCATATTTGCTATACTGTAGAATTTCATATCAGGAATATCAGACTTATTTTAATGAAGTTACACTCCATTGTGTAAGACATAGTGATTTCACCTTTTTGGCAAAGTGCAAAAAAATGTGTTTTTAAACAACCTTGTTTGAAAGCAACTAATACAGTCTCTTAATCTCTTGTCTGCTTACATCTTTGGTTCCTTTCAATTTTAAACTGCTGTTGTATCATTTTGTTGTTTAAACCATTAATTCTTCATTTTGATTCAATTTGAAGAGTAAAAATGGATCGTCACGCATGAGCAACCCCAATCTTTGTTTCTATAATGAGCTAGTTGTGAGGCTAAACTTGAAGGACATTTAAAAACAGGTAAAGATGTGGTCATGGGTAATTAGCAGTAGCTTAGATTTCTTTTTCATATTGGGGATGCAATTTCCTACAAACTTGCTAAAAATGGTATAGTCCCTTAATTAGTGTTTAACCTCACGAAATTCATTCTTCAATGTGAAAATTAAATCTAAGCCACTGGTGATTCACCAAATACCACTTCATTTAATAGAGGTCCCTAAACACCTGTCAAATCAAACAATGCATGGGGTCACTCAAGTGTGACAAACTTCTTTTACCCGTTAAATTGATGTAAGGAGAAGAATTAGTAATGATTTGAACACCCATAACTAATAACAGTTACAAAAGAAAGACTCACAAGATTATATTGAATAAACAAGAGATTATGATAATACACAAGTTTCTTTCTAACAAGCTTTAATAGCACACACATTTTGTTAGCACTTTGTCAAAAAGGTGAAATCACCATGTTTTACATAATGGAGTGTATCTTGATAAATCCGATATTCATGATCTAAAATTCTAATGAAATAGTACAGTATGACAAAGATGATGTAAAAACAATGGACCTAAACCCATCGGTTGATTGAACTTTGAACATCGATGGGTACTTATCATTTTGGGACAGCCTGTATATATACAAGATCAAAATTAAAGAAGTGCTACCATTTGTTCCGGAAGGAAGCAAATTGGTCCTTCCCCCTTGAAAAATATATCGCCGTAAAAAATGGAAACATTGCGAGTTTTAACAACAAAAAATGGAATGTGTAGTAATCAAGGTCTTAGGCAGGATTTGAAGATGTGTGTAAATGTGTATAAATTTAAAAAAAATGGGTGTCTAAATTTAAGGATTTGTGTACAAAGTATAGGCCATGTGATAAAAAGCTGGGTGTGCAAAAACTGTGAATTTATAAAAGTGGGTGTGTAAAACACTCCCTACACGGCTGGCTGTCTAAGCCCTTGGTAGTAATGTATCAGCAAAGGACCGTGTAATAACATTTATTTAATGCAAATTATCGTCTGTATTGTACTAATAATATTATGAAAAAACTGTGATATGAAATGTATATTATATTTTGCATTGAACATATGAGGAAACTGAATTTTCTTTTTGCATAACTAGTGCGCAATATACTGAAGATAGCAGTATGAATGTAGTAATAATTATGTCAAGCTATAGTATAATTAATACAAAATCTACTGAAGATAGCAATAATCACTTAGCAATGATGCCAAAATATTTGACAGTTAATGCACAATCTACTGAAGATAGCAAAATGCACTTTGGTATCTACTGAAGATAGCAATATTAAGGTAGTAGCAAAGTCAAAATAGTGTATAGTTAATGCGCAATCTACTAAAGATAGCAATATGAACGTAGTAAGTTGTAATGATGCCAAAATGTTGTATAATTAATGGGCAATCTACTGAAGATAGCAATATGCACTAAATAGCAATGAGAAAATATTGTACAATCTACTGAAGACTACTTGCAAACTATAGTATCGTTAATGCTCAATCTACTAAAGATAGCAATATGAACGTAGTAGCAATGATATTGTATAGTTAATGCCTAATCTACTGAAGATAGCAATATGTGACCCGTCACGTCAAAATAGACATGTTGTCAGCAAACACAGTTTTGAGATGGAGGCCAATATATTTGGTGAAATTTTCACATTCGTAATTTGTGGCGGATACGCCGTTTCATCACCCCAGAAGCATGTCATTATGCCGTTAGAGCACATCATGCCGTTAGAGTCCTGTCTCGCATAGACTCCGCTTCTCATCGGATACCATAAATGGCTCTCGGTTCCACGCTCAAGAAATAGAGCTGGTAATCATCCGTATATGTTGTTGCCGCTACACAGCTCTGGAATAAGTTGCCAATTCAGTTGAGGGAGGTGGTGTCTGTGCCTGTTTTCAAACATTTGTTGAAAACGCATTTGTATAAATGTTAGGTGTTTGTGGTTTCTTGTCTTTTTGCATCATTTTTGCCTGTAATTTTGTAAAGTGTTGTGCACTTTGAAGAGCGCCATATAAGTATTGATTAACCCTTACAGCCCCAGATCCCATGAAATCCCATTTCCCAGCATCCTGGTTCCGTGTGGCGCTGAGGTTTTTGTGTGAAATAATGGCCCCGGGCTATATAGCTGGGCGAATACACTCGCCCAGCACAGCTTCCCCCGTGGCGCAGTTGGTAGAGTGTCCGCCCGCCAACCGAGAGGCCGTGGGTTCAAACCCCGGGGCGTGGCACCTCTTGTTGTGTGTGCTTTTTTCGCTTGAAAAAAATTTCGTTGGAAAATCCACCGGGTGGGTTAGGGTTAATAAATAATAATGATGTCAAAATATTTTACAGTTAACGCGCAATCTACTAAAGATAGGAATATTTACAATAAAATATTGTATATTTAATGCGCAATCTACTGAAGATAGCAATAGTAGCTATGATTGGTTAATGCGCAATCTACTGAAGATAGCGATAGTAGCAATGATTACAAAATATTGTATTGTTAATGCGAAATCTACTGAAGATAGCAATAGTAGCAATGATTACAAAATATTGTATAGTTGATGCGTAATGAACAAGTACATCACATAGAGTTAGAGTATACAGGGTGAGTCAAAAAACATTGTGCACGATTTGAAACGGCCATTTAACCTTGATACGTGCATTGAACCGTGGATTTATTGTTGTCAATGTAAAGCAGTGTTAATCTAGTTTATCCTCCCAAAAAATGAAAGTAATCGGCTGACGAATAAGCAAACTGTGGCAAGTTTTGAAAACTGAGTGTTTTTCGCCATTCCTATGGGAATTACACAGTTAAGACATGAACATTACTGCAGCATGATGGTATGGAGTGAGAGTGAGAAAGCACCATCCTAAAAAAAAGAGGATTTGGCATCCAAAGTGCTCTGTAACAGGTGATTCAGATTTGCCTTTTCATTTGACAACTCGGTATCAGATGATTAACTACTTATCCCAGAGTGAAAGAATGATTTTTCAGGAACATTTTGACAATTAACATGATTAATGTGAGTGATAATGACCATTTAGCAAAACCAATTTTACTGTGTGTAAATCCCATAGGAATGGCGAAAAAATGCGGTCAGTTTACAAAACTTGCCACAGTTTGCGCATTCTTAAGTCGATTACTTTAATTTTTTTGGAGAATAAACTAGATTAACACCGCTTTACACTGACAACAATAAATTCACGGTTCAATGCACGCATCAAGGTGAAATGGCCGTTTCAAATCGTGCACAATGTTTTTTAACTCGCCCTGTAGAATGGTCCCTCTGCTAGACAAATTATCTGCTGCAAATGGCCCAGCAGACACCCCAAAATGTTACAATTGAACTGAGAATACCACTTCATTATTTTAGTTAAAGGGGCATTGAGAGATACGTATGGGAGTGCGCCCTCAATTATCCTGGAAATCAGTTTTTTTGCATCAAATTAATACTTAGGCATATGCTAACTACCATCTGACTAACATTCTCCGTTTATCATATAAAATGTCATGATTTTCTTAGTTTCGATATGTTTCGATAGTTTCGATATGATCATATCGAAACTAAGGTGCTGAATTCGGAAGTTATGCATCGTTTTACTCACAGACTTTCGCGGCAAATCTCAACCCTGGAGGTGCCGTTATTTGCTTAGTTTGGCATGAAGGCGATGTCGGAATTGTATGGCATTTTGGATTTGGGCTATGTTGATGATTATCTTTACGTTATTTGCTCATTTAGTATATTGATACATCTCTCAATGCCCCTTTAATGTTTCCATTTAATAAAGGGGAACCTTGTTTGTTAAATGTTAACACAAATTTGCTCTGGGCCTCATATTTTAGTTTGTGTTAACAGGAATTTGTGTTATCCAGCTTGGGACTTGAATAAAACTTGGTGCTATCAGATTTTGTGTTAACAAGGTTCCACTGTATAAAAAAAGCTTTTTTCTTGTAATTCAAGTACTAACATCTCAAAAGAAAAATTTGGGAACTATAATTGTAAAAAAAAATCACTCCATTCTTATTTTAGTATATTGGTTATTTTTTATCTTTCATCATTTTGTTAGATTTATTTCATTTAAACAACAACAAATTTCCCCCATTATAAAACCGACGAAATCCAGAATAAATTCCATCAAATGCATGGTAGTTTGATTTGTCGGGGGGGGGGGGGGGGGGGGGGGTGTCCACAAGCTTGCTCCCATTCAGTTTAAGCCCCATCCCAAAAATACAAAAATAAATAATAATACTTATTGAAGTGTTCAATTTACGATAAAAGCCAACATTTTTGCATAGTTTAATTTAGGATTAACAAGATTGTAGTATGTAGTTGAAGCAGTGTTGATGATTTTACCTGACACCTTGGAATTTCCCTTGTGAAATTCCTCGGTACAAAGTGCAAATGTTTTGATTCTTCACAATTACCTCTAACAACTGATACACAGTCAATCATATCCTTTAAATCATGCACTCTTTCTTAGTAGCGCCAAACCAATCAGAAAGCAAGAAACTAAGTGTCTAATGCACTCCACGCGTGCACCATTCAATGTGCACGTTATGCGATTTGATTATAGGTCAATAAATGCGTATGTGTTGTTTCGAGAGAAATTAGACAAATCAATGCATGCACGTTGATGTGTGAATAATGGCACGACCCCGCAGGGGAGTGCTATTGTGAGCATATCTAACTTTGCGCAGGTGCATTGATTTTTCCAATTTTTCGAGAAACAAAACATAAAGGCTACACATGCATCCCGCGATTCCTGAACAACGAATCAAAACAACCTGAGTGCATTAGACACTTTCAAGGCTCTCCGGGTATTTTAGTTTCTTGCTTTCTGATTGGTTCGACACTACTTTAGAGTATATGAATTATAGGTCAATAAATGCGTAGGCCTATCTGTTGTTTCAAGAGAAGTTAGACAAATCAATGCACGCACACTGATGTTGATGTGTGAATAATGGCACGACCCTGAAGGTGGAGTGCTATTGCGAGCATATCAACATTTCCGCAAGTGCATTTTCATTTTTCGAGAAACAAAACATGTAAACGAATGTAATGACCTAATTCATCCACGACACTTACAAATCAAAATTCACAATTTGAGCATAATTTATTGATCTATGTAAAAACGAATAAAAACATGTTAACAATTTGCTAACATCCGCAGTGAAAATCGGCGAACCCACGATTCCTGTGTGATCCATGCAGTGAACGGCGCCCACCCGGAGTGCATTAGACACTTTCAATGCACGCTGCGTATTTTAGTTTCTTGCTTCTTGTTCGACACCACTAAGAGTGTATGAATTCATTTGATTGGAACAGACTTGGTGCGCAGCTAGAGCGATTATTCATGAAGTAATGAATGAAACAAAGTTAAAGAGGAAATAACAAAAATATTTGACCATCTCAACAAATTGGTGAGGGTGGTAACGAGAAACACGTTATTATTTTACTTGGTCTCAATATAAGAAATAAGAGTGATATCTGTGAATATGTACACTAAAATATTAAGTCACATGATTATTTGTAATATTCATTGTATGATCTGGTATATGAATGATGAATAAATATTACAGATGAGCCTACAGATGGAGTGTGTTCTCTTGCAATGTGTGCAAAGTGTGTTAATATACCGGCAGTGGCGTAAATAGGTTTTTCATTTGGGAGGGGGGGGGGGGGGGGGGGGCAAGAAGGGGGCACTGACTTGAAACAGGGGGGAGGCTCCATTCCACACCCACACCGATTGGTCTCATTAGCGGCGAAATTGATTACCACTGTATACCGGCATACACAAAATGCTGATTTAAACATGGCCTGGTTTATAGTCTTGAAAAGTGGTTTACAAATTAAACTGAATTGTTGACTGCACTTACCACTGACATCATGCAAAATAAAATAGTTTTGATATGAGTAGTAAAACTAAAATCTCAGAATAAAAGTATGAAAAACTAGTCCCAGGTTTTGATTGGCAATTTGTCTTAATTTCGAAAGATGAAGATACAAAGTTTTGGTTATATTATTAGCGTGTAACTAGGTGTGTTTAATTGATTCACTAGTTGTTTTAATCGGTATTTATGAGTATTTTTCGACTGATAGCGATTACCGTATTTATTAACCTTGATTGATAAATTACAACTATATTATTGTTGTAGCAAGGAGTTATTATATTAATGTTAAGTATGATAAGTCCTTGGTTGTAGGCCTATTGCAACATTATGGGTCTGGGAAAGAAGAGACGAATAAATCGAATTCAATATAAACCCCTTACAACGTTGATTTGTCATACTACTTAATAATTATTTGACCGACGGGTTTGAAACTACACCTATAAGGATAAAGAAAAATCAGCCCTCTTTGTACAAGAAAACGTCGATTCAAAAATGCTCGTACAGGGGACGAGCATTTTACGTACGGCAGTCCTGGTAGAGTCCTGAATGAGTATAAAGGTACGTGATTGGACTTTGCATAAACACGAAACACTCGAGTGCACTCTAGAGGGCGTAGTAACGATTCCATTGAAATCCAGACGACGGTGGATACGAACAGCCGTTAATTTTGAATTTCCGTTGGTTTCAATGTAACAGTGAATTTTGATTATATGACCCAATGAAATTCATCACACGTTGGAACTCAATTATTTCATCCTAAAACCACTGAGGATGGCTAACCATCCGCATTGTCAGTATCATTTTTTGAATTAAAACCGTTGTTAAGCTTTCGTCCCATTCACTTGATCACGTAACCTCGTTCGCATATTTTTGCCTGAATATTCGTAAATACGCCCGTCCAGCGTCGTCTGTTGAAATCAGACAAAACAACTTTATGGCAAATTTCATTACGTTTTTATCCCAAACATTAATCAATGTTTAAACAAATATAATACACGAACATTTTATTGCCTTTATACTGAGTTGTCCCCGGACTACTCAGGAAAACTAATTACAGCAAAATCTATATGTAGATATGTTCAAATACCAGGAATAGTTATTTAAATGTAGGTCGGTTTTTTCATATTTTAATGGTATAAAAATGCGACATTTAGAATATTGTTCCCAAGAGTTTGATATTTTTCATATATTTAGTGGTAAAATATCACTTTTTTAAAACATATTAATTTGCTAATTACTTGAACAAACTGAGCTGTAAAAATTATCATCATCAAACCTCAATGTATATGCTATTTAATCATTTTGTTCATATGGGCCTCGAATAACACATTGGGAGAAAATGCAGACTACATACTACATGTCATACCCCATTATGTTAGATATGATTATGATATGATTTGATAAGGTGTCGTGGAAGTAATAAATTGTTGTTGTGAGAGTTTTTGTTGTTTGTTTTTATTGTTTATTTTGTATTATGATCAGCATGAAACCTCAATTTGAGCTTTTGCATCATTTTGTTCATATGGGCCTCGAATAACACATTGGGAGAAAATGCAGACTACATACTACATGTCATACCCCATGTTAGATATGATTATGATATGATTTGATAAGGTGTCGTGGAAGTAATAAATTGTTGTTGTGAGAGTTTTTGTTGTTTGTTTTTATTGTTTATTTTGTAAATATGATCAGCATGAAACCTCAATTTGTGCTTTTGCATCATTTTGTTCATGGGCCTCGAATAACACATTGGGAGAAAACGCAGATTACATGCTACATGTCATACCCCATTATGTTAGATATGATTATGATATGATTTGATAAGGTGTCGTGGAAGTAATAAATTGTTGTTGTGAGAGTTTTTGTTGTTTGTTTTTGTTGTTTATTTTGTAAATATGATCAGCATGAAACCTCAATTTGTGCTTTTGCATCATTTTGTTCATATGGGCCTCGAATAACACATTGGGAGAAAATGCAGACTACATACTACATGTCATACCCCATTATGTTAGATATGATTATGATATGATTTGATAAGGTGTCGTGGAAGTAATTAATTGTTGTTGTGAGAGTTTTGGTTGTTTGTTTTTATTGTTTATTTTGTAAATATGATCAGCATGAAACCTCAATTTGTGCTTTTGCATCATTTTGTTCATATGGGCCTCGAATAACACATTGGGAGAAAATGCAGACTACATACTACATGTCATACCCCATTATGTTAGATATGATTATGATATGATTTGATAAGGTGTCGTGGAAGTAATAAATTGTTGTTGTGAGAGTTTTTGTTGTTTGTTTTTATTGTTTATTTTGTAAATATGATCAGCATGAAACCTCAATTTGTGCTTTTGCATCATTTTGTTCATATGGGCCTCGAATAACATATTGGGAGAAAATGCAGACTACATACTACATGTCATACCCCATTATGTTAGATATGATTATGATATGATTTGATAAGGTGTCGTGGAAGTAATAAATTGTTGTTGTGAGAGTTTTTGTTGTTTGTTTTTGTTGTTTATTTTGTAAATATGATCAGCATGAAACCTCAATTTGTGCTTTTGCATCATTTTGTTCATATGGGCCTCGAATAACACATTGGGAGAAAATGCAGACTACATACTACATGTCATACCCCATTATGTTAGATATGATTATGATATGATTTGATAAGGTGTCGTGGAAGTAATAAATTGTTGTTGTGAGTGTTTTTGTTGTTTGTTTTTGTTGTTTATTTTGTAAATATGATAAGCATGAAACCTTAATTTGTGCTTTTGCATCATTTTGTTCATATGGGCCTCGAATAACACATTGGGAGAAAATGGGAGAAAATGCAGACTACATACTACATGTCATACCCCATTATGTTAGTTATGATATGATTTGATAAGGTGTCGTGGAAGTAATAAATTGTTGTTGTGAGAGTTTTTGTTGTTTGTTTTTATTGTTTATTTTGTATTATGATCAGCATGAAACCTCAATTTGAGCTTTTGCATCATTTTGTTCATATGGGCCTCGAATAACACATTGGGAGAAAATGCAGACTACATACTACATGTCATACCCCATGTTAGATATGATTATGATATGATTTGATAAGGTGTCGTGGAAGTAATAAATTGTTGTTGTGAGAGTTTTTGTTGTTTGTTTTTATTGTTTATTTTGTAAATATGATCAGCATGAAACCTCAATTTGTGCTTTTGCATCATGTTGTTCATATGGGCCTCGGATAACACATTGGGAGAAAATGCAGACTACGTACTACATGTCATACCCCATTATGTTAGATATGATTATGATATGATTTGATAAGGTGTCGTGGAAGTAATAAATTGTTGTTGTGAGAGTTTTTGTTGTTTGTTTTTGTTGTTTATTTTGTAAATATGATCAGCATGAAACCTCAATTTGTGCTTTTGCATCATTTTGTTCATATGGGCATCGAATAACACATTGGGAGAAAATGCAGACTACATACTACATGTCATACCCCATTATGTTAGATATGATTATGATATGATTTGATAAGGTGTCGTGGAAGTAATAAATTGTTGTTGTGAGAGTTTTTGTTGTTTGTTTTTATTGTTTATTTTGTACTATGATCAGCATGAAACCTCAATTTGTGCTTTTGCATCATTTTGTTCATATGGGCCTCGAATAACACATTGGGAGAAAATGCAGACTACATACTACATGTCATACCCCATTATGTTAGATATGATTATGATATGATTTGATAAGGTGTCGTGGAAGTAATAAATTGTTGTGAGAGTTTTTGTTGTTTGTTTTTATTGTTTATTTTGTAAATATGATCAGCATGAAACCTCAATTTGTGCTTTTGCATCATTTTGTTCACATGGGCCTCGAATAACACATTGGGAGAAAATGCAGACTACATACTACATGTCATACCCCATGTTAGATATGATTATGATATGATTTGATAAGGTGTCGTGGAAGTAATAAATTGTTGTTGTGAGAGTTTTTGTTGTTTGTTTTTATTGTTTATTTTGTATTATGATCAGCATGAAACCTCAATTTGTGCTTTTGCATCATTTTGTTCATATGGGCCTCGAATAACACATTGGGAGAAAATGCAGACTACATACTACATGTCATACCCCATTATGTTAGATATGATTATGATATGATTTGATAAGGTGTCGTGGAAGTAATAAATTGTTGTGAGAGTTTTTGTTGTTTGTTTTTATTGTTTATTTTGTAAATATGATCAGCATGAAACCTCAATTTGTGCTTTTGCATCATGTTGTTCATATGGGCCTCGAATAACACATTGGGAGAAAATGCAGACTACATACTACATGTCATACCCCATTATGTTAGATATGATTATGATATGATTTGATAAGGTGTCGTGGAAGTAATAAATTGTTGTTGTGAGAGTTTTTGTTGTTTGTTTTTGTTGTTTATTTTGTAAATATGATCAGCATGAAACCTCAATTTGTGCTTTTGCATCATTTTGTTCATATGGGCCTCGAATAACACATTGGGAGAAAATGCAGACTACATACTACATGTCATACCCCATTATGTTAGATATGATTATGATATGATTTGATAAGGTGTCGTGGAAGTAATAAATTGTTGTTGTGAGTGTTTTTGTTGTTTGTTTTTGTTGTTTATTTTGTAAATATGATAAGCATGAAACCTTAATTTGTGCTTTTGCATCATTTTGTTCATATGGGCCTCGAATAACACATTGGGAGAAAATGGGAGAAAATGCAGACTACATACTACATGTCATACCCCATTATGTTAGTTATGATATGATTTGATAAGGTGTCGTGGAAGTAATAAATTGTTGTTGTGAGAGTTTTTGTTGTTTGTTTTTATTGTTTATTTTGTAAATATGATCAGCATGAAACCTCAATTTGTGCTTTTGCATCATTTTGTTCATATGGGCCTCGAATAACACATTGGGAGAAAATGCAGACTACATACTACATGTCATACCCCGTGCCTGATAAAGACTGTAATTACATACAGATGCATTCATATACATGTATCATCTAGGCCCCAATTCTGCTTTATAACAGCTTGTGATGACAATGTCTTAGATTATAAATGTATTATCAATGTGTACATTTGAACACAACAACATAAACTGAATTCATTATCATCAATTTTTTATTTTATATCTATGTATTAATAAAGATCATTTGTAATTGAATCTCAGAGCAGTTGAGACAATTTTTAATATCATCAGATATATCAAAATGAAAATAGATAAACCTGTTTTGAAAAATTATATTAATTTCATTGTTTAGTCTGTAAAACAGGTTTTGTAGTACAGTTGAATGACATTTATACAACAACAACTTTGGTCACAATTATATAATTAGCCCTGACCATGGGTCCACATGGTTCTACCAAATTGTAGACATGCCTCATGTCTCAGGGTATTTAGTGTAGTTTCATAAGCTTACCAAAAAACTGTATGTTTTATTCATCAGGCCATTTCCATGGGAAACAGGAATTGTTTAACAAACTTTTGAAATTGCAATTTTTAGTAATCTGGTAATATTATATTAAGGCAAAGTACATGTATTTTAGAAAGTAAAATAATACAACTGTTTCTTGTCCCCCCACGCATCATTTTACAGGAATTCTATATATATATATTTTTTCTTCTTTATTTTTCCCATAACTTTTTTTAAATATTTAAAAAGTGGGTATCTTGGTAATACTACTAGATTTACTTTAGTCCAATGAGCATTTTGAATCAGGTTTTGTGTCAACCAACCCCCCAGAACAATGAAATAAAAAGAGTTTACAAAAGCCTCATCCTCTTCAAGTTACGCAATTAATCATGAAATACCACGCTGGTATGGTGATATTGCATCGTTTACTAAAATAATTTTAAAAAGGTGCCTTCACCCTCCTTTTATTCAAAAGTTAGGACAAGAAACTAGTTTTTATTTTTTATTTGGCCTTAAACAAAAATAATATGTTTTCTTCGCCTGACTTTTTTATTTGGTGAGGGGCTTTAATATTTGTTATTTGTCCAAAAATGATTTATATTATGTAGGTCTATGTGTACTATAAAATGTACCATTGTTGAAGTATTGTCGTATCATGAATTTCTCGTTTTAAAATTATATTTCATAGTTTTCCTTTTTTCCCCAGCTATATTCTAACTCTAGCCTGGGAACATTGTGTGGAACTCAATGTGTTTATTTTAAAATAATATACCAAAAGCCCTGTGGAGTACTACATCAGTAAAGATCCATGCTCTTGTATAGTCAAATTGCTTGGGCCAATGTCATGAGCCATGACCATGGATTGCTCCATCGCTGTCAAATAGCCCTGACTGGTTAAACCAAGAAGGTGATAACGATCAAATTGGTCCAATAAATCAGGTGAAAAGAAAAAGTGAGGCTAAATTTATTTGCTTAAGGGCTGTAAACCTAATGGGTATTTGGGCTAATTTTTCAAATTTTGATATTTGTCGGTCAAGACTAGAATTTAGAAAAATAAATTATGATTTCCATGCGAATGACTTTTTTGTCGCCAAATTGAATGCGGCTTGAGTTTTTTTGTATCATCGATCTCAATATACCCAAAAAATTGAATTACTTAACCAAATAATGGTATTTGGGCTAATTTTTCCAATTTTTATATTTGTTGGTCAAAATAAATGATTATGATTTCTATGCGAATGACTTTTTTGTCGCCAAATCGATTACAGCTTGAGTTTTTTGTATCATCGATCTCATATGTACCCCAAAAAATTGAATTACTTAACCAAATAATGGTATTTGGGCTCATTTTTAAAATTTTAATATTTGTCAGTCATCAAGCCTAGAATTAAAAAAAAAATTATGATTTAATTCTATGCGAATAACTTTTTTGTCGCCAAATTGATTGCGGCTTGACTTTTTTGCATCATCGATCTCATACGTACCCCTAAAAATGAATTATTTAACCAAATAATGGTATTTGGGCTAATTTGTCAAATTTTGATATTTGTTGGTCAAGCCTAGAATTTTAAAAAAAATTATGATTTCTATGCGAATGACTTTTTTGTCGCCAAATTGATTACAGCTTGAGTTTTTTTGTATCATCGATCTCATATGTACCCCAAAAAATTGAATTACTTAACCAAATAATGGTATCTGGGCTCATTTTTAAAATTTTAATATTTGTCAGTCATCAAGCCTAGAATTAAAAAAAAAATTATGATTTCTATGCGAATAACTTTTTTGTCGCCAAATTGATTGCGGCTTGACTTTTTTGCATCATCGATCTCATACGTACCCCTAAAAATGAATTTAATAACCAAATAATGGTATTTGGGCTAATTTGTCAAATTTTGATATTTGTTGGTCAAGCCTAGAATTTAAAAAAAAATTATGATTTCTATGCGAATGACTTTTTTGTCGCCAAATTGATTACAGCTTGAGTTTTTTGTATCATCGATCTCATATGTACCCCCAAAAATTGAATTACTTAACCAAATAATGGTATTTGGGCTAATTTTTAAAATTTTAATATTTGTCAGTCATCAAGCCTAGAATTAATTTTCTTTTTATGATTTCTATGCGAATAACTTTTTTGTCGCCAAATTGATTGCGGCTTGACTTTTTGGCATCATCGATCTCATACGTACCCCTAAAAAATGAATTATTTAACCAAATAATGGTATTTGGGCTAATTTGTCAAATTTTGATATTTGTTGGTCAAGCCTAGAATTAAAAATAAATTATGATTTCCATGCGAATGACTTTTTTGTCGCCAAATTGAATACGGCTTGAGTTTTTTGTATCATCGATCTCATTATACCCCCAAAAATTGAATTACTTAACCAAATAATGGTATTTGGGCTAATTTTTCCAATTTTTATATTTGTTGGTCAAAATAAATGATTATGATTTCTATGCGAATGACTTTTTTGTCGCCAAATCGATTACAGCTTGAGTTTTTTGTATCATCGATCTCATATGTACCCCAAAAAATTGAATTACTTAACCAAATAATGGTATTTGGGCTCATTTTTAAAATTTTAATATTTGTCAGTCATCAAGCCTAGAATTAAAAAAAAAAATATGATTTCTATGCGAATAACTTTTTTGTCGCCAAATTGATTGCGGCTTGACTTTTTTGCATCATCGATCTCATACGTACCCCTAAAAATGAATTATTTAACCAAATAATGGTATTTGGGCTAATTTGTCAAATTTTGATATTTGTTGGTCAAGCCTAGAATTTAAAAAAAAATTATGATTTCTATGCGAATGACTTTTTTGTCGCCAAATTGATTACAGCTTGAGTTTTTTGTATCATCGATCTCATATGTACCCCCAAAAATTGAATTACTTAACCAAATAATGGTATTTGGGCTAATTTTTAAAATTTTAATATTTGTCAGTCATCAAGCCTAGAATTAAAAAAAAAAAAAATTCTATGCGAATTTTTTTTTTTGTCGCCAACTTGATTGCGGCTTGACTTTTTTGCATCATCGATGTCATACGTACCCCTAAAAAATGAATTATTTAACCAAATAATGGTATTTGGTCTAATTTGTCAAATTTTGATATTTGTTGGTCAAGCCTAGAATTAAAAAAAAAATTATGATTTCTATGCGAATGACTTTTTTGTCGCCAAATTGATGCGGCTTGAGTTTTTTTGTATCATCGATCTCATAATTATGTAACCAACAAAATTGAATTACTTATCCAAATAATGGTATTTGGGCTAATTTTTCAAATTTTGATATTTGTCGGTCAAGCCTAGAATTTAGAAAAATAAATTATGATTTCCATGCGAATGACTTTTTTGTCGCCAAATTGAATGCGGCTTGAGTTTTTTGTATCATCGATCTCATACGTTCCCAAAAACATTGAATTATTTAACCAAATAATGGTATTTGGGCTAATTTGTCAAATTTTGATATTTGTCGGTCAAGCCTAGAATTTAGAAAAAGTAATTATGATTTCCATGCGAATGACTTTTTTGTCGCCAAATTGAATGCGGCTTGACTTTTTTGCATCATCGATCTCATATGATGGTATTTGGGCTAATTTTTTTAATTTATCGGTCAAGCCTAGAATTATATTTTTATGATTTCTATGCGAATGAATTTTTTGAATTATTTAACCAAATAATGGTATTTGGGCTAATTTTTAAAATTTTAATATTTGTCAGTCATCAAGCCTAGAATTAAAAAAATAATAATTATGATTTCTATGCGAATAACTTTTTTGTCGCCAAATTGATTGCGGCTTGACTTTTTTGCATCATCGATCTCATACGTACCCCTAAAAAATGAATTATTTAACCAAATAATGGTATTTGGGCTAATTTGTCAAATTTTGATATTTGTCGGTCAAGCCTAGAATTTAAAAAAAAAAAATCTATGCGAATGACTTTTTTGTCGTCAAATTGAGTGCGGTTTGACTTTTTTGTATCATCAATCTCATACGTACCCTCAAAAAATTGAATTATATAACCAAATAATTGTATTTGTGGTAATTTTTCAAATTTTGATATTTGTCGGTCAAGTCTACAATCAAGGAAAAAAAGGTTGGCACACTTTGTCTTAATTACGGAAAAAAAACCCGCCCCTCTCCCCGGAGGCAATGTTGATCCGAGTCATATTATCAGAAGCCATGGTAGGTCCCCCAACATTGATTGATGGGGGATGGGGAAGGATATAACAAAGGGGGAGACTTTTGCTTTCTATTAAACAGTGCTATGTCCCAAGTCTGATCTCAATTGCGAGCACAGGGATATTTGTAATAAGTTGCGTCAAGTGTGCCAACTATTATTTTCCTTGATTGTAGAATTTAAAAATAAATCATTATGATTTCTATGCGAACAACTTTTTTGCCGTCAAATTGATTGCGGCTTGACTTTTTTGTATTATCGATCTCATACGTTCCCAAAAACATTGAATTATTTAACCAAATAATGGTATTTGGGCTAATTTGTCAACTTTTGATATTTGTTGGTCAAGCCTAGAATTAATTTTTTTTTTAATGATTTCTATGCAAACAACTTTTTTGTCATCAATTTGATTGCGGCTTGACTTTTTTGTATCATCGATCTCATATGTCCCCCCCCCCCCCCCCCAAATGAATTATTTAACCAAATAATGGTATTTGGGCTAATTTTTCACATTTTGATATTTGTCGGTCAAGCCTAGAATTTAAAAAAAATGTTATGATTTCTATGCGAATGACTTTTTTTGTCACCAAATTGATTGCGGCTTGAGTTTTTTGTATCATCGATCTCATAATGTACCCACAAAAATTGAATTACTTAACCAAATAATGGTATTTGGGCTAATTTGGTTAAATGTTGATATTTGTCGGTCAAGCCTAGAATATAAAAATAATGTTATGATTTCTATGCGAATGACTTTTTTTGTTGTCAAATTGAATGCAGCGTGAGTTTTTTTTTGTATCATCGATGTCATATGTACCCCAACAAATTGAATTACTTAACCAAATGATGGTATTTGGGCTAATTTGTCAAATTTTGATATTTGTCGGTCAAGCCTAGAATTTAAAAAAAAAATGATTTCTATGCATTGGTTGGTTGGTTGGTTGACTGGTTTGGTTGATTGATTGATGGATGGATTGATATAATGACGATTGCTTGATTGCTTGATGTGCTTGATTGTTTGATTGATGTGCTTGATTGCTTGGTTGATTGATTGATTGATTGATTGATTGATTGATTGCTTGGTTGATTGATTGATTGATTGATTGATTGATTGATTGATTGATTGATTGATTGATTGATTGATTGATTGATTGATTGATTGGTTGGTTGGTTGGTTGGTTGGTTGATTGATTGATTGATTGATTGATTGATCGATTGATTTGTTGATTGATTGATTGATTGATTGATTGATTGATTGATTGATTGATTGATTGATTGATTGATTGATTGATTGATTGATTTGATGTGTTGGTTGGTTGGTTAGCGGGCTGGTTTGGTTGGCTGGTTAGATCCCTCCAATAACTTAACTCCTGCTATTTGTTTCCTTTGATTGATTGATTATGTGAGTGAGTGAGTGAGTGAGTGAGTGAGTGAGTGAGTGAGTGAGTGAGTGGGGGAGTGGGGGAGTGGGGGAGTGGGAGAGTGAGTGAGTGAGTGGGGGAGTGAGCGAATGAGTGAATGACTGGGGGGGTTGAATAGATGATTGAATTATTGGATGATTGCTTGGTTGGTTGGCTGGTTGATTGATTGACTGATTGACTGATGGTTTTTGAATTAATTGAATAAATGAATAAATAAATTTATTAATTGCATAATTATTTGATTAATTACACAAATTATTTACATACTTAATTATTATTTAATTATTTGGATTAATTAGTTAAATGATTGAATTAATTAGTTAATTGATTGCATTAATGATTGATTGATTGATTGATTGGTTGGTTGGTTGGTTGGTTGGTTGATTGATTGATTGATTGATTGATTGAGTGCTTGATTGATTGATTGATTGATTGATTGATTGGTTGATTGATGATTGTGAACATGTTTGAACATTAACACCGCGCTGAACGAATAGGTGAATTAATAAACCAACTTACTTATTTAATTATTTTTTGAATTAATTGAATAAATAAATAAATAAATATATATATTACATAGTTATTTGATTAATTACATTCGTTTTTACATAATTAATTATTATTTAATTATTTGGATTAATTAGTTAAATGATTGAATTAATTAGTTAATTGATTGCATTATTTATTTAAATAATTAAATTAATTATTTATTTAAATACATTACTTATTTGATTAATTACAATAGTTATTTACTTAATTTGAAGTAGCGTACATTGAGTGATGCACATGCAACCATTAAAGCTTGCTAATTTTAGACTCGATCATCGTTGTGCTGCGTGCGTGTTGTTCTTTCACTTATTACTACGACTACAGTCAATTAATTAAATAAATAATTCCATTGATTGATTATTTAAATATAAATTAATATTGCTTTACTGATGAGAAAGGGTTCGTATTATTACTCAATTAATCATTGATTAAAATTGCGGATTAATCATTTCATTAACTAACAATTATAATTATTTACTTTATCATTTTATTCGACCAATCAATAATACCCCCCCCCCCCCCCACCCCCACCACACACACCCCCACACACCTCATGATTATAGCTACGGTTAGTCCATCGATTTAGGGAAATAAAACCATACGTTAGGCCTGCAGTACTATATTCACACTCATTTGCAGTTTGGTAGACGTGATTTATAGATACGCCCCCTGTCCGGGCAGCCGGGACTAAACCGTCGTAACACTTGGTCAACCACTGTAGGCCTATACTACATGTTTACAATCATTCTCATCATGTATACTACGCGCTTTATTCCGTCAATGTATCACATGTTGTTGTTATCCGAAAGGAAAGTCATTTTAAAGTCTATATTTCCATTTGCTTTTCCATAATCATGATTCATGAATGGGTTTGGCGACCCCGGTTAAAACCCCCGGCAGATCTCCTATACCGTCACTGGATTTTCAGTAGCGCATGCATGCCCCGTGCACAAATCTCTAAATCAATACTAAAGTTGCTAATATGACAACGGATACTGGCTGTATATTCTGCCATATTCTGATCCATTATCAACCGGATACTTTTATATGTTAGCATACACAATATTATACTGCGTCAATATGTATCGGATACTTTCATGCCCTAGTATCCAATATATAACGATACTTATTTAAGGAACGGGTGTCTAAATAGATGTTTGGGTATTAGCGCGGGTAATATTCTTCTCTATATTTATTCGTCTGATTTAATGTCCTAAGGTTTAACTGTAGGTATTAGTCGTGATCAATTTTATTTAGATAAGTCCTATCTTGTAATGATGACCTATATTTGTTTCAAAATGTCTCCAACGGAGTAGAATAATACCCATACAGGTTCATTACTATTGAAAGACACTACATTTATAGTTACATATATCTGGTAGAGGAAACTACGGGATTCGTTGTTATGGTTAGTGCAGTATACACCTAACACAGAAAGTCCCGGACCAGGCACTTTAAAATATTTGCTAATTCAAAGTCAATAATCGGTACCAACAATCTGGGATATATATTAAATGAGTAGTTTGATACCTCGTTCATATAAATCGAATGGATACTTTTAAAGTTATGATGATTTAAATAACCACGACTAACTACAACAAATTTGCACTAGAATTGGTTTCCTATGGGATATCATTGATTTGTATTTTGTCCACTGTGTGCCATCTGGGGAGTCAGGTATCTGGATGAATGGGTTATGCATCGACAGGAGTCTGTACACACACATTTCATTCACTGCGTAATACCCCTGTCACATACCGTATACGGCGATCAGATCTTGCGATTGCGTTGTGCTGAAAAAAGCGCCAAGCAAACGCATAAGAACCGATTGGGCACGCAGTGGACACTGGCTAGAGCGGTAAAGGGTCTCCATGTAACACGCAGGAAGAGCGCGGAAAAATTCTCAAATGGTCATTTAAAAAAAACCAATTTAGCTCTTAGTACGCCCCTATCCCGCTTATCACATTTTCACGGCGCTCTTATTAAGACCCATTGTGTTTCTTCTTTAAAGTTTCACGGGCTCTCACTGCGCTTCCACTACGATGTAAACATTCTTAGTGCGTCCAAGTTGCTTTCTGCGTTACTAGTAAGTTCTCAATATGTTTGCACAACGTTATATGCGTACGCGCGGAGAGTACAGAGCGATTTCACGGGGGAATTAGATTCAAACACAGAAATATTAGATACAGAAGCTAATGACAATGATCCATTTTTAAAGCTCCGATCACATTGCCGATCTTTAACATTCATTGTTATTTAAATCCCTAAGATCAATATCCTAGCTTAGCGTAATGCGATAATACAACTTTTGTTTAGTAATGGAAATATAGGGTGTGTCTGTTGGCGGGAGTTTTGAACAGGTGTATCAATAACATTGTTGAATCTGTATACATCAAAATGATATAGCGATAGTATCATGATGTGTTTGTCCCTGCTTATAGCGGTCCAATAAGAAAACCATATTGAATTATATGGACCACTTGATAGTTGTGGCAGAGTATGTTTGGCTTATAAAATCCGACCATCACACGTCCCAGCCAGTTCCACTGCGTCACCGAGGGGTTCGTGGAGATCTTGATGCGCTTAATCCAAGCGCCAGGCCTGATTGCTGCAGAATGGGAAAGGGTTGTAGTAACCTTGATTTAAAAATGGACAATTTCGGACAGTTTTCCGCGCTCTTACTGCGTGTTATTCATATTTTGATACGCAGTTGAGCGCAGTACAATCGCTTGCCTGATCGCTGTATGTGTGACAGGGGTATAATCACACACTAAGCAATTTCCCATAGAAACCCACATTTAGTGCTATTATTTCTTTGTTAGTTGTGGTCATTGAAACAATCATAACTTCAAAATTATCCACTCAAATTTTATCAAATTACGGAGAATAAATTTGCTCATTTAATGCATCTCAAATTGTTGGTACAGATTATTGATTTTGGACCCATTGATTAGCCAACATTAAAGCGGCTGGTCCGGGACATTTTGTGATAGGTGTACGGGAAACTCGACTAGTCGAATAAGCAAGTAGCCAAAGTAGTCCTTGGTCGTGATTACCTGTCATCGAAGTGTCGCTTTATTTCACTACTACAAAATGGTTAATTACAAAAGGTTTGTATTTTTACGTTCCCGTATCTCATTTAACACTGGTGATGCAAGATGATAAATGCATAAAGTATTTTGTCACACGACCTGCTGATCTTTCAACGAATTTAGACATACCTGAGGAAGGAGTTCAAACTGGATTTTGACGTGCGATCACCCCAGATTAAAATATAATTGATGTTAGCGATAGTCTTAATACTGTGGAAATATCCAACAGCACAGCTTGATGTGAAAACTAATTCAGAACTAGACATACCTGAGGCAGGAGATCAACACGGATATTGTGTGATTACCTAGATTAAAATGTAATTGATGTTAGCGAGAGTCTTAATACTGTGATAGATTCTACCCTGCGGGCAGCTTTAACCCAGTATAGTATGACGCGTCACATATTCGTATTCGTAGAAATGCATCAATTTGATTAGAACAACTAGAAATGGTTGACAATCCTATATTGATCATTTCATGATAAATGATCAAAGTATTGATGTATACTCTTTATTGTCTGAAGTAATCACTAAACTACTCTGATTACTTAAATATTGCTGCTCTATTATGTTTACAAAGTTAAACTTCCCAGGGAGCTCTTAACCCCTGAAATATCCGTATACAAAACCCCTGGTTGAATGCCGATTGAAAACATTTGCATTTTGCAAGCACTCATATACATTCATTAAAGTAATGGTGGGTTTCCAAATCCAGCATTCCCGTCGGAGGTGCATCTCCACGGGTCAGCGGGAAGATCAGCTCACACAACTACAGTATGTAAAGAAACGAGACATCAGGAAAAGATGAGATAAGTTTAAGGATAAAAGCAGAGACAGAATTATGAAAAAAATAAAAAGGACGAAGAGAAAGGCAATAGTTGCGAAGACATTTACTGATGAAGGGACCAAAGAGAATATATTTAGAAACGGAAACAAATGACACACAAAATATCTCTTGCAAAACATGAAGATCAATATCAAATCTTACAAATGATACATACATGTTAAAGAGTTCTGTATAACTATCCTTCAAACCGATTGACTCAAGTACACTGTCAGCATGACAACATTGCTAATAGCGTATTTTTCGCGTAGGATCGAATTTCATGTTATTTCCAAGTGGCATGAATTTAACAGAAATTCAAAATTCAAAACCTGTCAACGACAAACATGGCTCCAATTTATGAAGTCATTCTATCTACCTTCAGTTCTGGCAGTATAAACGAGACGCTCCTACCAATTCTACAACAAGGGTTCCAAAGTTGACATGCCGTATACAAAGGCACGTTGCTCGTCAATCTCCTATTTTATCCTCTTTGACATGCTTTCTATATATTTCAAAGAATTTTTTACGCATTTTGCCATGAGGTTGGTCACGTTGGCCCTTTGTAATCAAAATATCTGTAGGCGTATTAAATGAACATATTGAGCGTTTGTTACTCACTACAACTACACTTTTCCTTTTTCATATTACGTAGGAAACATCGATTCGGTACGAGAACATAATATCCCGAGAAAAAGACATTTTGGTATTTCTCTAGAGATGTTATTCAATCTTAATACACTCTGAGACCCATTAAGCCTCCAGGACACTATGGTACTTATTATAAATTAAATGTAATACCGGGGCTGCTTTCGGTCTCCTGTACCTTAACAATTTAATCAAATTGCGCTACAACTTTTATAGTAACGTATCGAACAAATTACAGAACGTGCCGTCTAAAAACGTCTCAAGTCTTTCCATGCGCGCACGTCCATAAATCTGATAAAAAGAGTGAGTCCTCTTTACGTTCAAGGCGGTCCTAGATTTTTCGAGGCAGCTGCAAGGGTGAACGATGAAAGAAAACGACATAAATGAGATATTTTCATTCTGGACGACATTTTTCCATTAAGAATTCTACATTCACACAATTGATGACCGGTAATTGAAAAACATATACGGCCGAGTGCACCAATGGCGAGTAACTGAAGAATAGCGCTACCTCGCTAGTAACTGAGGCGTAACCAAAAATATTGAGAGCACCAAACCGGGGTAAGCTACTAGGCTAATAACTTCGAGTAATTTACGCTAAATATATTATTTGACTGGACCCAAGAGTAAGTTGGAACATAACGTTATGCTGCTGCAACTATCGATGTTAACAGGTTTGCAAGTTAACGCTGACATAGTTATGTCGAGGAAATAGGTGACTTACTTAAAAAGATTTGCTTGGATTAACTGAACACTTAAGTCAAATCAATTATTTATCAAGCAATATTATGCATAATTATAGAAGTTAAGTAAAGTAATCAAGAGATAAATGATAGAAAAAGAAATAAAATATAAAAATATAAGCGCGTGGATCTTTATAATGGATAAACAATTGACATGAAAATGCTGTTACAATAATCCACCATCAAGTTTAAAAAAATAAAAATTCAAAGAATAATAAGGAATACACGGGGGTCGAACCAGTTTTTCTCGATTGCCAGTGACATAGGCAACATACGCACGTCACAGAGATCGACAAGTGTATCCGTGACAGTTTTATAATTTAACCATTGATCCATTTATCTAACGGATTTTTATCGTGACATTTTGCCATTTTAGACCATAGTTCCATGTTACTCTCGCATAAAATGTGTTTGTAATGTAATTATAGTCCTTATTTTTAAAGAACGGTAACAAACTTTGAAATTTTCGAACACAACAAATTGCGTCATTTATAGACGGACTTTCATTGCTCGACTGGACGTGGTATGACATGTTGCATTATTCATGTTATATAAATCAACGCTTGACGTAGCGACTGATGACGCCATTCGTTTCAATGTGATTGCTGTTTGATACATGTACACACATTTGATGCATGCGACAATTAATTTTGTAAGGGGACAATGCTGATTAATGTGGATATTTACCTCGCTAGTTACTATTCTGGTGTTACTCGCCAGTTTTGCTTTCAGAATTACATCGTTAGTAAGTTACGTAACAGTTAGGGCATAACTACTAGGGAGGTAGCTTACCTCCCTATTAAGTTACGCCAGTTTGGTGCACTCGGCCGTTAGCTTAAAACAATAGACATCTGCTCCTTACGTAACAACGCCCAAACCCCCTACCCCTTACCCTCACCTCATCTATTATGTAACTCTCTCTGCAGACCAGATGGATAGCGGATGACTACATGTTTATGTTGTAAACTGGACTAGAAGGCGCGTTCATGTCACATCACCCCACCTACTACCTCAACCCAACCTCCACCATTCTGGTAATTAGTGGCGCGTCTTCATAATGAGCCGATGTGATGGGAATACTCGTCCAAATGGGATACATGTGCTGGCCTAGGTAAAATACGCCTTGTAACATGCGCAAAATAAAATGGCTGTCAACATTTTTCACGCATTCAGCACAATGGGCGCGATTGACTGCGATCCGATTGTGTCACTTATACCCTATCGAAATTGAATGTCATCGACTTTAATAATGATTCGTCCTAATATTATGCATCCACTTGACCGGAATGCACTTTCATATTACATCAGACCCCCACCCACCTACCACACCACCACCCCACTGGAATTGCTCATTCATGTCACATCACCCCTTCCACTACCTCAACCCACCCCACCAACCAGGTTACACTCTTAGAAGGTCAGGATCAAATATGAGACGAAAAGGATCAATTTTGATCCAGAAGCGGTATCACATATGAGCTTACCCTTTCCGGATCAAAGTGATCCGACAAGCAGGATCAAAAAGTTTGATCCGAAATGGGATCAAATATTTCTGTCAAATGATACTGAAACGGATCAAAATAATGATCCTTAATCGGATGTACCTGTAGCTTATGATCCTACTCCAGGATCAAACTGAATCAAAGAAAAAGTGAAAACATAGGGGGTCATCGGGTGACAGATTGTAAAAACAAGCATGCATGTAAGGGTCTTTCGGTGACACCGGGCCAAAAAAGGGGGGTATTTTTTATGGAGCCTGGTGTGAAACCTAATATTGATTGAGTGCCCCCACCCCCGGGTGCACACTGCAGACTATATATCGAGTGCAGTAAGCTTACTACATCGTGAGGCCTAGTACATCGCAGTGATCGTGACATTTTGTGAGGAGCACTGGTCAGGTACAAGAAATTTGTTCACAAGAATAGAGCATGTTCAAACATAAAAAATAAAACTACTTTACAGATTAGACTGGATAACTTACCGCGGTATTTCACCCTTGTTTCAACTGTGGCGACCGAATTCAAAAGATCGTCTGCTTGTCGTCTATCGGTTTGCGAAAGAGTGACGTCAGTCACTCATTGACCAATGAACTGTTTCATCGAATTGATCCGGAAATCAGATCAAAGTTGATCAAGGTGAATTTGATCCGTTTGTTGATATCTATCTGGAAACGGATCAAAACGATCCGAAAACGGATCAAAACGGTCCGAAAATGATCCTTAAAGGATCAAAACAAAGTGAGCCGGAAATCTACTCATGTATTTGATCCTGACCTTCTAAGAGTGTACTGTCGTTCGCAATATTGAATTTTAAATTAAAATTCACCATTTGTCTATTATTTGGAGGGGACAAAATTAACGAAGTTGGCTTTTTGAAACCTTTCTCTCTGTTTAAAATTATTCACTATGGAGGTAGGAGGGGGGGGGGGGGGGGGAGGAGGTTTTTATGTCAACCCGATGTGAGACAATTTCATCTCCTTTCCCACGATGATATATATATATATATGATTCGTCTTAAAAGTATGCGTCCACTGGACTGAAATGCACTTTCAGATCACATTAAACCCCCACCCACCTACCACACCACCACCCCACTGGAATTGCGCATTCATGTCACATCACCCATCCACTACCTCAACCCCACCCCACCAACCAGGTTACTGTCGTTCGCAATATTGAATTTTAAATTAAAATTCACCATTTGTCTATTATTTGGAGGGGACAACATTAATGAAGTTGGCTTTTTGAAACCTTTCTCTCTGTTTAAAATTATTCACTATGGAGGTAGGGGGGAGGAGGTTTTTATGTCAACCCGATGTGAAACAATTTCATCTCCTTTCCCACGATGATTTATATATGATTCGTCCTAAAAGTATGCGTCCACTGGACTGAAATGCACTTTCAGATCACATCAGACCCCCACCCACCTACAACACCACCACACCACCAGGAATTGCGCATTCATGTCACATCACCCATCCACTATCTCAACCCCACCCCACCAACAAGGTTACTGTCGTTCGCAATGTTGAATTTTAAATTAAAATTAACCATTTGTCTATTATTTGGAGGGGACAAAATTAATGAAGTTGGCTTTTTGAAACCTTTCTCTCTGTAATAATTCATTATGGAGGTAGGGTGGGGGGGGGGGGGGGGGGGTACTTAGTGGATATGAGGTTATAGGATCCCATTTTCCACCACCCCCTGGTAAATGGATGACCCCTTTTCAAAGCCTTTTATGGTAAATGTATGGGTCTAACATCCTTAATTTTGTTACCGAAAAGTTTTTTACCGACATTTTAGCAAAATCTGTCAAATATATAGGAAAATTATGGGTTTCCGGTAAACATATGGGTCCATTTCCCCCTGAAAATTGGTAAACGTTTGGGTCAATTTTGCTGGCGGCATATCCCTACCAAAAATATATCTGAGTACCGCCCCCCCCCCCCCCCCACCCCCGGGGCATATCTGTCGAGACCCACCATTTTGGTGTCTATGAGCGTATTGTGTGTTTTATCTGAATTATTATCTATATAGATTCTACAAAGTGTTTCATTAGCATTATAACATAATCTGAGCATTTTTTTTGAAATTGTACCCATAAAGAATGACATTTTACCTTTAATAGCAGCCCCCATACATGATGCGTCCAAGGAACCATACAAAATAATTGACTCTTGGCCCAAAACTATAACTAAGTTAGACCATCGAACCTGTTGTATCTTTTCATCTGAATAAACTAGTCTTTTTTCAATGATATATCGTCCTTTGCCATTTCGTCCTAATGCAATACGCAGGCTTTGGGATATGCTTTTGGCATCTGGTGAATTGAGCGGAGGGTGTTAATAATGCACGACGGACATGGTAGAGACTTCGCGAAAGACGCGTTCGCTGTACCACCAAACAAAAATGACTACTACGAAATTTTGTTTGCTTTGAACACAGATATTTCACGATGAGCATTTAACTCACTTTTCTTTTCGGTTCATAATCAGATTTAATGAATTCACTAAGGACTTGACATTTTAGTAGCCAAGGATATTGGAAAAATGTAAATAAATTAGAGCACTGCAATAAATAAACCTGAGGCTGAGAAAATATTCAATACAACAACCCCAGGTTGAAAATCGATCCAATTAAACAACCTCAGGTTGTCAAGATGTACAATGTGAAAACCTCAGGTTGATCTTGATTGAAACGTGGTAAATTTCAGCCCCAAATAATAGTTCTTCAAGGTAATAATACAAAGATTAAACACGTCTAAATTCAAAAATATGTATTTAATGTAATCAGATTAAAGATCTGTCAAAAAGCCAAGAAGAAAAATTCAACAAAACAACCTCAGGTTGAAAATAAATCCAATTTGACAACTTCAGGTTGATAAGATAGTAACTGTAAAAACCTAAGGTTGATTTTGACTAAACTTGGTAAATTATAGGCCTAAAAAATCGCAGTAGTAACCCAAGGTAATAATACAAAAAACAGGCACGCATTTAAACAAAAATGTGTATTCAATATAAAAAGAGTAAAGGTCTGTCTAAAAAGGCCAAGAAAAACGGGAAAAGAATGATACTAAATTAAAATACTGCAATAAGTAAACCTGAGGTTGAGAACATTTTCAATAAAACAACCTTTATAGGTTGAAAATAAATCTAATCAGGCAACCTCAGGTCGTATAATGATTAAACGTGTGCACGCATCACACTTCTGTTCCCCTGATACCATGCCTGGATGGAAATAGCACCCGCCCACCTGCAAGTTTTGTGTCGGAAAAAAGTACCCCGGCAACCGACTGACGGGTAAACAATTTCAAACTCACGGTGCAAGTGTGAGAGTTACACTGGCTGGTGCAATTTCTGTCGGGCAGGCATTTTTGTGAGTTACCTGCCCCATCCCGACTGGCTGGTTGAAAAAAAATCTGAAGTTCCAGCCCTGCCTCTAATTCCTTTGATGAGATGACTGACTTAACGGCTGGTTTCTAATTTCGAAGAAATGGTTCTTGAACTGCTTCAAAAATGGCAGTGTCTCAGAAAGTTATGTATTGATTTTTCTAACAAAAATCATAGGTATTTACACTTTTTATCCCCTTATGACGAAGATTTCCCTGAGTAAGTGATTGTTCTCAAGTCAAAGGCAAAACTTTGATGACGTCAATACGATGCGCAAATGCAACGCATGGACGGTTTATGGGCAAAATCGAAAAAAAAACAGGTTCTGACCACAGTGTATGCAAAGCTTTGTATTTCTAGAACCTTACATCCCATTGGTCTTATAATTTCACCAAACAATGTCAGATATATTTACTTTTATATTCCCAAACATGAAGCATCTATGTTTCCTATATTTTAAGTTATAAGCTCTGAAAGTTTTGGACCCAGTTTTTTGGGACACGCTGTATTTGAAATCATGTTTTTGAATCAAATTTTGATAATATACGTATGATCTTATTGTCTGAAGTAATTGTATTTGTGAATCCAGCATGGGTTACATTTCCAATAGCACTACGACAATACCAAATATTGCCATTGATCTATGAATGGCATAGGTGATGAACGCTTCATAGAAGCGTGCACAAATAAAGTAGTATGTATTCAACCTGTTTTGGTTTTTGAGCGTGGCATATAATACAGTATTTGAAAACAGGCGGGTGTATTATTTCACGCTAGCTACTTTTTAATTCCAGTGATGACACGTTCTTGCATTGAATAATTTATTGATAAAACGTGTCAATAACCATAATAACTAAATACAGAAATATTCCAATCCCAATCATAAACGTGCACTCAAGACTATTTGAATGCGTCTAAGGTGTCTTTGCCAAAGTTCAGGTATACAGCGCCCAAAAAGTTAACTTACCAGGTACTAGCATAGAGCATATTTATTACCTGGTAAGTTACATCTTAGAACATTGTAAAGTTGTGGCTGTCAGATTAACTGACATATTCAACAACCATCGAAATCTAGTGGTAACACTAGTACAATTGATTTAAAGCTAAATCGACTGATATGTGATCCTCGAGTGATCCGGAATACATGATACGAGTAACATTAGTGTCCTATATACAAAATCATGAATATTCAGTAGTTGAAACTACACATTTAAGTTTAGATTTCACATCTCTTCCAAGCTTTATGTTATTAGTATTGGTGGGTCAGATTCTTACGACTGCGATTTATGATTGACAGCCAATGAGCATCTTTACAGTGCCAAAGCAAGTTCAATGGTTTATTTTATAGTCTACGCGATTCGTCAGTCTCATTTGCATTCCAGTGTATATCGTGTACCATAGATTGTAAAGAATTAATCGCAGCTAATGCTTTAACCATTTATGGAATGTTCAAAGAGGACTCGTAAACCATAATAAAAATAACTCATCTATTATACCAAGACCATTCGTTCCTTCAAATGATTTATGTACTTTAATCAACATTTGATAAAACCCTTAATAATGACAAATAATTTTTCTTTTCTTCTGACAATGATCCAAATTAAAAAACAGTATGAAACCATTACGCATCTGGGAAGTAATATAACTAAGAATACAATGAATAAATCATCAACCTAATTTGTAGATGGTGTTGACGTTGCAATCAGATCCTGTTTGCTATAGTGATTAACCATGCCGGAGTATTTATTTATACGCTCATAGCCAGAGTGATGATCTATTTTGCGCAATGTTGTCGGCGAGGAAGACTCCCGCTCACAGCCTTTTTATACAATAACCGCTAGCATTTAAATCTGGCTATTGAATAAAATATGTGACACATCAAATCGAAACATACCAGTTGTCGGCAAACCTTATTTGTAGAAAATTAACCAAAGGCAAATGAGAAAATAAAAGGATTTTGTCACCTTTCAAGCTCCACAAAAGTCTGTGTTTTATGTTCAAATGTAATAAGTTAGGTGTCACTTTTAAAGCTAAAAGTTATATATTGTCCTTGTGGTAGGTCACATTATTTGTTTAAACTGATTCAGACACGGCTTTTCAATGAGCTCCCAAATGTGGATACTCAAATGGCTTTAACTTCCCACGCCTTAAAACACTACCAGTAGAGGCAAGGTATTTATTAAACTAGATCTGACTTGATCGCTTATCAAGAGTAACGGTTTATCGGCTATCTGAGTTGTCGTGTTTTTATCAACATTCGTTTTGATTGATACAATCTAAGGGATGGCATCCAGATTGGTATGAATTGAAAACCGTCGAACGGAGAGGATAAACGCAATGGAATAAACGGACAGTTTTGTAAAGATGAACGGAATGCAGTTAAATAATGACCCGCCAATACGAAAAATAATGTTAGGCCCCTTATCACACCGTTTGTTTGCTTACTTCCCCGTGTGTTAATTCGGTGTTTCGGGAAATGTGTTTAGCGATGGTCATCGAACGCAATGAACAACTCCCTAGTACGGACAGCCAGTGCGTTTTGTCAATGCGTCGAACGTTTTTCAATCCGTATGAGTCCGGATGCCGTCCCTAAGCCTGTTATGGTAGTTAATAGTTAACAAGCAGTCGCACCACAACTGGTTTCAAATGGATCTCTGAGGTTACTTCATTTCACAATTGCTTTACTAAACAGATACCTGAACTATCAATTAGGCATACATAAGACAAAAGGGCTTTCTATTAATCACAGGACCAAAGGTGTGGAATAGTTTGCCAAATGATATCAAAGATGCTACAAGCATTAGCCAATTAAAAAGAAAAATCACAACCTACTTGCAGCCTTAATTATGTTGTCGCGTGTTCATAAGTTGTACATTCACCAGTAAATAGTATTACACGTTTGTACTCTTGAGCTGGGTGTATATTGTTATTACTATCTATATTATTATTTATTCATTAATACACGCTTTTCGTATTTGTAATACCATAAATTAATTAATTAATTAATATATTGATTAATTAGTTAATTAATAGACCGACAGATAATTCAGTAGAATATATTGTATACAGCGTACTATTTTAAATATTTCATATCCCTTTTATCAGTAGTATATAAACATTCCTTCAGGATCCGTACTGTAATGGTATCTTGAGAACTTGTGTACAACACTGTATCAATGCTATACTTAAAAAACAATCAAGAGCACATACTTTATCAAACTAAACCAATATTATGTCAAGTAAATTAAAATCTTAAATCAATAACAAACAACAAAACAATCACGTTGCTGCTCCTACGTGGGATATAATGTATATCCATTGCTTGTTTACTTTTTCGTTGTCTTTTTTTTGCTGTTGTTGTTGATTTTTTTCTTCTTTTCTGTTATGTTAACTTATAATTTCTGTAATTGTATATTTTGTATATTTTTCTGTATTTGTAGAATGTAAGCTTTGTTTAAGGGGGTGCAACAACGTCAGGCTTTTGCTTTTAGTTGTTCCTCCTCCATCATATTATTTGTTAATCTGTCATTGTATTTTGTCTTTGTTGATATGATGGAAAATAAATATTGAATTGAATTGAATTGACGCTGTATGTGCCTTCAATTTCAGACGTTTTTGGCAATATTGCTTAAACTGTTTAATATGTGGGATCTTTCGTGTAAAAATAATTCATTGACGTCATCAATAACGGACATTAAAACTTAAAGACGCTCATTGTTTTACTAATAAGGTTATATATTGGCAGCCAATCGTTGATCCGGTAAATTGTCAGGCTTAATCGAGTACGCCATTGGATGACTTTATTGGTGAAGCTTTCATCGGATGTGGCTCTGACTTCATCCGGAAAGTTATGAATTCTGGATTCCGCCGTTAGGACCTTTCATTCAATTGTTTACTTGTCAGGACATGTCTAATCTGCAAAGAGACACTATAGGCTTTTGGACAAACCGAGTTTACGAGAAATTCAACTGCATAAATTGTATTCACAGGGTGTCAACCACCATATCATTACTCTTACTCTCAAGTAGCCATATCCAAACAGATGACCGAAACAGGATCATATCTTGGAATGTAATGCTGCCTAAACTTGGGTTATAGGTAATGTACGATATTACATCATCTTATTTAATTCATTGTTTTGAATTATGCTATTATCTAGCTAGAATATTTTAAGTTGTGTTTTGTTTAAATAAACATGCGTTTCATATCTTTTCAGCGAACGCTTCCGAATATATTATAATTACAATTGACATTTAAACTTGCATGCCGATCTTAGCCTTTAGTTAGTGTAGTGTAAGTCTCAAATATCATCCTTATATGCAAAATATTGTTTGTATTGTATCAATACATCATTTAACGCCCATGGAGGAAACCAAACACTGATTAAAACCGATTTCCTCTTCACCAACCCAACCAGAAGGTAAGAGTTAGAGATACACTGTGAGATGTAACAGCGGCAAGTCCGGGCTTCGCTTGGGCTCACTTGAACTGACTTGACTGCATCCACCTTACAGTGCATTTAATATTCAAACAATAAACGAATCAGGTCATGAACCACCTAAATTCCTCAAATTAATCGGAAATATTTGTCAATTGCTAGTGTTTCGGATATTTTGTGACAAATTCATATTGTGTTTCATACCAGTGAACAGCGGGTGTGTTCCTCTTTCAGCGGCGTATGTAGATTTTTCTTATTGGGGGATCGAGACATACAGGTAAACCGACAACGACAAGACTTTACCAGGGTTGTCATTATTTAAGAAAGGTGTGGGGGAGAGGGTTGTGGCTTGGCGTCCCCACTGATAAAATAGGACTCGATAACCGACAGTACTAATATCAACAAACACGACTCAACTAGAAGTTGATTTTATGCGGTTGGAAGTTACTCACCCGCATAATTTGATTGTATCATACTTTTATGTAACACTTATAAGTGCTGCAGAATAATCTTAATATTAATTTCCGATGTATTCTAAACTCAAAATTACTGTCCATGTTTCCCGAAATCTTACATGGACGAAACCAGGAGAGCCCTTGCCGTCAGATTTAAAGAACACTCGAACCGCAAGACTACTCCTCTCATAGCTGTGGCAGAGCACTCTAAAGACTCACAAAAATATAATCAAGTTAAAGGACATCCAAGTTTTCGACATAGAAGATCAGTTTTGACGCAGAAATCGACCCTCAACCGAGACACCGACTACGACATATCCGCCATCTACGATGACCAGCTGTCATGTCGTGAGATTGCTAACAACACAGTCATGTGACAAATGGAGAGAAGTCAACACGAACACTGACGAAAGTTACGGAGCTCAAGAACAATGGCCCGGGATTTAAACTAATCATTAACACATATTTGAGCCGAATATCCGTCTACGCGCTGGTACTTAGATTTAATCTATTTTAAAATAAATGAATAGCTGACATGCAAAAGGGCTTACATCCATTTATATAGTGATTTTAAGAAAACAACATGAAAGTATTCTGGACTAGTGTGATTGAAGCTTTGAAATATTATTATGTGTATAATGAAAGAGGTACATAGTATACCAATCAAATACAATAAGTTTTTTCAAGTAAATCACTTTAATTTTTTTAGTTATTATGTTCTTTATTTTTCAAAAAAAAAGTATGTATGCCCTTTTGCAAAACATTTCAATGCACAAACACAGTTTAAATGAAAAAAATCATTCACTAAATCAAAAATGTGACTGAAAAAATTACTATCGCCAAATTAAACAGTAAGTAGCGGGTGTTAGGAGATTGCGAGGGGACCAAACATGAAGAAAAAAACAGGAACAAGCATTCACTTTTATTCTTTAGTTTTCTTTGAATTGGGAATTATAGAGGGCAGTATTTTGCATTAGAGGACAGTGTAAATGGATCTAAGCCCTGGCTTTTTCCAAACATTTTTCTTGGACAGAAGCCCTTTTATAACAACTCGGACTTCTGTATTGAATCAATATGGGATGTAAGGTGTTTTTAACACATTACCCACATTGCTAGAAACTACTACCAAAATACTTTATATTGCCAGTAAATATAACTCATTTTTGAATACTAATCTTGAAATCTAATAGGCGTATTCGGTCTGCGGTAGGTAACCTACATTCATACAGGTGTGATTTTAATTACCATTCTAATGTATACAGTTCATATATGAATTATTGATATCTAAGGAGGTTAAACACTAGGGATTTTAAAGTCTCCATATATTAAGCCATTTGGAATGCACTTTCATGATATATCAGCTAATGTAGTGTGCCAGGCTTGTTGATTGCAAAGCCAGAAGTTTGAATTTCATATAAAATACAATTACAAAAATATTTATATATTTTTATTCTCGATTTTTTAAATATTTTTAGAATATAAATTGCTGGGCGTCTGGGCACAAGCAAAAAATATGCACCGAAGCGTTAAACAACATGACCGGTTGCCAATAACCTCTTCCAAATTTTGTTAATGACAGACATTAATATAATATGCAATGTTCGTCTAAATGCGCATTATTTGATTTGGTATTAGGAAAGCGATAGTGACGCTATGGTTATTGTTTAAATTAGTTGAGGCGTTTTTGTCTAGGTTATCAAAGTATTGAAGAATAAATTCTGATTTAACGGATCACAGAACAGCAGATATTGTTAACATAATTTGACATTTTGAGATACTCATCACAAGACTTATATAGTTTTCCTGCATCAGATGCGGCGTTAATACGGGAAGTGTCAATGGCAAAACTATAATAAACCTCATCTTAAGTTGACATCTGTTTGCTGGATAACCATAACACTGTTGGTTTGGGATGGAAATGTTGAAAAAAATATACGGGGTGGAAATTGGGCAAATTTATAGGGGGAAACCGGACTTGCCGACGACAGGATAAGCATGGATGACCGTGTCTTAGTCCACTCGGCATGTCGGCCAGGGGGTCACGCGCCCGTGAACAACAATTCGATGATCAGCGCCCGGCGAGACAGTTTGAGGCGCTACACGTGCAGCTGTCAGCATATATAGTTTTCAAATAGGATTTCATGGTGTTCAGGGCTGTAAGGGTTATTGATAAAGGGTATAGGCAATATGCGCCGAATTGTCGTTTATAATGGGACAGGTGCTGGGTATTATGGCAACTGATAAAGGCTTCGGGTTAGACATACATGGGAAATCGGCTGAAATTAGCGGTACAAGGAAATAATAGTAATTAAGGCTGGAATCTTTATGTTACCAATCCGTGACATCGTAGCTATAAGATGTAGCTATAGAATCTTGAAAAAATAGGAATTATTTTCTATACATCGTGTGATTATAATTGATAAAAAGGCTATTTCCTTGAAGTTTGAGCAATTATGACAAATAACAAGTTAAGTACGCAATTCGAAAAGAAGCTAAAAAATTAGTATCCGTTGACTAGATCTTTATTATGCAATGACATAATCGAAATGACTTAAAGGTAGATGACCCGATCACATTTTCATAACACAGATTTTTCTCAAACATATGGAGATTTTCATATGATATGAAAGATCATATTTTTCTGATTAACATACTGAAATTTGACGGTCCAAATCAGTATTATTACGAAGAAATCGGTGAAATAACATCGAATTACCGCGAAAAGTGGTTAACCACCAATATAGTTTGTGTACAACTCAATGGGCACATTTTACGGCATCTTGTGCGTCTAAAATAAGAACCATTAGAGTTATGCAACTCAAACTGGAATACGACTTTTTTGAGGATGACCTTTCATGTCGAATAGAAAACTTCAAGTTGAAAATCGGAACATTTACCTTTAAATTTCGATAAGGTTGCTACATTCCATAAGTCGTATAAATGGTAAATAGAAAGCCGTCATATCTTTTATGTGACAAGGAAATGAATGTAATACATTAAAAGGCATCTGGATGCACAAACGATAATTGATCAGGCAGTCCGCGGCTAGCTGCTTCCGTTTACTAGACTCGTATGCATAGAATTTCGCAGAGTTTCACAACTCCTGAATATTAAAGAATTTCAGTTTCATTTCTATTTATTATCACCCATTAAGATAGCTTTTAAGACAAAAAATTCTCCTAATATGATAGCTAAGATGTTTCTGTCAACTTTTTTAAACCACAGAAGCAAATTTTCGACTGAAAAAGGATTCAATTTTAATCAAAATCACGACCGTAAATTTCAAGTAAGCTTCCATAATTTCCGTAATTTCGCCTTAAAACATATTTTTTGACTTAAATGCAAAAGAATAATGTTTTCTCTTTGAAAATTATGGTCATTATATTTCATGTAAATTAAGACGGGTATACTTTTACTAGTACTTTGTTGCGTTTGGTTGAAGAGGTAAGGAATGGCATCCAGATTCGTACGTAGATCGGAAAGGGTAAACACACTGGCTGTCCGTTCACGGGAGTTGTTCAATGCGATCGCTAAGCATGGCTAAACACTTATTTATTGGTCATTGTTTAACCGCGTTCCGTTTATCTACACAAAACTGTCCGTTTATCCCAGTACATTTAACCTCTCCGATCTACGGTTTTCAATCCGTACGAATCTGGATGCCATCCCTAAACGTCATTTTTTTATGCTGGTTTGTTGACGAAATATCTGGCCTCAAATTGGTAAATCTCGGGTCGGTGGTCAAATTATAGAGCAAGTTACGTAAATCAAACAAGAGTGCCCTTTTCAATATTACACGTATTTTCCATTAACAATACTGTTAATAATTTAATTGCCTTGGATTAAACAATTTACAATGTACTATCTTGTGTAAAGCTTTTAATAATACTTATTACCCGCACAAATTGTCACATTTTTAAGAGTATTTAATTTATTTTCTTATCCTATTTCTGCAATTGTATTGTATGAACTGAGACATTTGACTCTTTCATTGATTTAAATGAATGACACGACACACAGAAAGAAATAATCAAGAAGTGAAAGCTGAAAAGAGACAGGAATTTAAAGAGATAGTTTCTATTTATTTATTTATTTATTTATTTATTTTGGGGGGGGAGGGACAACAATTTGTTATCAGGACATGTGGGCTGGTAATTGGATCTGGACCCTTTTTTTCTCTCTTGCTTTTTTTCTTCTTTTTTAAATGCTGTTTCTGGATGCAATTCATTGGATCATATTAGTTGTTATTATTATAAAAAAATGTTGTTGCAGCTCCGGGACACTATCCTATGAATATCAGTTGTTTGTGCATGTCGAGGTTGTGGATCCGCATACTGAGTTGAATGTTAAACTATTGTGGATTTGCCGCGGTGACATAACACAACGAAGAACCAGGAACCATGATTATAAGGTCTACAATCTACATCAGGTCTACATGATCTTACTTATCAACTGACTTTGCAGTTTAAAACCGCCACAACAAAATAAAGTTCATCAATCGGGTCCATTGATTTCATATGATTATTAGGCTCTCTCCCTTCACACCCGAAAACCTAGCCTTTTCGCTGCTCGATCATTATGATGAATGTTATAATGTACAGTAATGCACTGATGTATTGCTCCGCGACTAATATCCTCGTGCCTAAAGATTGATAACCGCATGATAATTATCCATTTAGTATCTATCCAGTCAAGTGATGTCTTTATAAATATTCAACCATACCATCTTACAATTTTCATCACTACTTTTTATAGTACTGATTATGTTTCTTTTACATTTCTTGTTGTTTGTATGAGAACGCCTGGACCCACAACCAAATACCAATTAAAATAATGTTCACCCTGATATTAAAGCTTAATATTCACAATTTGATGATACGGTTTATTGACTGCAAAATAGTGTTTCTGTTTAAAAATTATGAGTGTTGCGAAGCTGTAAATACTGATCCAGTTAAGTAGTTATAGGCCTGCCGACGCTAATGTATTATACGTGTTGACCGTGTAATAAATTAGATGCCATTCGCCATACATGTATGCGTATGGTTGCACACCTGTCTCGTACTCAAAACACGTATATTCGATGGAAATCGTGATTCAAGCAGATTATAAGCGGCTCCGTTTAGCAGACATTGTTGACAATTTAAAACTTAATCAAGAGGCAGATATCAACAATCGGATGGGACATTTGGTCCTTTACATGAGTATCGCCGTGAAATTCGACGAAATGTGTTAAGACGGCCTGAAACTAGCAACATTTGGAAGCCATTTTACGAACGATTATCTACTTCCGGTTGATAATTTTGCGCTAATAACCATGATGAATTTAAGAAAACGAAGGATTAATGAGGATATTAATCCAGAAAATTACATTCCCTGAACCCTTTACATGTCACCTGATATCGATGTGACTTTTCAATAACTGATAATCAATCAATTTTGTTCGGGTAGTGCTAGTCAGAAAAGTCCAAGTCGCCCTAATCTCGAACGGCAAAACTGGCGATCTCGCCCGAAAGGTGAGCTTGTAATATCTCAATGAGAGCCCATAAACGCATCGATTGCGATCTGCTTGTGATAAGCTTCTGGTTCTCGCTCCTGATTGGTTATTATTATTTAACTATGGTTATTGTGAGAATCCCACGATTTGTCCGGGTCTTTTTCGCAATGGTGGTATTCAGTGAGGCAATTAGTTTACAAGGCCAATCAGGAGCCTTGTTTAGTTACCATAGCATCAATGGCGATGGCATATTAATCTTTGAAATCCTTGACCCACAGGCTTTACAGTGGTATATGGTTATCACGGTTTTCATGTATGGCTGGTGTATAAAACTAATAGCTTGAACATTTTGAAATTCCCAGGCTAAACCTTCCCTTAAAAGATTACAACACAAATTTCACAAAAATAAAACACTTTACGACGTTTTTTATGTATAGATACACACACTAAAATGCGTTATTTGAAGCCAAATCTGAGCGGACCATTCATCGAATAGAAAAGTATTTGGCTCGGCCGACGACTCAATAACATTTCCAAATCTTTACTTCATTACTTCAAAACACGTAAAAAAACTTAAATACAAAAGCAGAAAAAATAATTGACTGATGACTGAATGGGTTGTACTATGTTTATGCGTGTGGGCCAAACAGAAACACAAATCAGCTGTTCATAATCAATCGCACCAAAGATTGTCAAAGCCCTTCTCGCAATGATAATCTAATAGATGTTTCAATCTTTAAGAAGATTTGAGTGTTTCTTAGCCAAAAATATAATTAAAATAATGATGAAGCAAGAGATAGCTACAGAATATGAAAGGAAACTTAAATTGACCTTCATAATGGTACCACGTCTTTACCACGGTAGCTTGGGTTCAAAATGTTTTGAGAATACTCTGTCGGTAGAAGAGACACACTGAAATTCAGTAAAACCTCTTTCAATGACAGTATGCACATCATATTTCAACGATAACGTATACTTAACAAGTTCCGCGGCACCCCTGAGACCTATTATATCGGTAGTATGTAGATTTAGACGTTAACGTACGTTTTCTAAGCCTCGCGTCACCTCTTAATATCGGTAGTATATAGATTTAGACTTTAACGTACGTTTTCAACCCCTTATAACCGTAGTATATAGATTTAGACGTTAACGTACGTTTTCCAACACTCGCGTGACCTCTTATATCGGTAGTTTGTAGATTTAGACGTTATCGTACGTTTTCCAACACTCGCGTGACCTCTTATAGCGGTAGTATGTAGATTTAGATGTTAGCGTACGTTTTCCAAGCCACGCGTGACCTCTTATATCAGTAGTTTGTAGCTTTAGACGTTAGCGTACGTTTTCCAAGCCTCGCGTCACCTCTTATATCGGTAGTATGTAGATTAAGACGTGAACTTACGTTTTCCAAGCCTCGCGTCACCTCTTATATCGGTAGTATGTAGATTTAGACGTTAGCGTACGTTTTCCAATCCTCGCATGACCTCTTATATCGGTAGTATGTAGATTTATACGTTAGCGTACGTTTTCCAAGCCTCTTATATTGGTAGTATGTACATATACGTTCACTAAAGCAGTTCGTCACCCTTATAAGGGCACTATTTACATACTCGATTTATCCTTTGAATGTCACCCCTTATAAGGGCAATGTCTGCCTACTAGATTTACACTTTAACGTAAATTTAGCAAGCTCCGTGTCACCCTTTTTAAAGGTAGTACATGTATTAGATTGAGTCGTTGAAGTAAGTTTACAAAGTTGAGCTTCAATACTATTACCGAAAATATCTACATCTTAGATGAAGACGTTAAATTACGATTGAGATGTTGAAGTACTTTTACCAAGCTGAACGCCACCCCTTCACTATAAAAACAGTGTTTAGATATCACGGATAGATAAGTGTAATGCTTAGCATCTAAAAACTTGAATTATTTAGCTCCTAAACATCTAAACACATAATTATGCGAATTGTATTCAGGATCTATACCTCGAGGCGGTTAAATTCTAAGCATTACACTGATCTGTCTGCCTTCATATGCTGTTTACGTGATTGTGTTTACGTTTCTCAATCAACCGATAGGCCTAAGATTGATCAAAAACGAGCACTACAAATCGGGCTTGTGCCACTTTTAGAAAAAGATGTTTTGGTGGAATGTGTCATTTTCATTATTAAACATTTCGCACGTGGATTTGATGTATGTACAAGCTTCAAGATAACTAAATATCCTTTCATATGCTGTTTGTTTTGTCGAATTTGCTTGAGTCTATCCAAATATATTTTTGTTTGACCACGTAAAAACAAAATCAAAGTTGTGCAAAGTGTTTTGAAAGAAATCATCCATGTGTAAAATTGCTGTTATTTAGAAAAAACGCTTTGAAGCATTTCCTCATAAAAATAGCACATATTTTACACTTTTCGGGCAACTTTAATCAAGCATATTTTTGATAGGAAAACACAATTGAGACCAAACAAATGGCATTTGAAAAGTAATGTAGTCATCTTGAAGCCCATGTCAACATCAATTAGTAAATACTCCTTATTAAATGAGCAAATTGTCTCTTTCCACAAGCACCTTGTTTACATAAGAAGGGGCACAACCCGTTTTTTAGTACCAGTGATTGATCAAGCATTTCGTTGGGTTGAGAAGAGCAATAACAAGCAAACCAACGGCATTTGGAAGTCGACTACAGTATCTACTAGCTTATATAAACATTAATACCACATACTAAATGTTTGATGAAAGTAATAACGTTTGAAAACGTGCCCCATTTCTTATGGGACACCATGTACAAGTTATTTGATTCGATGAAATACTAAATAAGAACGATTCTTTCTGGAGGTTCTAGATTTGATGCTACACTGGGCTTTTAAATTAGTTGGCATAAATATATATATATATATATGGTCAAAAGACTTTTATTAGAGATTAGTTTCATAGGATTTAAGATTTTTCTAGATTAAGGTTTTTTTTATTGAAATTGATAAATGAAATCCAAGTCTCATTAGTATAAGGTTAAGGGTAACTATATAGGTAGTTATTTCCATGTGGACTTTTACCTCATACGAATAATATCATTGTATACTACGTCCTACGTTTAGAGAAAAGGTGACCTATGCACAACCTATTTGGATTTTCGGAAAAAGTGTACTTTAGCTCCCAGATACTAGACTGTACTAGTATCGACCAATTATACTAGAACACCCAGTATCGTTCGATACTAGTACATTGTTTTGGTCTAGTATCGCTCGATACTGGCACGTTTAAAATGTTCCAGTATTGCCCGATACTGGATCAAAATAATGTACCAGTATCGATCGATACTGGTACATTATTTTGTTCCAGTATCGGGCAATACTGGTAGAATGTGTACCAGTATCGCCCGATACTGGTACATGACAAATGTTCCAGTATCGCCCAATACTGGATCATGGAAAATGTACCAGTATCGCCCAATACTAGAACATTCAAAATGTACCAGCATCGCCCAATACTAGAACATTCAAAATGTACCAGTATCGCCCAATACTAGAACATTAAAAATGTGCCAGTATTGTCCAATACTGGAACATGAAAAATAGAAATGGGAGTCGCCGCCGATTGGCTTTTTTAAAGCAAATCATAGGCCCAATTTCACAGTTACGCTTCTGATTGGTTCTCGGTGGGATCCGATAGCATGACGACAGGATCCATATAAAAGCACGATGAAATAGTCTTACTTCATTATCCGGGTTTGATTTCTAACTTCTCTCTAGTCGTAGACTCTCTCACTGATAATGGATGACTCAAGCTATAACAATTAAAACAGCAGATATTATCGGAGGCGTGTCTTTTTCAGAATCAAAAGCTGACGTCACGTCAGCTTGGAAGACGAAATTGACAATAAGCACATTTAAGAAAGGGGTCTTGTCAACCGAGCTATAAGTGGAACACTATCAGGCGATGATGAGAGAACATCAGAAAACTGTTTTGAAAACTTGTCGCAGTTGAGTATGGGAATATTTAAATTCTCAAAATAGAGTCAACTATTTCTAAGCTGACTGATCATCGGTAGTTTTCCAAGCCACTGAATTTTTCAAAAAGAGAAAATGATCATGCATACGTAACGTTAAATTGACTTGACCAATCAGCTCATCCTAATGTAGCCATAAAATCTATTTTCAGAGCCTCAACAACTTCAAGAGAAAGATATTGAACGACCCTATTTAGTGTGTATAGTACTCCAACATAAACAATGTTGTTCCCAAACCATAATGAATGAGATGGTTTTCCCTCGCAATATTTTAAAACACTACGACATTTTTTTCTTTAAACAAATAATAGAAAATAAATCCCGCAATTCATATAACAACTGAACACGTATTGGAAAAACGAAAAAATAACTATAATGCACTCAAAGCTGACCTCGTAAAAATGTCGCTAATTTTTAAAGCTGAAATAGTTGTCCCCTTTTCACAAATATGACAATACACGAGTTCTGGAACAAATTAAATCGTTCCATTATCGCGCGAAACTGGAACATGTAAATCGTTCTAGTATCGAGCGATACTGGAACGATTTACATGTTCCAGTATCGAGCGATACTGGAACAAAATGGTCCAGTATTGGGCGATACTGGAACATTTAATTTGTTCCAGTATCAATCGATACTGGAATTAAACCGTTACAGTATCGGTCGATACTGGAACACATAAAGTGTTCCAGTATCGGTCGATACTGGAACACAATTTGATGTTCCAGTATCGACCGATACTGGAACATGTAAATTGTTCCAGTATCGAGCGATACTGGCAAAATCAAAATTGGTTTGGAATCTATCAGAAAATCTCCAAAAAGGATCAAACACTCATTCATTCTGACAATGTTTTGTTTATGATAATATAGTTTGATACATACGGACCTAATAGCAAAATGCAAAATGGAACGAGACACGATTGTAAACAAAAACAAAACAGGACAAACAAAGAGAATACAGACGAGACTAAATAAATGAGAGCCTGAGCACGAGAAAACAAGTGAACAGAGAGACGGATACAAATAAATGAGAGCACGAGAAAACAAGTGAACAGAGAGACGGATACAAATAAATGAGAGCACGAGAAAACATGTGAACAGAGAGACCGATACAAATAAATGAGAGCACGAGAAAACAAGTGAATAGAGAGACGGATACAAATAAATGAGAGCCTGAGCACGAGAAAACAAGTGAACAGAGAGACGGTTTTAAATAAATGAGAGCCTGAGCACGAGAAAACAAGTGAACAGAGAGACGGATACAAATAAATGAGAGCACGAGAAAACAAGTGAACAGAGAGACGGATACAAATAAATGAGAGCACGAGAAAACAAGTGAACAGAGAGACGGATACAAATAAATGAGAGCACGAGAAAACAAGTGAACAGAGAGACGGATACAAATATATGAGAGCCTGAGCACGAGAAAACAAGTGAACAGAGAGACGGATACAAATAAATGAGATCACGAGAAAACAAGTGAACAGAGAGACGGATACAAATAAATGAGAGCACGAGAAAACAAGTGAACAGAGAGACGGATACAAATAAATGAGAGCCTGAGCACGAGAAAACAAGTGAACAGAGAGACGGATACAAATAAATGAGAGCCTGAGCACGAGAAAACAAGTGAACAGAGAGACGGATACAAATAAATGAGAGCCTGAGCACGAGAAAACAAGTGAACAGAGAGACGGATACAAATAAATGTGATCACGAGAAAACAAGTGAACAGAGAGACGGATACAAATAAATGAGAGCACGAGAAAACAAGTGAACAGAGAGACGGATACAAATAAATGAGAGCACGAGAAAACAAGTGAACAGAGAGACGGATACAAATAAATGAGAGCCTGAGCACGAGAAAACAAGTGAACAGAGAGACGGATACAAATAAATGAGAGCCTGAGCACGAGAAAACAAGTGAACAGAGAGACGGATACAAATAAATGTGATCACGAGAAAACAAGTGAACAGAGAGACGGATACAAATAAATGAGAGCTCGAGAAAACAAGTGAACAGAGAGACGGATACAAATAAATGAGAGCACGAGAAAACAAGTGAACAGAGAGACGGATACAAATAAATGAGAGCACGAGAAAGCAAGTGAACAGAGAGACGGATACAAATAAATGAGAGCACGAGAAAGCAAGTGAACAGAGAGAGAACAGAGAGACGGATACACTGAACGAGACAAAGTGGATGTTTAAGGAAAAGCAAGTCATTTTAAGTACATGATAATTGAGAGGAAGATTGATCCTGCGTGTTTGCACTGAGCCTATGAATCCGTACTCAACATGCTCAAATTGGATATATATCTAATGTACATAGAGGGATCATGATGAAAATAAAAATGCTCCATATTCAGGACTACCATTGTTTGGATTACTCGCTATAACCACGCATTTACGTAATCTGGTTACCTTTCTACCATTAGAAACACAAAGTAACTTACTTATGCTAACCAATTTGATATTCAGCTATATGATTCAAGATGCATGACTTGAGATCCTTTTGCATTATAGACGAATGACAGAAAAGCGTGCCGAGAAAGCAACCAATTTAAATCGATTTCATCTTTGTAAACTGAATGACTTCATGCAATCTGAAATCATTGCCAAAGCAAATGAAGACAGATTTATATGATACACATTCATAATATCTCATGGCTCACTCATTTCAGGCAGGTAACTTTAGAAACAAATGTTCATATTTGTGACAGTATAAGGAAAACGTTATTTTGATTGCTGAATGGAGTCAATACATAATTCATGTTGTCAAATCTGACCAAAGATTCCCAAATGTACTAGACATCCTGGTAATGTCGCAAAACAAGGGCATCATTTTCTGGGACGCAGACTATAAGCTGACGCACATGGAAGATGATACCACAAATAATTAATTGGTTTTCAATTAAAGTAAAATATTTTTCAATATCAAGCTATGAATATTTTCAAAAGTAGAAAAATATCGTGAAATACTAAACCTCGCAGACTATAAAGTAACATTATCAAAGACATGTTTTGGCGCGGTAAAGACATTCATTGGTTGTCAATCAAAAAGAGTAGTTGTTATAAATCTGACCCATTTGGCATCTGCTTGCAATACTAATGTCATAAAACTTGCAAGAGATGGTTTTCTATATAGGACTGTCGTGTATTTATTACATGTAATTCGGTTCACTCAAGGATCTCATCTCAGTCGATATAGCTTCAAATCAATTTTACCAGTTATGTATCGTTATAACCTAGTTTTCAATTGTTGTTGTACATGTGAAGCTGGAGATTAACAGAAATTCCAAAATATATCGGCGTAGGCAAAGAAACGTTAGAAGCATTTGGATAGTCGTCAGTACAGGATTCGTTTGGTTATGGAATATTTCTGTTAGTTATCATGGTTATGGTTATCAATTATAGCAGTAAACAGTAGTTTACATGAAAGAGCGCTCATAATATCACTATGCCGTTCTTTGGTATTGCCTTAAAGGAAGACTTTAGGAATTTGTTTTGGAATTTTGTGAGTGCTGTAATTATTGAACTATTAATCAAATGCAGATAAAAGTATACATAAAAAGGTTGCTTTTTTGAGAAAACCACAAAAAAATTATTTTGAGTAAAAAATGCCCAAGATTACTTGGTTATACTAATAAGACACTAATCTAGGGACCATTTTCTCATTTTGATATTTTGACCGAAAATGGCCAAAAAAGTGAGAATTTTTAAAAAAACAACAACTTTGTTGTCACTTTTTGGTCAAAATTTCAACAACAAAAAAAGCTTAGGTGAAAAAATAAGAGAATTGTCCCTAGATTAACTTATTATTAGAATCAACCAATTTTGGGCATTTTTTACTCAATAATAATTTTGTTAGCTTGTTCCAAAAAAATATTGGGTCAAAAAAGTGAATTTTGTGATTTTCTCAAAAATTCAACACTTTTGGTCAAAATTGAAGCCATATTTGGATTCTCTGATCCATTTCCTTTCCAAAAATGTATACTTTTGTATGCATTTGATTAATAGTTCAATAATTACAGCACTCACAAAAATACAAAAATAAAATCAAGAAGGCTTCCTTGAGTCCCCCTTAAACTTATTGAACATAGACACAAGGCCACACGCACGCGGTTGGCCACATGCACGCAGTTTAGGTAGCACGCACACGTCACGCAAATGCATACACAGTGCAAGGAGGCTTCGCCAATTTGGAACTTATCAAGCTATAATCCGCTACATTAACCCTAACTCTCCGGTCATGTTTTTGTGAATTAAACTATCAGGGGAGAAAAACGGGTCAAATTTGAGGTAAAATCAGTCTCCGCACGCGCCGCGGATCAAATCCGGGCCGCGTGCGTGCAAGTCTGATGCTCTACCGACATCGGTAATAAACGAAAACTATATAATAAGAACCAAAGATAATTTCCTTGATGTTAAACGAGCGTAATATTATCTAATAAGATTAAACAATATCTCTGGAGAAATATCTTAATCAATTTTTCTCCGAATATGTTCTATGCCCCATGCGACCGTTCCCATTTCCATCCACGTGAAAAAGTAAAGTGTAACGACTCACAAAAACCCTCTTTCTGTATAACCGCAATTCACTTATCCACTACGCGTATAGAAATTTCTTTGGATTTTTATTACTCTAGTTGAACTCAATCTTGTTAACCTTGATTTTGCTCAGGAAGGTGGAAAAAGCAGTGGCGTAGCTAGGTTTTTCAGGGGGCAAACAATTCAAGTAAATCGACAAGTATTTGACCAAAAAAACAATTTTCGATGCCGCCGCCCAGCAAGGGTCGCATTCTTACGCGTCCTCGCGTCATGTGACCTCTCATTTTCTTGTTTGACGCGTCAGTTTTCATATTGAAATTCACTAACGGGTCCCGATCAAAAATGGAGGGACCCCTTAAATCTGACGATGTATGGACGTGGAAACCTTAAGACATTCTGAAAATTGTCACTCTCCATCCTGTACTTACATTGTAAATTTGTTATTGTCCGTAAAAACAGATACAATGAAAATTCCGTGTTTTTAAAAGTTTCTAAAAACATTAAATCGCTTCCGAATTGCTTTCGCAACAGTTTCAAGTGATTTCCAATACATTCTATCAGTGTCTTTTACTGATTAACATGGACACGACATAGGTTAATGAGTTACACGTTCTAACTCTACTGTGCGTAGTGTGCGTATCTGTGTTAGCGACTGTTTGAAGTATGAGGGTCACAGTTCAAATTTAACGATCTCTGTACAAGACCGAGCGTGAACAATGTGAAAGCAATCAGCGTACTGAATAACAGCGAAACATGCGTGCCGTTAAATCTATTTTTCGTACATGCAATTCGTTGCTGCTGTACACCTTTATCTATGAGCAATAATTTTCTTCAGCAGTGTTTTCCAGTCCCTCATATGGTCTTATATGGTATTTGTTTATTATTTAAAAATAAAATTTAAGCTGCATGGAAAACATAATACTTAACATTGGGTTTTATACAGTTTACAACAAGTCAGTGCTATGAATGGAAGTAGGTGTAAACAGATATCATTATTTGGTTAGATTACCTTTGATTTGCCCCGTGCAATTTGACATTATTTCCGAAAAAACGAGCTATTACAAACCGATAGTTCCGGTCAATTTCGTTCGATAATGCCAATCTGAACCGACAGTGACAATCTCAACAGACAGGATTCCAATTTTGGAAGGGTTGCCCCCTCCCCTTCTGGCTACGCACCTGGATAAAAGGGGATAATAGGTGACTCGTACAGGTAATGAATCATAAGTGATCCTAAACTCTATGAAAATGTATTAGGATTTGATATATTCAGAAAACGTACTTACTCTCGTGTTCAATTTCTATGAGCGCTTCAGCAAAATTCTCTCGCTGGCATTAGATGCTACCTTTCGAGCCTTGTTGGTTGAAAACGAATCTGTTTCGTCACATGATACTCTGGAAAACAGGTATGGGTCTATCATTGTGACTTCTTACTCAATTTTGAATATTGTTATTGTCATATTATTAGCCATATATCAGTATATGGTATTAATGAAATTATAAAACATGTGTCATTTTTACCGATTTAGTGTGAATGGCCAATATCACACATTTTGAAAATGTATAGATGCAATGATCATTGATGACTTGTGTATTTCTTGCATCCCATACATTAACACTTTCCGCGCGGCTATAAGTTTTACCATACAAAACAGATTTTTCAGAAACCTTTCCCAACTTTCGACGTATATCTCGAGGATTACTGAACCAATACTATGTATGTCTGTACTTTTCTTAATGTATTTCTCATGGTGATTCCAATTATGATAATGTAATTCAATAATTTTGACATTTTTGAAACATTTTGTGACATTTTGGAATGTCGTCTGCAGACGCTATTTGCGTGGAAAGTGTTAAAACATTTGCATTCAAGTTTATTAACATTATTACCGTATGTCACTCTGACTTTCATCTCTTAACAATGTTGTCTATCCATGAATGTATCAAACCCCCCTTTACGGACCCTTATGTCCCTTTCTTTTAAGTATGTGAAATATCTATTCGGTCATCTGTCAATGACTGAAGGAGCTGTAGCTTCATTTGCAATGTCCAACTTAATCATCGCACACTACATACATGGGTTATTCACACAGTGTTAGCCATTGTACCATAGCTATAATACCGATGACATTCAAATTATATACAAGTCTTGATTTAAGGGCTTCATAAAAACATTGACTTAATTGTTCGACTGTCAGTTTGAAAAATATTGATTATTTATAAACATGATAGTTGTCCTGTTACTCTTTCAAGCAATATGTCACGATCCGGGTTCATCACCACTGTAACAATTCACTATAGACTGGCTTTAAACAGCAACTTAATACAGGGTGTCTAAAAACGTAACACTTTTTGTTGTACCCTTAAGGCAAATAACGTATCGCTCTGAAGTGTAGATATAATGTTAGAGCTATGTCTTTGTTATCGTATGGGCAAATGTCAGCGATGTCGACAATAAAGTCACTGAGATATTACCGATATATTTAGTAGACGACCTGAAAACCAAGGGCTGAAAATACAAATTACATCGTTTATCCTGCATCCCTGGATTTTTTGTCAGGTCAATATTAATAAGAAAATTTAATAACTAATTTGACTTAAGCTAAAGCACTCGATTCAAGCTCATCAATCTGAAAAGTAAATATCATGATAAATATATGTCTTGGTTATTTCATTTCATTTTATTTCAGCTTGAAAATTCAAATTACAATAGGCTGTATGAAAATCTTCTCTTCTCTCTTTAATGTAATGCAAAACATGTCAGTATTGAGCAATATTAAAATAAGCAAATAAGGTAATGTTCTTGTACCCTTAAAGATGTGAAGTGCTGCACAACGCGTCATTCGTGTGCGTCTTACTTCCTGAACAGCTTTGATGATACGGTTACACAGATCTTGGAGATTAGTTGGTGGTGTTTGAAAGACTTGAGACACTACCTCAAAAGAAGAAAAAAAGTTACAAAGAGTCTAACAGTTTAAGATATGTGGAGCAAGCAGGTCGTCTACTTATATCCGTATCATTTCTGACTTTATGATCGATATCGCTGTAATTTGACTATGTAATAGCCAAGAAATAGCTCTAACAGAGCGATATGTGATATGCTGTACTCAACGTGTGCTTAACTTACGTTCTGCATAAGTTCCCGATAGGTTCGTGGTACGTTAGACATACGTTTACAAACGCTGACATACGTTAGACATACGCTGACATACGTTAGAGGTACGTAAATGTCGTAAGTTATAGGTTGGATCTATAGATTTACCCTTCTAGATATTTTAATAGTTATCATTTAGGCTGCGTTTACTTGAACTGGCAACACTTGTCCCGCCGTGTACGAAACTCAATTTCTGCAGCGGCATAAGTCACGTGTTCGTTGTACGCCGAGGATACGCTGAGGATACGTCGAACACGGCAGACATACGCTTCGAATACGTTAAGCATACGTTGGTATACGCTCGCCGATCGCATACGCTGTGATGATACGTTGTCATAAGTTTGTTATAAGTTAGTGATACGCTATCAATACGTTAGTCATACGCTATGTATACGTAAAATACGCTATGGATACGCTATGGATACGTCCATTCCATCACCGATGTCGACTTTTCCTACGCAATTCGTTGGGAAGTTGGACGTTCTTGGACTCTGACAATTTTCGAGCTATTTTTTGAATACGTCGGCATACGTTCAGGCCACGTTCAGGCCATACGCTATGGTGTGACAGGGCCTTTACACAGTCACATTGAAACATGTAGTCGAAATACGCGCAACATTTTTCAGTATTTTAACTAAACTTAGTTTTGTTTTGTATCGTTGAAACATACATGTTGAACCAAGGCGCGCAAAGCTCGCAAAAAATCATTATTCTAAATAAAATATCTCTTTGACCCCCTATTGATGACCATCCAATTTTCCATTAAAAAAAAGCTATGACCCCCGGGATATTTGGGACCCCCCCCCCCCCCCCCCCCCCCCCCACCAACCGAAGAAAAGGACAGCCTCCCCCATTACAATTGGGGAATTACCGTCTATACCAGGCGTCTATATTTATTTGTTATCACAGTACGGGGGAATCAGATGTCTGATGTGTTTGTCATCACCCGGCCACAATGTCACACTCGGTGTTTTTTCTTTTAAGTTAATTTTCATTCATCAAATTTAGAGAAAGGCTTTTTACGGCCGGCTAACGGCTAGCCAAAGAATAGAAGAAAGTATTTCGAATTGCAAAACTGTAATTTCATATAAACACGTAATAGAGAACTCAACAAAAGGAAGTCATACACTTTGTTTTGGTCCTATAAAGTGATTTTAATCACTTTATAGGACTTTAATTTTAAAAAATTCCATTGAAATGGAATGGGGGCGATCCAAGAGAAAAAAGCATGTTTTGTAACCAAACATCTGTTTCATACCAAAATACCAGGGAAATGGTGTATGTATTTTTCTATAATTCAAACCAAAAAAACACACAAATCAAACAAGGTCTTCTAAAAAACTGGCCGAAACGCCTAACTAAAAAAGGATGCATGAAACCAAGTTGACTCACTGATAAACAGCTACGTAGCTACGAATATCGGTGCAAATTAGTAGTACAACAAATCATACTTAGTGATATTTGTCATCAGTTGGTATTATTCATCATAGGGTATTTTGCATGTTTCACTATCTGTCCCCATCATAAGTATGACTCCTTCTAAATAGGATTTTCGTGTTAATTTCTGTATCGCTTACCAGAGCTCAAAAACACACTTCTTTGTGCTTGTTCTTATCTACTCTTTCTCATCTATCTTGCCATTCGTTTAATATTTTGTACAAATGCAATATTCCCTTGAAATTTGAGGTGAAATTCTAAGCCAACTCACTTTAACGGCACTCGCGATGTTTATCGAAATCGGCGCCATGTTTTATTATAATAGACTCGTTTCAATACATTCGTAAGTTCGTAAAAAATTGATATATGCGTATAAGATGTTGGCGATGGGAATGAGACTATATTCACCCCACCAACCATTCGATATGCACTCCATTCACTTCATACAGCAAATGAAATTGACAGTTTCTCGCAATACAATTTCCCCATACGTTGGTAGGGAAAAAAACCAAAAAACCAACGTATGGGTTTCCTGTACTAGCAAATTAGTACAGGGCCTTATACATGTAGGCCTACATCATGTATTTATCCATCGAGCGAGTTATCATACCATAGTCTAGTATGGCCCATACTTTTCAATGGGAATTCACATCACTATCGCACACACAAAAGCCTCCCAACCAAAACTTGTTTACATTTCGTTATCATGGTTATCGGCCAGTGCAGTGCAGTGCATTGCGTGTTGTTGAGGGGCTAGGCTCCGTAATGAGAATGTATTTCCGGTAACAACATGAACAATGCAAGCATGAAGGTGGCCTTGTCGATTGTTACCAAGGATACTGGTATCCAATCACTGATCGTTTAACGACGACGTTAGTCGCGAATCCAAAAATACTGCCCAATACTGATGTTACAAATTACTCGATTGGACGTAATTGGACGTGAATATAATTATCTTATAAGTCAAGCCAATCATTAATCGTACTTATGACGTAGACCGAGTGGTGCAATTGACTGAATATTGAGCTATCACGTGATAAATCTCGCCTCAAATGTGCCACAACGCTTAGGCGTTTCGGCAAAAACCAAAAACTGTACTAAAAATAGTACAGGAAACAAATAAAGTTTTGTGTGCATGGAAGGGGGGGGGGGGGATACCGTCTGAAGAACAATCTAGGTATATGACACATCCACAACTCACCACTTATTAGACAACAAGGGGATATTTCTCCTTAGTAAAACAAGATAAGCTGGTCAAACAAGATAAGCTATTATGTCTCTCTGTTGGGATATAATAACATCTCTCTGATTGAACTATAAACAAATATAGCTTTGATTCCAGCACAGGCTGCGGGTACTGTTAAAATAAACTGCATATGTACATGTAATTAACAAAGACTACAAACATGGACGCCACCACTAATGTCTAGAAAGACCTAAATGTGTACATTTTTGCAATCGCATGCTAATAGGGTGGCTTCGCCCCCCAAAAAGCGATCGTCCATTAAAGTGCTAATTTTATATCTTAATCAGAAACATTTATTAAAATTAATGGACTAAGACGAGATAGCTTCTGTGGACAAATCAAGGTTGCGCATGTAATCATTCGGCTTCCGTATGTCATGAACAAATTAAGCTAGCTCTTAGATTTCCCCAGTAATGATTGATAGCCAACGCGTTTATGAAACGCAAAGACAACTGTGAAGGTTAATTGGTAAATCGTAATTAACTGGAATTGAGTGTCAAAAATGGTTAACTTCTTTTGAATCACCCTGTGACACTGTAAGTGATTATCAGAGTTTATCAGCTACATCACGTTTATCGCTAAGACTGACTTCCCCAATAAATAATGTTTTAAATGTCTCAAGAAGGTTTTGTATTAATTTTTTAACAAAGTAAATCGAAAGTAGAGAATCCTGTAACCGTACATCTATTACAGGCGAATCCGGCAAAGTGTTTTATTACTACCGATCTATACATGTCATGAATTTATTGATGTCTATGGGGAAAACAAAATACGAAAGAATTTCCAATGAGTAACGATAAAGCCAAACACTATACATTAATTATTAGAATACGTTATTAAAACTCACGATAACAAAACCCATTTCTTCCGTCATAAGCGCAAAGTATCCTTTAAGTGGTGTCTGCCATTGGAGGCCTAAAGTATACTGTTTTAAATTTCACATTCCAAATGCTTTCTGTTTGATAAAAAACGGACATTCGGTCCACGGAAATCCGCCGTAAAGAGAGATCATGCTACGCCTTATCTTAAAGAGCTGCATTGGCTGCCAGTTAGGGAGAGAATAACTTTTAAGATTCTTGTGTTTGTGTACAAATGTTTAAATGGCACCGCACCTGGTTATTTAACATCATGCCTCTCTCCCTACCAACCTGGACGTGCAAGTCTTCGCTCGGCATCTGACATTACTCGTCTATTTGAGCCCAACTCCAACAAACTGCTTCAGTCTGCCTCTATAGTCGCACTTTTTCCACTTCTGCTCTTCACATCTGGAATACTCTCAATGTCACCATCAGAGAATCTGACTATTTAAGTATTTTTAAGAAGGCTTTAAAGAATCACTTATATCCAATCTAATTTGTCATTCTGCCATTGGTTTTCAGGTTTTTGTGTTTCTGCTTTCACTGTATTGTACATTCATTGTTTGCTTTTTCTGTTTTTCACATGCGCTACGTTCTTGATGCAGTGGCGCTATAAAAATGCATTTATGTTATGTTATGTTATGTTATGTTATGTTATGTTATGTTATGTTATGTTATGTTATGTTATGTTATGTTATGTTATGTTATGTTATGTTATGTTATGTTATGTTATGTTATGTTATGTTATGTTATGTTATGTTATGTTATGTTATGTTATGTTATGTTATGTTATGTTATGTTAAATGTCGATATGACGGAAACGAAGTTAATTTCTTTTTGCGACTTATCAGTCGGCCATATTTAATATGACGGAAACGAAGTTAATTTCTTTTTGCGACTTATCAGTCGGCCATATTTATTATGATTTTAATAGAAAGATTCATATCTAAAAAAGTCAAAAATACTTTTGAAGTGAAATATTCACCACAAATTGTAATAATTCGAGTTATTCTTTATTTGTACACGTTTTTTGAAAATATCGTATGCACTTTTAATTAAATTAATCCAGTCTTCTGCATCGACTGTAAAAGAAGACTAGTTTGCCATCAGAATTTTGAGGTGCTTTATCTGACCCCTCTGGTTACGCCACTGATTGGATTTTTTTTCAATTTTCGAACTCATTTGGTGCGATCTGGTGTATACTTTTGACCAACATTTTATCGAAAAGTCACCTCTTCATTTCCAATAAATATTTTGATTTTTTTTCAATGCAAGAAAGAAGATGAGCATATAAACTGATATTTTCTTGATTTAAGTATAGATTGTTTAAAAGCTAGAAAAAAGGGGGGAGTCTGAATTGGATTTTTTTTTAATTTTCGAACCCTGCGATTTGGTATGTACTTTTGAGCAATATTTTATTGTAAAGTAATCACTTTATTTCCGATCAATATTGGCTTTTTATATAGGCCTATGCCAGAATGAAGTTAAATAATATAGTTACCTCCAAAATATCAGATTTCTCGTCAACGTTCGTACGCGTGTGTATCCCGACCAACTTCCAATAAACTTCAAACGTTCTTATGTCCCTCGCATGCCTCCCTCCCGCCTTGTTGTACCCCCTCCTCCCCACCCTTTTCTTTTTGCTTTTTCGTTTGTCCCCTCTTCTTTCTCTCTTCTTCCCTTTTTGATCCTTTTTTTTGGTGGAGGGGGGGGGGGGGGGGGGGGGGTGTATCCGCGCCTGACTGGTACAAAGTTAGTGTTCCAGTATCGGCCGATACTGCAGGACATATAAAATCATGTACCGGTATCGGGCGATACTGGAACACAATTATGTAACAGTATCGTTCAATACTGGGACTGGGTACTATGAGTAGTAGCATGTGTACCAGTATCGAACGATACTGGAATATAAAAACGTTCCAGTATTGCTCGATACTCGAACACAATTTGGTATTCCATTATCGACTGATACTGGAACAGTAAAATCGTACCAGCATCGAGCGATATTGGCGAATGTTATGCTCAAGTATTGACCGATACTGGTATACCAGTATCGGGGACCTAAAGTACACTTTTTCCAAAGAATGGCTCGATAATTCTATCATCCCGTGGATTGGCTTTAACATTTGGGGTTTTACTAAAATTAGGGTAACATGAGAACGCAATGGTCGATTTAAATTTTTGTTGTTGAATGAAAGCCAAATAATGAATATTTTAGCACTGCTGTTGGTTTTGAATATGCCTTCCTGCTTTTTTTTTGACGAATTTGTGTGAAAAAGTGCCCGTTCTTTCTGACTCACCCTACATAGCAACCTTATTGGAATTCCTAAGTTCTTTTTATCAAATTAACGTACCGATAATATGTTGTTTTATGATAAATGTTACATTTTATTTGTCTAACTCGTCAACTTTAATTGCTAAACCATGGCATTTTCAAAAAGAAAAGCTTAATGAAAACAACATAAATTAATTAAAATTAATTGGACATCGTTGTAGAAAGTAAATGTTAGTATTTCAAACTGGTCGATACTGGAGAGTCTATAGATATATAATATAACTATGAAGTCACGCATCAGTAACATCTACGGTCCAGTCTTACTTAATATTATTTGTAACGATCGCTGACTATTTGACGGTTCTCAATGTCTAGCCCGAAGATTTTATTAATTGCCCTGATACCCAGCACCTGTTTAATTAAAAATGACGATTCAACGCATCTTGCGGAATTCACTTTATTACCCTGCAGATCCGGCATAGGTCATTTCTAGATAGGGTTTATTATTTAGTTTTGCTTTTGTGGAGAGACGTGACTGATTAGGCCAAAACATTTTGTTTTTGCTTGCCCTCTTGCCCTCGTCTGACAGACCGTGTACTACACAGTCCGGACCTTTTAACTGTTCAACTTCATTTACTATGAGTGGCATGTGTTCCAGTATCGTATTGCGCGATACTCGAACACAATTTGGTGTTCCAGTATCGACCGATACTGGAACAGTAAAATCGTACCAATATCGAGCGATATTGGCAAATGTTATGCTCAAGTATTGACCGATACTGGTATACCAGTATCGGAGACCTAAAGTACACTTTTCCAAAGAATGGCTCGATAATTCTATCATCCCGTGGATTGGTTTAAATTGGGGTTTTACTAAAATTAGTGTAACATGCCCTCGTCTGACTGACCGTGTACTACACAGAACTTTATTTAGTATGAGTAGCATACTATGAGTAGTATGCTGTCAAGAAACTCAAGGATGGGAAATCACCAGGCCTTGATGAGATACCTGCTGAGCTTATAAACTCAACAGGCCAGCACGGAATTAAGGCACTACATCAGTTATGTACATGCATATGGATCAAATGCGACTGGCCAAATGACTGGAAAGCGCAATAATGTGTCATGCTGTTCAAATCAGGTGACCGCAAACAGTGCTCCAACTACAAGACAATTGCCCTCATCAGCCATACAAGTAAGGTGCTACTGATGATGATCATCTTACACCTGAAAGCCAAACTAGATCAAGAACTTCCAGAAGAGCAAGCCGCCAACAGGAAAGGCAGGGTTACTGTCGATATGCTGGTTTGTCTGCAGATCTTTATGGAGAAAATCATTGCAATAGGTCAGAAAGCCTTCATCATGTTCATAAATTATTCCAAAGCATTTGACTCTGTGAGCCACATCAAGCTTTTCTCTGCAATGATAGAGATGGGATTTCCAGCACATCTTGTAGCACTGCTTCAATCCCTTTATGTGAATTAGAAGGCAAGGATCAGATGGAATGTGAAAATACAGATGAATTCAACCTAGGTAAAGGTGTGAGGCAGGGATGCATTGCTTCACCACACATGTTCGTCTCCTACACAGAAAAAGTCATGAGAGACGTTGATGTTAACCAGTATGGGATAAAAGTAGGCGGTACACCAATTTCAAATCTCAGATATGCCGATGACACTGCACTGTTTGAAACCTCTGAAGAAGACATCGAGAGACTAACATCAGCCGTAAATGATGCAGGCAGGAAGCTCAATCTCAAGCTCAATGTCAAAAAGACAAAACTTCTAACAACTGGAGAAGAACAGCCCGTGCATAATATCTCAATCGATGGTGAGAATGTTGAACAAGTTAGTCGCTTCAAATCTAGGCTCTGTGAAAACCACATCTGCTAGTTGAACAGCTGATATAAGAGCTAGAATAGGAATGGCCAAGGGAAGGATGATAGAACTCCAGGACCTATGGAATGACCGCAACCTCACAACAAACCGGAAAACAAAGATTGTAAAAGCATTGGTATGGAGCGTGCTACTTTACGGTCTGGAGGAATGGACTCTAACCAAAGCAGATGAAAATCGCATAATGGCTGCTGAAATGTGGATCTGGAGAAGAATGTTAAGAGTTAACTGGAAGGAGAAAAGAACCAATATAAGTATCCTGAAAGAACTTGGTGCAAAGAGGCAACTGCTAGGAGAGCTTATCAAAAGAAAGCTGGCCTACTTCAGGCACATCATTAGAGACAGTGGTAGCTTACTGGCACTCCACATCATAGAAGGGAAAGTGGAAGGCAGCAGGAAAAGAGGTCGTCTAAGGAAACTTGGTTCGAAAATGGTTGAGTAAAGTTTACCCCACTGGCATACAGGTTCCCCTTTTACCTACCTAATGTGTAACGTTTTGCCCAACTTCGTGTAATTATTTTTTGCTGTGTAGAAAGTAAATTTTAGTGTTTCAAACTGTTCGATTCTGGAGTCTATATATATATAATATAACTATGAAGTCACGTGTCAGTCACATCTACGGTCCAGCCGTACTTAATATTATTTGTAATGATCGCTGACTACTTGACGGTTCTCAATGTCTAGCCCGAAGACTTTATTAATTGCCCTGATACCCAGCACCTGTCCAATTAAAAATGACGATTCATCGCATCTTGCGAAATTCACTTTTATTACCCTGCAGATCCAGCAAACGTCATTTCTAGATAGGGTTTATTATTTAGTTTTTGCTTGCCCTCGTCTGACAGACCGTGTACTACACAGTCCGGACCGTATAACTGTTCAACTTTATTCTTTTTTAACACTTTGTGAAACCTTTGAAAAAAAGTCACGTATATGACATTTATTGACCCTCATGTAACCCCTTACCATGTCCATATATCCATCATGCACACATGAACGTCTTTCATTACCAGATCACATGCATACAAACTGAAACAGTATTCTGTGTATACAAATATCTATAAATCTTTCTCATGTTATATCATTTGACAAGTAACACTTCTATTGCCATGAGTTATAACCGATAGTATAAAGCATTTTGGTAGTAGTTTCCAGCAAAAGCCCTCACCTCCTCTAGTTATTCAATACAGACATCAGAGATGTTCTGCAAGAATACTGACGTCCAAGCAAAATACACAGAAAACGATCCTCAAAGTCCTTTTGATCAGTATAAATGAAATACTTTAGTATAGGATCTTAAAGTTATAAGTTACCAGTGCTATGTTGTGGGTCATTGGGTATTTTGTGGGCTATATCAGCTCCAATATGGGTCATCAAAAAGATCTGACACGGTTCAGAATTTGGCGTGCTTGCTTTTGTGTTGATAGGATAGGGCCAGACCGAACCGACCCAACCTTTTTGACAGCATGGGCAAGCAAACTATGTTTTTTCTTCCTAGCCAATGTCAACTGGCGTATCGTAATCGTAATGACGTTTTGACTAACGGCAGGCCACACAGTTGGAAACTCACGATAACATATGTAGCGGAATTCACAATATCGATGCTGTCAGCCTGATCACTGCGCATTATATGCGCACTATTTCCACAGGGCAACAACATATGCCCTGGTATTATCTCAGACCATGCATGGTTTCACTGAGTACTGCCCAATCACACAGATCTATCAGCTAATATCTTCAAACTCATCGCATGTACAGAATCTGTTTTCAGACTGTTTTAAGAAACAATAATAATAAATAATATCAGGTATATTACATAAAAATATACTCCAAAATGCCTAAAATCTAAAATGGGCTGTTGCCATATATATATATATATTTGTATTTTCACTATGTATGATATGTAACTTGTAAGCCAGTGCTAAGAGTAAAAGCAAGATATACCAACAGGGTGTAGGGAACGGGTAATAACAAGGGAGAATAACGCGATAAAAAAGATAAATAACAAAAAAAACCAATAACACACGGAAATGCACTGGGACAAGCAATGAAAATTGCTGTGCAATGAAACAACAAAGATATATGGTAACAATAAAGACCTATAAGCCAATGTTATCAGCTGCGCTGTTTTGCTGGTATTTGTATACCATGAATAAAGAAAATAATAATAATAAAATTAAAAAAAACCTTTCAGAATAGTCAACCGTGTAGCCTATGGTAGAAAATTCTATTTATACGAGAGACTTGGAATCCCTCCGTTTAGTTAGATCCTTTTTTGTATATTTTAAAGGATCTCTTAGTTCTTATGAAAAGCAAATATGACCTTTGCAGGTTTCTCTAGGGGAGGGATAAACTTAATGATTGCCCTGATCTGCTCGTGGCTAAATCAGAGGGCATATTTCCCCTAAGAAATCAGTTACTTTCATTGTTTATAGTCTGTTAAAGAGATACATGAAACTTAGAACGGTTATAATAGACCGATAGGTACATTTCGTATAGCACTTAGGAGATATTTTGCTGTATTTCATCCGTTTACTTCACAATAAATGCATGTTTGGTTTTCACTGCATCTACAGAAAAGTACAACCAATACTGAGACCGATTTACTATGAATTTGTAGCTGAGATCCCAACTACCAAAAAAACCCAGGCTTATATAATAGCAAAGTTATGAGGTAGGAGGTAGAACTTTTTGAATAACCCCTCGTACATATGCATTTTGGAAACATGTCAAAAAGTATTTCAGAATTGTTTCCGAAATTGACAAATCCGTCTCTGGAAAAGTGTACCCCTTTTTTGGACCGCTCTGTATATCTTACCGTTTTGATACGTGAATGAGGCGCGGGATACGGATCACCTTTTTGGACCACTCTCTGTATATCTTACCGTTTTGATACGTGAATGAGGCGCGGGATACGGATCACCTTTTTGGACCACTCTCTGTATATCTTACCGTTTTGATAGGTGAATGAGGAGCGGGACAAGGATCAACCAGTGTTTTGTTTTCTCAACACGTCTCAAGATTGAATTAATCAGAAACAATGAAAACAAAAATTTGCATTTAAGGATAATATTTCACTAGATTGGCATGCAACAATATATAGCATAATTCGCAATAAATAATTGTATACGGTCAACCAATATGTCATTGCTTGCAGGTTGCAATATTCAAACAATTACTGAATATACCGGGGACTGTAATGCTTCCCAAACATGCGTGAGGTAGATGTTTCATCTTATAGATTTAGCAGAAATATTCTTAGCTGGAATTGTAAGAGGTACTTCTCTCCAAAACTCGTATAATCGGTTTCGAAATTGATTGTGTACAAAAGCCTTAAGTGTCAAATAGAAGATATGACCGATGAAATATTATTCAGTAGGGGGGGGGGGGGGGGGGGGGGGGGGGGGGGGGGAGGGGGGGGGGGGTTACCACCACCCTAAGAATGTTTGCCGATTGCGCTAAAACTGAAAGGACAGTGACCTAGGGCGTCTCCTGAATCACATAGTATGTTAGAATCCTCATTTGCTCACTTGTCAGATAATTGAATACGAGTACACGAGAGAATTAAGGTAGTGGTATAATTTGATTGCAACTAATTTATTTCGTGACCTTTGTTCTGATCACCCACATATCAACAGCAAGTAAGGCTAACCATACATATAATGATGCTTTAAAAAGTAACATTGAAATGAATGTCTGTTTTTTATGTTGACTTACATGTTAACTTATTTGTACATTGTGCCATTGGCATGTTAAATTCAAATGGACTTGAGCCGCGATATGTCAAATATCAGGATTATTAAAGGAGAATCTGAATCTATATAAATGAATAACTAACTTATTTGTGACATTGTGCCATCGGCATGTTAAATGCAAATGGACTTGAGCCGCGATATGTCAAATATCTGGATTATTGAATGAGAATCTGAATATATATAAATGAATAAAACTAACTTATTTGTGGCATTTTGCCTTCAGCATGTAACTGCAAATGGACTTGAGCCACATCGAATAACTACTGAATCCGATGTATACGTCCTTCAGTCGATCGGACAATGTTTCCATATAATTATCACATAATCGTACATGTATATTTTCATTTTAATATTTCATGACAATTACTAATTAATTCACACCATTTTATTCCAAAAAGTTGACATCTTGAGGCATACATAACCCCATGAGCAAAACCACCCCAGCAAAGACCACCCTTAAGGGACTTTGCCCAAATAAGACCACCCTCCCCCCCCCCCCTCATCCGAGACCTTTGGAAACCCATTTTTAGTGGTTAATATATACTTTTTCCGCCGACTAATAGTGTTAATTTCCCATTTCCCGTACATTTTATAATATGACTATGCTGAACGTACTTTCAATATTAAATGTTAACATACTTTATACCCTCTTGGTGTTCTATCCTAAATTATAATTCATATTTCGTATTAGCCATATTACCTCGTCTTAAGATGTTGTAGTTTGAGCTGGCGGAAATGGCTTGGCGTAATAATGGACGAGAGAAGGAGACAACAGAAATGTTTACCTACATTTACTTTGAGAGCCACAATTATTGTCCTTTTTGTGTCTCGCATTATATATATGATGTGATAATTATAACGACTAGCACCATGTATACATTCCCTGTACCTCATTTGAAAATATTGCTTCACCCCTTTATCCAGGCCCCTGCTACTGAGATTCTCGACGGCTGTCACTCTGATACAATAGTAGAGTCATTATCTTGGATTCCGTGACCATTTTCTTGATACCTTAGTTTCTTTAGTGAATTTGTCAACTAGAACCATTTTAAAAGAAAATTAGCTCCCATGCACCTCTCAAAAGTGACGGGAACGTTCTTTTATAGCGCAAATTCAAAAATGACCGCCATACAGGGGCCAACAAATTCAAATGGCTTAATTAAGCTTAGAAGCACACCAAATTGTTCGGCTGAGCACAAGGATTCCGAAAAACTATAGTTTTCTCTACTTCCGATGTTTGGTTAACGAGTTATCGGGGAAAACGTAAAAAGGTCGTTGACAAAAAACATACATAAACTATGATAGTAAAACAATGGAATAAGTGTAAGAGTATCTATTCTAAATTTGAAGGCGAAAATAGTAATAACATTGAACTATTTACATTGACTATAAAGTTAATAACATTAAAGATTCGCTTAAGCACTAAATACGTTCATTGCCTGTCAATCATTAACGTTAGTACAATACTAATGACATAAACGTGTAAGATATGAGAAATCAAAACTTTAATGTATAATAACTATTCCACTTTTGAATACTGTTGTATTCAATACATGTAATCCGGTTTACCTACGATTTTCATCTCAGTTGATATAGCTTTTATTTGTAATCAATTGTTCTCGTTTAATTCCGTTGTAACCTAGATTTAAATTGTTTCTGAAATATCACTATATATCAAATATAACCTACAGAAACAGTTATATTCCATATCGTGTTTACGTAGACAAAGAAACGTTTGGTAGCAATCGAATAGTCTTTGATGCCTGTGCTGGGAGCAGAATATGTTTATATTTAGTTATCATG
>CM069452.1:9975052-10324783 GCA_035610835.1 Ophiura sarsii | reverse complement strand
TGTTACGCCCCTCCCCATCCAACTGGATAGGTTTATTGTTTGACACTGATAAGCTTACATTCCGGAATGATTTTGTTTATTTTGAGAATAACTTATTTTTTAAATATCATATTAATCGACCGTTAGGCGATCGGACCCTTTGAATAAATTGTTTTGATATATATTAAAATCATAAGTAATTCTTCAATCTCATTTGGCATTGCTTTTTTGGGGGGAAAATCAATATTTTGTGATTTTTCGTCTGTGAAGAGTAGAGTAGCACCCCCGGATTTTTTTTATTGTATTGTTTATTATCATCTCTTTTTTTGTAACCTACCCGGACGTCGTATCTTTTTAGGATTTTGAGTTATTTATGATTTAAAAAGTACACAATTAAATAAAGAGTGGTTCCCCCGGAATATCTAAGGAATATTACCTTAACATGTGTTCATAGTCCTTCTCTCCTTTATATTTTGAAACAATCGTATACCGATAGTTTGTATATTAAGAGAAAACCTACTTTTTGCAAATACCCACTGATATTATTGGGGGGAGCACCCCCCTGTTTTTCGGACTAGCGGTGCTTCGGACTGACGGGACGTTTTTATTTTTTCTTCGGACTGACGGGCCTTCGGACTAGCGGGCCGTTTTAAAAATCAAAAAAAATCGGACTGACGGGCCTTCGGACTAGCGGGCCGTTTTATAAAAAAACCAATTCGGACTAGCGGGCCTTCGGACTGATGGGACTTCGGACTGATGGGCAAACCCCGGGTACGCCTCTGCTAACATGTATATTATTAGTCTTTAAAACAAGAAATATACATTTTAGCAATATTCACTTTAAATATTAACCCTAACCCCCCTGAGTGCTGAAAAATGCTAATCCAAAGTCCCTCTCTAAACGCATGCGCCGTCGGTTTTCGATGACGTAGTCAACCGAGCCTATATAATGAGTGCTGTATACTGCACGAATGTGTACCTGAGGGCCGTGGCTTAGTGGTAGGAAGGTGGGGCTTGAGAACGGAGGGTCCCCGGATCGAATCCCAGCAGGTTCCCGGAGATTTAGTTGGTGTTTTTTCCTCGAAAATGTGATCCCGGTCATAAATCCTAGTATTTTTTTTTTTTAATAATTGAAAATCGGGCATGGGTCTTCCTATAGGTTGAACGGTCATCACCAATATACACAAGATAAACACAGGAGTATGTATCGGTGTATATAGTTAACTAAAATTTTATTTTAAGATTATTTCCTATACAATTTACAACGAGTGCCGAAAAAACGAGTGAAAATAAACTATCGGGTTAACACAACAGTTTATATTTTCACTCTAAAACCATGATCTTTAGGTAATTAGGAATCGTATCACTCTGTAACTTGGAATATATGTACGATTTATGATTAGAAATGTAAATCTGCAAGAAAATCTACTTTCTAAAAAAAATCATGAATAGAGGGCGCTCTCTGGAAAATACCACATAACATGCCTTTAATCAACAACAAAAACCAATAACTTACGAAATAAATTTAAACTTGCTTCTTATGCTTGATTGCGTATGTGAGATACTGCTATTATTACACATGCGTATTTTACACTACCATAATTTATGAATCCGTTGACCCCATGCATTATAAAAGACGACATACGTCTACTCTTTCGATGAACTTCCAAATTCGGCGGGCAGCATGCAGCAACAGTCTAAAGCAACCAGTTTCATGTTTTAAATAACTTTGCTACCTTTAAATTGCTCATAACATGATGCTGCACATTCCATGATATGCACTTACCCTAAAAACACGAAACACTTTGATCTATAAACCGGATTTGAATTGATATTTAACCTTTAAGTGGCAAAACTTGCAAGGATAGTTCGTACATGTACTGATATTTATCATAACGTATACGGTATACGGTATAATTGTCTTTTCCAACTAGAGCGATTCTCGGGTTTCGCGGTTTATAAGTGTTGCGGTCTTTGGATTTGGTAGTTAGAGAGCGGGGATGTGCGTATTTGTTGGAACCAATCAGCGTTCAGTTTTGATTTTAAAAACCGAACTATTGTATATGCGTACGGTCAACAGGAATATGTTGGCCAATTCTGACGATCCTAGGTCATTTCACTAAATTGCAACGGCGTTTTAAGTGAAAATCACTTTTTGACCCCTAGTGACCTTTTCTTGACCTCTGACCCAAAACTTGTCATTGACTTTTTTGCTTGGCTCATCAATGCGCACAAAACAAAGTAGTCCCGTCAAAATCGGAGCATGTCTTAAGATTTTCACTTGTATAGTTCAATGACCTCTAGTGACCTCGTGTGACATGTCACTTTTAGTGGAGAAGGACCCTATATGGACATGGATAAGAGGAATCTTTTGACCAATTCTGACAATCATAGGTCATTATCTCTTGGACAAGTAGTATTTTGAGTGCGAGGAGTGAAAATGTACATTTTGACCCCTATTGACCTTTTCTTGACCTCTGACCTAAAACTTGTAATTGACTTTTTTGCTTGGCTGATTAATGCGCACAAAAAAAAAGTAGTCCCGTCAAAATCGGAGCATGTCTTAAGATTTTCACTTGTATAGTTCAATGACCTCTAGTGACCCCGTGTGACATGTCACTTTTAGTGGAGAAGGACCCTATATGAACATGGATGAGAGGAATCTTTTGACTAATTCTGACAATCATAGGTCATTTCCTCTTGGACAAGTAGCATTTTGAGTGAATGACGAAAAATTTACATTTTGACCCCTAGTGACCCCAAATATTTTTTGATTTTAAAAACCGAACTATTGTACATGCGTACGGTCAAAAGGAACATGTTGACCAATTCTGAAGATCCTAGGTCATTTCACTTAATTGCAAATGCGTTTTACGTGAAAATCACGTTTTGGCCCCTAGTGACCCCTGTGTGACCTTTGACCCCTTATGCTTTACAACCTGAGTAGTGGTGCACATAAGGGTTCTTATGACCAAATATGGTCAAAATCGGGTCAATGGTTACGGAGCTATAGGTCCCATGACAGAAGAAGAAGAAAGAAGAAGAAAGAAGAAACAGGACGAAAACAGTATATTAGTCGTTTCTCGACTAATATAAGAAAGAAGAAGAAAGAAGAAACAGGACGAAAACAGTATATTAGTCGTTTCTCGACTAATATAAAGAAGAAGAAGAAAGAAGAAGAAAGAAGAAGAAAGAAACAGGACGAATACAGTATATTAGTCGTTTCTCGACTAATATAAGAAGGAAACAGGACGAATACAGTATATTAGTCGTTTCTCGACTAATATAAAGAAGAAGAAAGAAACAGGTAGAATACAGTATATTAGTCGTTTCTCGACTAATATAAATATCCTGGGCTTGTTATAACTCTATTTTATATGTGCTAGTTCAATAAGGGCGTCGATGCAATCAGGCTAGGTAGCAGTTATACTCGTTCATATAGTTTAAGCAACGATAATGTTTAAACTTTGGGAGCTATTTTAGTAAACGTTATGTGTGGCGCTTTACGAGTGGCGCTTTATATATACATGTACACTGAAGTTATATTGCGCCATTATTCGATACAGTCCAGTCCAACGAACTGACCAGTCCAACGAGCCGGGAGCATGTCGGGGGGGGGGGGGGGGGGGGGCTACCTAGTGGATATGAGGTTACGTAGATGTGCCGCCAAATAGGTCCCATGTTGTAAAATAAAATACGATTGCTCTGAAGATTAACATACCTTGAGTATTATTCTCCTTGCTGCGATGAAACTACCCCTGGTCCGACGTCGTGATCGTGATAAAACCGTATTAATTGTCACCTTTGGCCGTTTCCTCGGTAGACCATGAACGTGTGCATGATGAATCTTATTGCGTTCTATATACATTAAATAGAATTCATGGTATTCGTTATGTTATTCGAGTAAGAGAACAATTACCTGTTGCTTTAAGGAAGGGCTGTGTTCATTTAGTTAGCAGCATATTTACACCATATCTGGCACAAACCTAATATGGAGATCATCATTCCCGCTAATTGGAAATGCAAACGCGCATTGAACCTCATCATTTGCTGTTTTCGGTGTTTTTTCCTTTGAATTCTACTTACGTGTACGTTAGATTCATGATGACTCTTAATAATTGAAAGCACAGTGTGAATACTAAATCACATCATTCGCTGACGTTACATTAACTGGTGAATAATCTTAATTAAGTGCTATTCGATCATCATCCTAATCCATGGAAACGGGTTTTGTGAAGTAAATGTCATGATTCATTGATCGAAAGAGTAAACAGATTAAATTAGACACAACATTCGCGCAGGGGATCATATGAATAGCTACATTTATAACACTTTTATAGAACACTAGGTACTATTCTGTAATTTGTGTACTGTTGAAGATATCTTTGAAACATATCTGCATTTTCCCCTTCCATTTCCAGGTAGACCACGTGAACGTGTAAATAATGAATCTTCATCATCTGTTTGTTATTAAAAGCATAGCCTTTTAAATCTGAAATAAACCGTTGGCTGCTTTAAACAGCAAGCATGAATTGCAGATTAAAGAGATGCCGTAGTTACTTGGACTGTAATTTAGATCTAACGACTGCTGTCTGCCTCTATTAAAAATACAACAATCAAACGACTTTAAATGTTGTGCGCATGACGATCATGAATCAAGTCATTTTGTAGAATAAAAGGTATTTAAAGGGGATCAGGTACAAACTGTGGCAAACTTAGTCAGTCATGGAAGGCTAAATGACTATCCAGAAAGCTTAAAGAAAAGCTGTTCATAACTACAGGAGAATCAGTCCTCGCAAAGCTTAGGAAACAGCTAGACCGATGTTACACTAGAATGCTAAGAACCGTGTTCAACATTAACTGAAGACAGCATGTGACAAATGAGGACCTGTACGGGGATATGCCCAAAGTCTCGGATAACATCAGAGAACGTAGAGCAAGGTTTGCCGGACACTGCTTAAGAGGATCCAATGATCTTGTCTCCAAACTCAAACATTGGAATCCAAAATATAGAGGAAGAAACCGTGGTAGACCAGCCCTAACCTACATTGACATACTGAAGTGTGACCCTGAATTGCAGGTAGAAGATATCAAGATAGCTATGTTGTAAATGAGGATTTGGAGGAGCATCGTGGTTCGGGAAAATTACCCGACAAAAGATAAGTCAATTAAGTCAAGGTACGAATTTGAACCGAACAAATGTTGAGATACAAAATCTGATATTCCATCGAGAGACATAAAGCTCCCAAAGGGTTACATCCGACATTTTGCAAACATGCATACAGATATGGAATGTTCAAGTCGTTGCCGAGCATCATTTTACGGTCAGTTACGAGTAGAATACAAGACGTTCGGTTGAAGTACGCTCTCGTGACACAATAGAGACTTAGATTGCACAGGGTCCCAAGCATCGGACCAGTGCAGATGTTTCAAGCAGGAGTGGTAATATCCTGGGCTTGGTATGAAAACAATTTTTCTATGCATCTTCAACATCAAAAAAGCACCGATGCAAACCAGGTAAGGAATGAAGCTTTACTTTGTTTTATACTGTTGAAGACAACCGTTTTGATCAGAATGCTTGAGATAATAGCCCCCTATGGCCATTTCCTGAATGAAACATTAACGTCTGTTCGACGAATATAGTTCTATTATTCATTGAATTGAATTCACCCGGCTATGTCATTCAAATAAGGGGAGCATGACTATCAGATGATTGCTTTTTGCCTCATCTGACAGTGTGACACAAGACTTCTGGGGAGTTTCATCATACGTGATTGGAAATGTAGAACGTTAAACACGGCAGGTTAATCGTAAGTATATACTATTCATGATCCTTAATTCATGAAAACTGAGTTGGCGATGTAAATGCCATGATTCGCTGATCGTGTGATTAATAGGAGTTAAATGTAAGCTCAGTCACTATGTTCAAAATTAATAAAAAAGATTGTCATTACCCAGAAGTTCAAGTTTTGCTTCAAATGTCATGAAAATATACTAGATATAGAAACATATAAATGTTTCATAGGCTATGTGGTAAAACTGTTTTATCCACAGTATATCAATTCAAAATAGTGAAGGCCGATGAAATACTGTACAGGGTAAGTCAATATATTCATTAAATGCACAACAAGAACGCATTATTAGCTTTAACTTAAACTTTAGTTCATTCAAATTAGTTATTCGAAACGGGAGATATATGCATTTCCCCCAAATTCGGTGAAATTCAATCTGTTCCAACCTGTCCAAGGAACCCTATGAATATAAAAGTTTAACGCACGCCTTTTGAATAAGTCAATCAATAGCGTATTGGTTTTCACAACGCTTAAAATAGGAAAATAGTTTACTAATAATAATGTCTTTGCGGTTATGTTTTTGAATAGGAATAGTTCAAAAACATATCCAAACATGTATTCGTATAAATAAGAAATATTAATCAAGATGCAATGAAAGCGCATGCGGTCTAGTGGATAATGCATGGATTCATGATACAAAGGTTGTGAGTTCTAGCCCCGCTACGGCCCATGTGTTTGTATTCCTGGGCAAGATACTTAGACTTGATTGCCTCGTCGACCCATGCGATATTTGGGGAGCTGTTATATCATATCATAATCCAAGTAGTGCTGATAGGGTGAGCACCGTTCAAGAGGCTGCTCAAGAGGCTGTTGGCCGGTATTAGCCTCCTAAGTGTAGCGACAAAAGGGTTCTGATAATCAAAAAAGACAGTAATAATAATTTGGGACATCGGTGGAAAGCGCTATATAAGAACTGTCTATTATTATTTTTTATCATTATTATGGACATTCATCATTATGTTACAAAAACTTGATCAACATGGTTCGTGGATAAATCATTCAGCAGAGAACATTATTTTATATAGCTAAATAAAGACATGAACAATTCTGCAAGTCCAAATATCAGAAATGATATGAGAGAAATTGATATGAGAGAAATTTGATAGAAAAAACAGGCCTAACCCCTTTAAACAGTTCTTGCTTTAAAGGTAGATGTTCCGATTTTCAACTTGAAGTTTTCTACTCTAGGTAATTCGAGGTTATTTCATCGATTTCTCCGCAATTATACCGATTCAGGCCGTCAAATTTCAGTATGATGATGAGAAAAAAAAGAGCTTTCATATGATATGAAAATCTCCGTATGTTTGAAATAATTCTGTGTTAAGAAAATGTGATCGGGTCATCTACCTTTAACCTGTAAAAAGAAAAGCTCAAAAATGCTGAAATTGCACCAAAATCATCTAAAGATACTTTTTAGTTTTGAAATAAAAATGTTTAGTGATTTTGAAGGTAACATTTTACATTTTGGTACATTTTGGACACAATTTTAAAAACTAAACATTTTTATGTCAAAACTAAAAACAGTCCATAGGGAAGTGTCTTTAGATGATTTTGGTGCAATTTATTTCAGCATTTTTTACCAAAAACTGAATTTGCTACGTTTGCAGCAATTTTGTGAGCCAAAAAGTGATTTTTTTGTCAACATTTTAAAATTCAGCATTTTTAGTAAAATTTGATACCAAAAATGGATTCTGCGACTAATTTCCTTTCCAAAAATGTATACTTTTATAATTGTATTAAGCTTCCTTACTGGTTGAGCACTTTACCATTTGGATGATTTTATATCTATTTTGGATTATGATTACTTTTATAATTATACATCATATTTAATTGTTAAAAAGTTACAGCCCTTGATAAATATCATGCTTTTAGGGTTGACAGCCCATTAAGGGATTATTATATTCTGAAAACCTTTTAAAATATTACCATTGTATGCTAGTTTATTATTAAATGCCTCAATCTAATGACCCTGTCTTATCCCTGAACGAAAATATTAGCTAGAATGTGTAAAACAATATTCGATATACAAACTACCTACAGAAATAAATATAGATCTAGTATATCAAATCTTTTAAAGATTTAATTTACTAGACCTATATTTACGACGGCGGATAAAACTGCTATCTGTCGGGAGGGGGTTTATCATCCCCGGTATGCTTGTTTGATCCACATAAAATAGCATGTAAGTAGTCCATTGCCTCGCTTTTAATTATACAATACCTTCATTTCCTTCAATGATGTGCGATATTGAAGCAGTAAAAAGTAAAACCTTGGAATTTAGAATGAGTAGATCGTTTTTAGTATCATTTACTGAACGTTAGTATGGATGACTTGCAGTAAGGATCCAATCAAATCTTAAGCGAATGCGATCTATTGACAAATTTGCGTCTTTAAGGAGAATATTTGTACATTTCAGGGTACGAGGTCTGTCTACATGTGAACATTCGTACAATGGGAGGTCAGAAGTCCTGATTACCCTCGTGTAACACAGAGATCAAGTTATAACATCAATTTCGTGCTCTTGGGTAAATTCTTCTTGTTTTCATATACATTATATGATTTCTTAGAATAAAAACTGTGTTAATGATATTAATAAATTGTTGTTGACTACAAATTACGGTAACATTGTTTTTGTTTTCTGTATGCTACAACAGCTTGAAGTGAATTACCCATTATAGCTGGTCAGAAACATCGAATATTTTCGTATTAACCTAGAGGTCAATTTAAAAACATCACATTCGTATCATATCGCACATTTCATTTATCAAGGCGAATAACAGTTTGTCTCATTCGCATTATTAGAGGCTCATCGCAAACAAATTGATTGGTTCCTACTGTTGTCCAAATGTCCCGCAAGCTAATACTTCGCCTATTAGAGACATACATTATATTACAGAGTTCCTCGTAGGGGAGGGGAGTTTCAGCCTTGATCTGTATACCTTTATGCCATTTTAGCACTGCAGTCGAATCGTTGAAAATATCGAAGAAAATCAACGCACAAGGATTAATTCATTATTCAAAATTAATACATCAGTATCAAATAACGTTGTTGGATATGAATAAGTTAACCTCCCGAGGAAGTAATTTTAGTAATATTATATATACTTTTATTGTGGCCTTAACATTTCGGTTGATATTATATTGACGAGTAGCTCATCAGTAAACAATGCGATATATATATACATTTGATATGATTAATAATACTACCACTTATACCCAAGTTAATACCCAAGTGCAACTAACGTGTGGCATATAGTGTTACTATATACCGTTGCATTATCAATCTAATTAATTTCGGTTGATGAAAGCCATGAAAGGGGGCTCAATAACGTCCTTATGTCTTAAGCATATGACTCTCAATTTCGATCTTTCAACATATCATAAGATTTAATTTGGTTTGGATCGGATGACCGTGCATGGCGTGTTGTTCGCCACTTCCCTCCTTTACATTGGCTTCACGAGCGTCAAATTGGCGACCGCCTAGCGTAATAATTATGTTAGTATGTTTTTTCAATTTATCAATCGACACGCATGATTTATGGGACAATCACTTTACCTTGAATAATATAAATCATTGGTGATAATTGAAAATGAAATTATTTTCCCTTTAAAAAAAAGTTGTTATGTTTGAGCATTGGTTTGAAACATCTAAAGAAGAATAAAATGGCTCTTGAATTGTGGCTCTTGTAATGTACATTGCCTAATTTCAAGAAGATTTTGAAGTCTCATTTCTATCCATCATATTAACTCTGTTTGCATTGTTCTTTTTTGTTTTTGTTTGTTTTCGTTTTATGACGCTTTGGATCTTTCTGGAAAGGCGCCTTATAAATGTTAATGTATGTATGTAATGAACCACGTTGATGTTTTCACACTTTCAATCTTACTATAAATCTCGAAATGGTGGGTGTGTGGGGGTGCACGCTTAGAAATGAGTGTCAAATTTTGCTGGGTAAAAAAGAAATGTGTAGTTTTTTACCCAATATTGTGCTAAACATCAATTTGGTAAAATAACTTTTTACACATGCAATAGTTTACTATTGAATTCCGAGTTTTACACTCTGGAAGTGTAGACAAGTGCCCGTAATTGGGTAAAACATGATTTGACACCATGAAAGTGTAAGAATTATTGGGTAAAGGAAATTTACCCAATTTATGTGTACCAAAAATGACACAAGTGTTGAGTAAAACCTCTTCACAACCCCGGTTGTGTAAAGTGTTACACATATAAGTGGGTCAAAATAGGGAACATGGTCGTTTTAGGGTAAACATTTACTCAACGATTTTTTACATTTTTTTACACTTTGACCCACTATGTTACACATAAGTGGGTCAAAATAGGGAACATGGTCGTTTTGGGGTAAACATTTACCCAACGAGTTTTACACTCTGGAAGTGTAGAAAAGTGCCCGTAATTGGGTAAAACATGATTTGACACCATGAAAGTGTAAGAATTATTGGGTAAAGGAAATTTACCCAATTTATGTGTACCAAAAATGACACAAGTGTTGAGTAATACCTCTTCACAACCCCGGTTGTGTAAAGTGTTACACATAAGTGGGTCAAAATAGGGAACATGGTCGTTTTGGGGTAAACATTTAACCAACCATTTTTTACATTTTTTTACACTTTGACCCACTATGTTACACATAAGTGGGTCAAAATAGGGAACATGGTCGTTTTGGGGTAAACATTTACCCAACGATTTTTTACATTTTTTTACACTTTGACCCACTATGTTACACATAAGTGGGTCAAAATAGGGAACATGGTCGTTTTGGGGTAAACATTTACCCAACCATTTTTTACATTTTTTTACACTTTGACCCACTATGTTACACATAAGTGGGTCAAAATAGGGAACATGGTCGTTTTGGGGTAAACATTTACCCAACGAGTTTTACACTCTGGAAGTGTAGAAAAGTGCCCGTAATTGGGTAAAACATGATTTGACACCATGAAAGTGTAAGAATTATTGGGTAAAGGAAATTTACCCAATTTATGTGTACCAAAAATGACACAAGTGTTGAGTAAAACCTCTTCACAACCCCGGTTGTGTAAAGTGTTACACATAAGTGGGTCAAAATAGGGAACATGGTCGTTTTGGGGTAAACATTTACCCAACGATATTGTAGTTTTAAACTTTGTTGGGTAAAATATCTGTGTAGAAAGCCGCGTTACCGATCGATGTAACTATTGTCCAAGGCAAAGTAAACTATGCGTGTACTGTTGCGGGAGCACATTAATATTATCAAGGCGATTTTTCAACGGTTTGCCGGCAACCTGACCTTCACACATCGGTCTCCCTTAAGATAATATAGCTTTATAATTTACTAGTTTCATTATATTTATACTTTTTCTCAACATTTACCAACTAATTTCAGCAATTTCTTGTCATATTTAGTCATATAAAATAGTTTATATTAACACAAAACACTTCCACATATCAACTACTTCGTTAGCACAGTGGGTACGGCGTCAGTCTTCGAATGCAAAGATTGTGGGTTCGAGCCCCGTTCCGGTCAAGTTAAGGTAAGTTCTTCTAAAAATCTTTAATTCCGTGGATATTAAAATTGCGAAAGAAGATTAGAATACAAATATGACACCCAAAATGGCTTAAAATATATTCCTGTATTTTTTAAAATTTATTTATGTGTACCAAAATGACACAAGTGTTGGGTAAAACCTGTTGTGTAAAGTGTTACACATAATTGGGTCAAAATAGGGAACATGGTCGTTTTGGGGTAAACATTTACCCAACGATTGATGGGTAAAATGTTTACTATGTGTTGTGTAAGACTCTACACAACCACTGTTATGTTCATTTTTACCCAACAAACGACCATGTTCCCTTTTTACCATCCTAAAGTGTAGTATTTTACCCAAGATTGCTTAATTTTTTCTAAGAGTGTGGGTGTGTGTATGGGTAGGGGGGGGGGGGCGTTTGTTAACCTTAGTACTCCGTTAGTTTTGATCAAAATATCGCCTAATTTGCATGAAAGATAGAGGGAAAATACGGGAAGTGTTATGAAGCATATTCCAGTAAAATTGGTTAACAATTGGCTCCCAAAACAGCAAAAAAACTTTAAATTTGGCTAACAAATGTCACGATATTGTTCGTTGCGCGTAATAATGCAGTTCATGATTGCGCTCATTCGCGCTGTTGCGGCACTATGTACACATATTTCACACACACAGGGGTGTGCGGGCAAATAAATATAAGCCACACGGAAAATGGTTTAGTATGGGCCTAGGGGAAATGCTTAGTTCCAAAAGGTGCTAGCTCACCTTTTTGAAAACATTGAGTTACGTGCAAAACATGAAAGAGAGTTACAAAATACATCTTTCAAACTTTACTCTACATCTGTATCATGTTCGGGTCCAAAGTTATGGCGCTCGGTAATTTCCGGAAATTTCAATATAATTCACTATTTTTTAAACCAAAATGGTGGAAATATGGTTCTTTTATCATTTCAAAACATTGATAGGAATGTCCTTAATGAAATGCAATGAAGAAAACGTAAAATGTATGGGAACATTTTCTTAAAAATTGCCCACGAACAAAATTGTTGTTATTTCAAAAATGGTGTCAAATTGTCAAAATTTTCAGTTAACTCACGAAAAAAGTTTAAAAAAGTTGAGGAGGTAGTTGAATGCGGTTTTCTGTTTTCAATGTGATTTGATATTGTCTTTCAGGTGTACCTTATTTGGAAAACAAATTGTTTGGTAAAGTGTTTTTTGAAAATTGGTAGAAACATTTTTGTTCAAAAAGACGCTAACTATACTCATTTCCGAAAATAAAGAAAGACATAGGAAATACAGTGAAAATCGAAAAAATGAAATCAAACCAGTTTTTAAGTTTACACGTATGGTACGAGTATCTTTCATATGGCAGAGAATAAGCATAATCAAAGAAGTGCAACATCCTCATTTTGAAAAACGTTGCTTTTCTCCTATTTCACTTTTAGTGAGTTGGCTCCTGGAAACAAACTCCTGGAAACAAACTCTTCATTAATGTATAGTGATGTGGTATCAGTACCGTCGGGTGGGGGTTAAACCACCAAACCGTCTTTGGTTAATCCACGGGAATTTGTTTCGGATAGGGCTAGGGTAATATAGTGATGTGGTATAAGTACCGTCGGGTGAGGGATAAACCTGAGAGATAGGAATAATTTGCTAAGCATCTTTTCGCACCGTAGACATTATCTCTGTTTAAAAAGCTGTATAATGGGTAATTTAAAAAGTATGTAATTGCTATCGACACCATGACGGTCTTCATTCTTAAAAAAACATTCTTCTTGATTAAAAAAACAACGATTGTAATATTCATCAATAATGCCAGGAGATGAAAAAACGATACTGTAGTTAATACAAGATTGATAATGAAGATTACGATAAGAAGTGGGGCTCACTACAAGGTAAAAATTACCAATGAACATCAAACGCGGTGGTGGATGTAGTTTGGTCCATTAAAACAAAAATCGTTTTATAATTGACAAATATTGAGGAGAAATGGTCCTTTAACAAGGATTTTACAGGCTGTTTCTTATGATTGGCCATAGTATAAACAAAACGTGTAAGATAATACGTCGAAGGTAACACGTAGTACGCGTAAGGTAATACGTAGTACGTGTAAGGTTACACATAGATTGTGTAAGGTAACATTAAGATAACATTCTCGCTCTAGTCCGTTAACTATGGTGACACTTTGGATTTAATATCTGCGAACAAGTATTAATCAAACAAACCCTGGGGAGGATGGAAAAACCAAAACAAAACCATATTATTGGATATCGGATTCCTACAAGCTTAATGCTATTTACGGAGCAAACCAAATTTGTAAACTGTATTTGCTCATCTTCAACGTTTAAAATGTTATCTTAGACGTATAACATTACACGTTCTACGTGTAACCTTTATGAGTAGCCATAGTATAAACAAAAACGTGTAAGGTTAGTCGTCTAAGGTTACACGCAGTACGCGTAAGGTAACACGTAGTACGTGTAAGGTTAAATGTCCACTTATAAACCTTAGACGTATTATTTTACATGTTTGGTTTATATCAGGATAACACCATATAAGATGTCCTACAAGCTTATGCTATTTACGGAACAAATCTAATTTGTAAACTACATTTGCTCATCTTCGACGTTTAAGATGTTATCTTAGACGGCCAACATAACGTATAACCTTAGACGTATTATCTTACACGTTTTGGTTATACTATGGCCATTAGTTGACGTGTAACATTCCTTAAGAAATACGGGGGCCATGAATTCCCGATGCACTTGCCAGTCATGGATACATCACCATAGGGTACCTCCACTCATTTACCCCACCGGCCAGCAGTGGGCGCAGGGGTACGTGGAAAGCTAGAAGATAACCATTACTTTGAGGTGAAAGATTAATGCATTTGGGTCTTTACTAGGGTGGATGCAAACATTGAAAGTGGTGCAGTTTTTAAATATGGCCAAAAATGAGTGAAACTTGCACGTTTTTATTACTTTAACTAAAAATGTCACGGCTAGAATGTAGCTTACTGCATAGTGAATTAAACCTCATTAAACTAGAATATGTAAGATTTTTAGAGCAAAGAGTGACCAAAACGGACAAAAAACTCCCAAAATTAGGAAAATCATTAAATAATTGGTTACACTTTTGCTTATTTCTTTGGGGTTGAAATTAGAAAGAGTAATAGTATTGTTTTTAATTAAAAGTGCATACGTAGATAGTGAATGTATTTCAGTTACAAAACTGCATCAATACGATTGTTTAGTGAGGGATTAGTCCAGAAGACTAAAAATTGATACAAATCGCAAAAATTAACAAAATTACAAAATGCTGTTTACTTATCTGATTTAAGGTGTGTTTTTTTGTTATTTTTTTGCTTTAAGATGCATTAAACCTGATGTGTAATATTATGTATCTTATTTTGTTCAAATTGTATGTTTGGTCAAAAATAGTTAATTTTACCAAAAATGTACGAAAATACATAAACATTTCAAATAAATAAATAAATAATGTAAATATTGTAAATACATTAAAAGTTTAAGATAAATGATCTTCGGAAACCCAAATCCCATAATGTCCATCAATTATCTGGCCCTTGAACACAATTGTTACCCCCTCCCCTAAAAAAAAGACAAAAAGAAATTGCGAAATTGAATATGTTGAACATTTTTTATTAGAGCATCAAACGGAAAATACGTTACAAATATATACATAAAACTATAGCCAAATCGATAAAACATCGTACTTTAATACTTGATATATGTATGCAAACTGCTATTGAAGCAATACGTACAATTTTTACATTTTATAACATTGTCTTTACATTAAATTGTCATGCAAATGCAATATATTTTATTTTTTATAGATCTAACAAACAGGTATTGGGTGTTTACTCTACAATACCACTTTAAGACATCATGCTGCAAACATTCAATTGGAAGGTCGCGAATATGAAATGGGCAGAATGAGATCAAGTTCCTGAAGCAGTTTGTACATAAGGCTGAGCACTGTAGGTCATTGCGCAAGAAGATCACACAAAAACCATTCTTAAAGTACTAATGGAGATCAGCTAAAGTGAAAGACACGTGTTGATTTACTCAATAACGTCACTCGCCTTAAATAACTAGTGAGCTCGGAGTGATAGGGAGGACGTCGATTGTTCTCGCTTATAAAGCGACTGGATTTGTCAACTTACCATTTTCGTCAAGTTCATGATATTTGTGATCATTGAAGTACAGCATATATATAGGGTATCCCTAAAACCGTAAAACAGCATTTTCGCATTAAGCCCTAAGCTATGGAATAACCTCCCCATTTTCATTCGCAATGCCTGTAGCGTTCATACTTTTAAAAGATTCTAAATAAAAACTCACCTGTTTCCATCAGAGTAATTTGTTTTTCATCACTTTACATGGCCTATTGGCTCTATTATTGCCCGTTTTTTATATTAATGTATCTATATTCATGGTCTTTATTTTAGATACTTGTTGTATTTTTATAATACTTAAACTGTGTATATACTTTGATAGTATCTTTTTAATATTTTATAATATTATTATTTGTATTGTGTACGGCGCTTTGATCTTTTCTGGAAAAGCGCCTTATAAATGCTCTGTAATAAATAAATAAATAAATAAATAAAAAAATAAATAAATAAAAAATAAATAAATAAATAAATAAATGAAAAGTTCCGAGAAATAAGCCCCCGATTTTGGACAGCTGGCGTATCGCTCTCATAAAATAATCAACAGATTGAGCAGTGTTGACAAAACATGTTCAGTCAAAAAGACACAAAAACCTGCAAAATGTACTGAAAAGATCTCTTTTTGCACTGAGGTAATAGGTGTCCTAAAATAAGGATTATATTCCAACTTTAATCATTTGAGGGCAATTGTTGCCTTATTACTTATGATTATGATTGGGCCACAGGATGGCAAGATTAAAAGAAAAGCTGAATGTCGTCGGCAAGGACTACAATCATTTAGTGGTGTGAAATCTTAAAGGTCACTCGATAACGCACATTTCCCTGTTCCAGCACCTCGTTTAAAGATAAGTAGATAACACACAATAACCCTGTTCCAGTACTCCCTTTACAGGTCACGCGACAACACACGTTTCCCTGTTCCAGCACTCCATTTAAAGATCAATCAATAATGCACGTTTCCCTGTTCCAGCACTCCATTTAAAGATCAATCAATTACGCACGTTTCCCTGTTCCAGCACTCCATTTAAAGATCACTCGATAACGCACGTTTCCCTGTGCTAGCACTCCATTTAAAGATCACTCGATAATGCACATTACCTTGTTCCTTGTTTCAGTACTCCTTTTACAGATATAACGCAAGTTTATCTTTATCAGTACTCCTTTAAAGATCGGTAAATGCCGCATGCTTACACTTCCTCCAAAGACCACACAATAACTTGGACAAATAATAGAATATGATGAATAATGGAACATAATGTATGAACCATATCTCGTTATTTATATAGTTCAAGTGTTATTATGAAGGTGAAGCATATGTAAAATTTATTCACGGCGTTGCACTGGGAATAGCAACTGGGACGACTCTTTGCGTACCATAACCCACACAATTTACCTTACTCAAGATTCCTTGAAAACTGACTTGAATATCGATAGGTCTAATTAGTAATGCACCCTGTAATACTGAATGGTTTGAGATATCGTCGATGGTATTACAAAGTGACGTTTACAAACTGGTTTGGAGGGTTCATAATAACAGAGTGTCGCTAAAATCGTCCGTTAATTTTAAAAGTAATTGACTAGAAATGGCAGCACAACGTTCAAAATATGTACTCATATATCTTAAAAGGGGAAGTAACAGCCTTCAAATGCATAAAAATCGTTCCAAAGTTATACGTCACTATGTAGGCTAATAAAACAATTTTTGTCTTTCGTAATGGCAAAGTAGCGTACTATACGTGGCATATATACTATACGTCAATATGTAATACCACTTCCTTTAGTTTTTAGCATTTAAGTAACCTCTTTAAGGTGACATATGCGCTTTACGTCACTATGTAAAACAAAATTATTTCCGACATTGGTTTGTTAAACATTGTTTTAGTAAGCAGCGCATTAAAGTGGCGTATGAACTCTACGCCACTATGTAAAACCAAAACTAATTACTAATTCATTGAATATTTTCGGCCTTTGGACTTGGTAACATTGAAGAAAACGACGTATAAATCCTATAGGCCGAATATCACAAAATTGACGAAAATTAACCGTATGTCAATATACATGTATAACACCACCGACGATGGGATAAAAGATAGCTATTGATATGAAAACTGCTTGTCTTTTTTGCACGCTTAGTTAATTTGAAAGTTGCAACAGTTTCCAAATAAAACCGACCTTGATTGATTTAGATTACTGGTATGTTCTGTTTGACCCACCTAACATAAAGAATTAGAAATAGAGACAAACATACGACGTAATACGTCACTATATACCAAAAAAAACTATTGATTTCCAATATTGGTTTGTTAAACTTTGTTTTAGTTACTAGCGCATTAAAGTGGCGCACTATAGATCAAATATCACAAAATTGACAGTACCATCGACGACGATATTATGTGATAAAAGATAACTCAAATAGAACGGAACATGGACACGTGCGATATCGAGTGATCTTTAAAGGGAGTGCTGGAACAAGGAAACGAACGCTATCGAGCTATCTCTAAAGGGAGGGCTGGAACAGGTACACGTGCGTTATCAAGTAATCTTTCAAGGGAGTGCTCGAACAGGGAAACGTGCGTTATCGAGCGATCTTTAAAAGGGGTGCTGAGGGAGTGAACTGTTTCCAAATAAAACTGACCTTTACTTATTTAGATTACTGCTACGAGGGGTTTTCAAGAAGTACTACCTCCTCATAACATAGCTAATATGAATGTCAGCATCATGATATTTGTCATGATAGCTCTGAATAATAGCTACACATTTAGAGTACACTATAATTGATATCTGTTTCACTATTGTTATGATGCGGTCAAAGCCATTTGAAGATGTTGTGTATGGTTAGATATAAGAGCACGATTTAAATACTGATAATGGAAATCAATGGGAATATATTACAGTATTATCACGTATAAATGAGATTGTAAGCAATATTAACTCTTGTAGGCTTGCAAATAGTGTAATATCATCCCAATTCTATTACTATGCCGTTGGCATACTGGAAAACTGCTAATCAGTCAAATTTTCGTTGTTATAAGTCAAGTCACAATTTGTAGCTGAGGTTACAAGCTACAATAGTGTAATATTTCATAAGACTGGCCTATATAATAAAAAAAGTTATGAGGTAGGAGGTAGAAATTATTTAATACCCTCGTATGTTCTGTTTGACCCACCTGACATAAAGAATTAGAAAAACGAGACAAACCTTAATAATTAACACCAGCATAATCAAAAGGTAATAAACAAAGAAGATTGAGTTTTCTATGCCAAGTGATAGAACTAATAATATTACCCAATTATATCATAGCAGGAACCCTCAAAATGGTTTAATTAATGAGTAATTAGCATATCAAAAAGGAAGCAAGTTGACTATTCACGCGATTAACCATGACGAAAGGAAGTGTTAAACAGTCAGTGCCACATTAGGTGCGGAATAATCAATAAATGATTCAGAAGGCTATATTTAGAGAGGGTTGATTAGACTAGTGCTACCAGTCCCCGAAGAGTCGTCCTGCGCCGTCTGAACAAAATTACCTACAATGCATAGCGCGGACCCCTCTAACGTATTGGCAATCAAGGTATATTTACGTTCATGTTGTTAAAAAGTTTACAGACGTGCCAATAATTCAGAAGAGATGGGCACAGGAACTGACAACGTTTTTATATAAAATCATCGCTACCAAAGCGAACTTATATAAATGGAATAAGGCGAACTCACCCAATTGTGTTGAGTGCAACACGTCAGTTGATTATCTACATTCATTTATTGCCTGTCCTTTGTCAAAAAGCTGTTGTGTTCATTTTAAAAGATTTATTATTTCTAACAATATTTTATGTCCAGAGATTTTTTTCTCATTGTACTTGGTTACACACCAGATAATCAAATGTATTGAATGTAATGCTAAATAGAATGATTAGTCTGGCGTCGTTCACTCTGTATAGATCCAGACATATCAATATCACTGATAATAAAAACGTTGATGCATTTCTATACGAATTATTAATTAAGATGGAGAATTAGTATCTTGAGACATAGTTAAAATATGTGGCATAAGATTAGCAAAATAGTAGGTTTTGATATTCTTTTCGTAAAACACATGTACATGACAGCCCATATTATATATTGCTTTGTTTGTCAACTCACCTGCGAAGATCATGTATCTATCTTCATGCTAATGATAATTGTTGGTACATGCTGTTCGCTGGTAGAGTCATGTTTTGTTCATATTTGTAACTTATTGATACCAGTATGTTTGATATATTGTTATTATGTTATATAACTATGTATAGAATATAGATGAATGAATAATTAAAAATTAATGGAGAAACCCCCCCCCCCCCCCGTAAAAAAACACACCTCACAAGAACACCTGTTTCATGCAACGCACACGACTTAATAGAGCTTCAATTTATCATTTTACATAAAGGTCTTATCCCTAACTCTAGTACACCACACTGCAACATATTTGTTTTTCGACCCCCTAAATTCACCAGAAAGGTCACCCCCCGAGATATGAACCACGGACCTCCAGCACCCGGGCCCAGATCCTAGCCACTACACCACAGATGTAGTCACACTCGGCGAAGTATATTCGCCTCGTTATATAGTCTGGGTCCGTTTTGTAGCCAAAAAACTTGCACGCCGGGTTATAAAAACATTTTTTTCCCGCCCAGTTGCCGTGTGGTATAGTAGAGTTAGCACATCCCTTAGAGAGGAAATATTTTCAAGACGCCCTCGTTTGACTTGCGTGTTGCTTTACTTTAAAAAAAAAAGGTGATTCTAAGCGGATTCGAACCAGCAGCAGCACAGCAGTCTTTGCATTCATAGACAGCGCTCTTATCGATTGAGCTACGGAGGGAACTGCCAGAGTAGCGCAAGATTATAATCTATAGGTATTACATTCTCAAAATCGATTACTGGTGTCACTATAATAGACGATTTAGTTAGCCGATTTTAATGATCTATACACAAAATTGCTGAGAAATCGACGAAGCTCAACGCAAGGTACTACATGAAAATTAAATCTGATGAAGACAAATTAGGAAAGTTTAAGCAGCTGCTGTATTTCTTCTGATGAGCAATTCTCCACGAAAATGTTTTTGCGTTGAAGTTCAGTATTTTCTTCATCCAATGCGTCAATGATCTAAGATCTATCATTGGTGAATTCTCTAATTTAATGTCACCTTTCATTGTTTCAACACCTGTAGCGACCTATGTTTATAACATGTAGGCCTGTGGTCGTATAATTGTCATCCATGAATAGCGCCACCAGGCTCAACACAGCTAAACTTTTTTGTGATAACAAATCAACAGAGGGCGGTTGCTATTATGTCCCAAATTTCAAATTTCTAAGGGATGTGTTAGGGCTATACGTAAATAGGCAAACTGTGTTTAACATGGTAAATATTGAAGATATATACAATTGGTATCAATAGTTTTTGGAATTTAATAATATTTAAACACAGAACGTGACATTCCATCGATACATTATTGTTTTCTAGTTTTGCCCTCATACAGAGATGGAATGTTTGAGTAGTTGTTGAGCATCACTTTCAGGCAGCTCCAAGTGTATAAATCCGTCTAGTACCTCCATTAAATGTAATAGGGAATTAGATCAAATAAAAGCCGCATACAGCGTTCTAAGTTGAGAGGAATTGAGACATTTGAAGCAGGAAGTCAATATGTAATATCTTCGGGCTTGTTCCACCCTCTCCTCTGTGCAAGTTCAATAAGGGCGTGTTCAAACTCCTGTTTCTTAACATTTGTATCAAATGAAGGCATCAATAAAAATATGATTGCAAGACGAGTGCTGAGTCTACGATTCATCTTGGTATTGCAAGAAAATCAGCTTTCATCTGTTATACATCCCCGACTGGAAGGCATCGATGCAAACCAGGTCAGGACACAGCTATATATATATAGTTATAATGTTTAACCAACAATATCTACACAATCTTTGTAGTGTAAGAAAAAGAATCATTATCGATTTGGTTAATTGCCCCCTTTGGCCATTTTGTAATTGTTTGAACCATTAACTTGTGAATGATGAATTCCATTCTATTCTATATTGAATTTAATTCCCATGGTTATACCATTTGAATTGGGAGAGGGGAAAGCAGGACTGTATCATAATTGTTCTTACCTAAGGGAGTGTATGTTATCATCTAGTTAACAGCATGTGTGCATCTCTTCTGCCACAGAACACCTAGGGAGATACATTATCCGAGATTGGAGATGTAGAACGCGCATACAACATGATAAATGAACAATACCCATCGAGCGCCATTCTTTTTAAACATGCCATGCAATTCATCATCTCTTATCCATGGATTTGATGGGCCAGTTCAGCGAGCAAGGAGCGTGCGTGATGGGATATGTTTTCAACAGCAGTTAAAATGTGAAGCCGTAATGATAATTGTCGCCTTTGGCCATGTCCTGGATCACGAAGCTATGTACCAATTACGTTCGAATATAGATTCTCAGCTTTATCCATGGTTTCTGTCATTTAAACAGGAGAATATGTAGACTGCCCCTCGTCTGGCTATAGTTCAATTCATCATTCATAGTTGGAAAATAGAATGTGTATATAATTGCATGATTCGCTTAAATAATTATTTCCCATTACCCCCAATATTTTCGTTCACTGCTTTAAATAGTTAGTGTGATTTTCTAAATCCAAGTGATAATTTAGTTCATTGGACTGTAATAAAAGTGTTCTGTGTCTGTAATAATTTCAGATGTTGTATGAAGATTACTAGGCACAGATTTTCAAACAAAGTAATGCTAAAAAAAAAGCGAAATGGTTCGTTTTATTCTGAATTTACCTCCTAGAGAGCATATTGGCCAGGTTCACTTGAACTCTATCAAAATACTTGACATCCAGGATAGAGTCAAACAGTTGCGCCTCAATCATGTGTTCAATGTCTTCCATGCATCCGGTCCATCCTATTTACAGCAGTTTTTCTCCAAAGTGTCCAATGTTCACTCCCATGGCACTCGTTCAAGATCCTATAACTTTCATGTTCCACATCACAAAGGCCTTGCTGCTGATACCTTTTATTACAATGGTATCATTGACTGGAATTCTTTACCTAACCATGTTAAATCCATCCCTGTTAAACATGCCTTCAAAGCCCATGTCAAAGCACACTTGTCTCAAAGTTCGTTGAACCGGGAGTTGGCTGAGTATGCTTAAACTTATTTCTATTGGTCCTCTTCTTTTGTCCTGTCTTGCTTTGTTTTTTTTCACACTTTTGCAGGCTCCTTTTTCTTTACTGGACCCCATTGGAAATAAGTTGGCATATTTAGCCAACTTTATGGGCTATCCTGGCATATTGATTTGGTTGTCTATTTTTGTGTGTACTTATTATATATTTGCTCTTTGTGTATTGATTGCTTTGTAATTTTTTGTATTGTTTTGTCAATTTGCCAAATAAACAACAAACAAACATAAAACAGATAACATATTAATCCATCGAGATATAATGCTTGAAATGGATTCAATTCGATTTTTTTCTCTCTAATTCTGTGAGCATTCGTTCACAGATTGACTATGTGAGTAATAATAATAATAATAATAATAATGATACATTACATTTATAAAGCGCATACAGATTCCACACCAGTAATTAATGTCAGTCATTGCAGAAGTCAATCAAACATCTTTTTATCAGCTGGGTATCATGTGGCCCAATGATTATAGAATTAATCAGAAATGGTACTTATTGCTCCTAAATGATTAAAGTTGTAGTTTAATCCTGATTTTAGGACTATTACCCAAAACCACAGTGCAAAAAGAAATATTTTCAATGCATTTTGTAGGTTTTTGGATGCATTTTGATTTTAAATGTTCTGGTAACATTTCTCAACTTTTTCTGATAAATGAAGGCGCTACACCAGTTGTCCAACTCTAGGGGCTAACTCCTCGGAACTTTCGGGGAGACCATACATAATTGTTTGATTAAATTATCAAAGATATCATGCAATTTAAGAAAAATATTAAATTGAGAAATCCAGTCGCTTTATAAACGAGGAAATGGGCTTTTTGTAACCGCCATTTTACATGTAAACGCATAGGGAAACCATTTGGTGGCGTGAAATCTACAACAAAAAATGTTTTATAACGTTGTACATATTGGTAAAACACAGCAATATACAAAGACACATTCCTTAAAAACTACAAGAATAAATCTTAAAAACTACAATATAATAAAGATACATAATTATTAAAAATACATAAGCTTCAAGTTACTATTATACGCTTAAAACCGTCATTAAGGCGACAGAGAATAATGCGTTTTATTCCGTCTTTTGTTTGTTAGGGCGAAATCTGTTGTTTAAAATGACGTTACTTAGGCGAATTTCTTTTCGCCTTATTCCACCATTAAGATGATTATTATAGTAGGCATAGCACACATAACATTCAAATGATTGAGACATGTACAAAATTGGATTCAAATGAAAGATTGCAATGAAAGATTTATTTTCCAAAAAGAATTATGACAATCGGTCAATGCATTCTTGTGGTACGGTGTTTTGAGATACTCAGAAAATGGCCGAAAACCTGCCAAAAACAGTAACAATGCCCACAAATATAATTTATCAGGATTTAGAGAGCTCAATTTGTTAATAATGTAACATTCAAAACACCATTTACACATATTTCTTTAACAATTGAATATCTATATACCATGTTAAATTAAAAAATATGGTAAAATTATATTGCATTAAGCTAAAATAACCTAGTGAAATTGGTCATTTTCACCAGTTTTACTGACTGCAATCAAAAAAGTGACTAAGTCCAGCTAATTAATATGCGTAAATGTTATAAATCCAGATGTGAATGGTGTATTGCAATCAAACTTGGTATTATGGCTAATTGTACGATACCCAATCTTTTAAACTATAATTTAGTTTCATAAGCTCATTAAATATGCAAATTAGCTAATTATCTATTCAAGTCATTGATATGCAAATGAGCAATGTCCGACAATTTTTTTCCCATCATAAGAGTGATCGGTAATAGATATGTAACATGTATACCCAATTTGATTGACAAATATTGATGGATTTAGAAATTAAACAAGCTTTTCCATTTCTTAAATACCCATATTCAAATTCTCAGTCTTTTCCTCACAGGAGGCACTTAAAGGATGCAAAAACTGAGCATATCACTAAATTGATTGAAGTGTTTAGTACAATATCTCAGGTTAGGTTTATTTAAATCGGCCCAATATATTCAAGTTCAGAGCCAATTTCAAAAATTGGTAAAAACAGTCATAACTAAAAAACCTGATGATAAGTATTTATACCTGGATCAAGGTTATATAGTCCAAGGTCATGACTACCATATATGGCAAGCTCACTGCCCTACAATGAGTGCCTCTCGTGAGGATAATTAATTTTATATAGGGATGTTTTTCAAAGTGGAGCTGCATACATTATATGAAAAGATTGTTTTGCATTAGAGCTTACAGACCACTCCTACATGTTACTCATTTTGCATGATTAATTAATCCAAATATTGTAAGGCTGTCTTCATAACTTGGATTAGTGCATCCATGCACGCCAATTGAGGCAACAATACAAAACCACATTCCACATCGTGAATAGCCATTCATTCAATAATGCAAAATGAGTAACAGGTAGAAGTAGATGTAGGGCTTTTTGCAACACAGCTTTTCATATGTTGTTGTTCACTGGTGTAATGCTCCAAGTGGCAGACTCTGTGTGTGTGCATTGTGCTATGCCTAATTATAGTAATTATTATAGTACTCACACTTATAACAGTGAATCAGATCAAATGATATCCACAATCAGTGTTCCATGTCGAGGGCAGTCGCAGGTACTTGAAGTCATGTAGTAATATCATGGGCTTGGTATAACACTTTTCTTTTGAGGTATACCAGGGGTGTGCCACTCAGCTTGCCGATCGGAAGCCACTTTTAAATTAAAATTTAGTCAGCATAGAATTGGTGGCGCTATACTGATCAGGCGTGATTGTAGCAAACGACGCGACGCTGGCCACGCGTCTCTCAGACGACCCAATATGACAACGGGAGTGCACCATTTTGAAATATTGTTAACAGTCATCGCCCGGTTAACGATGAAAATTCGTCTAATTATAATGAATTTGTCAAAATGATAAGAATAACATTCGCGTATACGAATTCAAAATGTAGGTTTCGCGTGACCACCGTCGTCTGTGTAAATCTACCGCGAGAACAGCGCCACCAAACCTATACTGACTAAAAATGACGTTAAACCTGGTTAAACGCATTAAACCCTGGTCACGGACGCATTCCGAACGATTACCCTAATTTATGTAAATATGCAAAAGGGACCTTTTTCGCTACGTACGTCAGTATAGGACTTTCCTATCCCAAAATTAATAGTATCCCTGGGTATACTTAGTCATGGTGTTGAACCCTGTAACTATATAGTATACCAACGCATTAAACGCATTAAACCCTGGTCACGGACGCATTACGAACGATTACCCTAATTTATGTAAATATGCAAAAGGGACCTTTTTCGCTACGTACGTCAGTATAGGACTTTCCTATCCCAAAATTAGTATCCCTGGGTATACTTAGTCATGGTGTTGAAACCTGTAACTAGTATACCATAAGAGTTAGGAAGCAGCTCACACAGTCTACTGATATTCGCTATCGATCGTTTTCTTGGTCTACCCCGGCTATGATTACGCATACAGACTGTGATAGATTTCTAAAATGATTTCTAGCATTATGGCATTCAGAACAAGTATGCCAAATGACACATATTTAGTGCTATACTTCAACACATAAACAATGTAAAGGGTTCAACAAAAGAAAGTATACCACTTTGTTTATGTCATTCTGAGTAATTGTTAATTTGTTGTTGACCAAACAGGCTAGATAGGCATTTAGATGAATCTTTTAGGCATAATTTGATACCAAATTTGCCCCCTAACAACAAAGATAAATCATGATTAGCACCATTTAAAGGAAAATATCCCATTTTCAAAAGTCGCATTTCCAATACACAGCACGAGAAGATTTGGTTAATCTGTCCATGTTCTACCCATTCATAACATTCCTTTACATTCAATTCCTTCACCCATGCATCAGTTTACATTTGAATTAGCCCGCGCATTGAGGGATATGCGCGGTGATCAGTACGGGATAAATACGGCATATGTATGTGTTAACAATTGGCCCTTTCTTCTCGTGCTGTGTATTGGAAATGCGACTTTTGAAAATGGGATATTTTCCTTTAAATGGTGCTAATCGTGGTTTATCTTTGTTTTTAGGGGGAAAATATGGTATCAAATTATGCCTAAAAGATTCATGTAAATGCCTATCTAGCCTGTTTGGACAAAAACAAATTGAAAGTTACTCAAAATGACATAAACAAAGTGGTATACTTTCTTTTGTTGAACCCTTTATTATGATATTCGTTTAGAATTAAGATTTAATGTTAATTGAAACACAAATTTGATATTTTTATACATAAACAGATCAGTTTATCAGCTCAACCACATCTGCATATTTGTTTTTCAATTCATATTAAATCTAAACACAAACCATGAATTTTAAATATCATAATACATTGTTGTTGTTTTTTAACTCATAACCCCTTCCTATTTCAGCACCAAAGATCGCTCTTGGATGAAGTGCTGAACGCGAACGGCATCACATGGCTAAACAATGACAGTATGTGCCGCAAAGTCAAGGGATGTTGACTCAATTTCTTGGACTGTAATATTATGAATAATGTTTGGTTCTATGAACAATGAAACGACTTTTTACGTGCATAATGATCGTAAATACCAACCTTATAGAAGACGCAATTTTATCAGCCAGTTTTGTTATGATTGAGAACCAAGTAACACTATTCTTGTTTGATGTTTGAGAAATAAATTAAAATGTGGCCGTGAAACATATGGCCATTGTATTTTATATGAACAAAAATGAATGTTCTTGTTTAGCGAGATCTCATTTCTTTTAAGAATGAGATCACACATTGACTGAAAAAGTAAGATAGAAATCAGACTTGACTTGACGACCTATTTCCCCATTCACGTGGGAATTACTCACCAAGGATAAATAGACAAACAGGAGTAGCATACTTAGAAAATACTTGATAAAAGCTCTATCGCTAATGGTATGTTCAATACCATGAGGATTGCTCTGTTGTTAACATAGGAGCGTGCCCATTAGGCAACAGAAAGGAAGGTTCTACGAGTCGACAGATCTTTTTGTAAAGTTATGTTTTTACGCTTTTAATTTTATCGTATTGGAAGACTTTGTAAAAATACAATATTCTAAAATGTTTCAGAAAGTCATCTCAAATCTTCAGGGGTACATTGGGTATTTAAATCAATTTTAGTGCATTGGAGCAATTTTAGCGCTTGAGACATTTTAGGGAGCCAATTTTTGTAGCCCTAACTACTTATACTGATACTGTGTCCCCTTAACTAATGAGAATTGGAAACAAGTGCATCTCTCATTTGTTGCACTGGACGGCCTTATATTCCGTTGTAGTGAGGCACAATCAGTTTCTGAAGTTTTATTTGTTGGAAGATATACACTAAGTATACTTTTTTATCATAGTAAGAAGTGCGATACATATGTTGTATGATAATCAATACGAACATTTACCCAAGTAAATACCGAAGTACAATTGATATCTGGCAAATAGTGTTGACAGCTGTTGCAATGTCAATTTCATTCATATCAGTTGATGAAAGCAATGAAAGGAGCCTTAATAACACCCCCTGTGTCTCAAGTACTCTCACCCTCGATCTTTTAACATAATCAATCATGGATTTCATTTAGTTTAAGTGTGATTACCTTGCATAGAGTGTCCGCGTATGCTGCGCATTCATGTTATTCGACACCTCTATTTCCCTGTCTTTGCCTCAAGAGCCTCAACTTGGCGACCGGTTGGTCATTTACACCTAGTCATTTACCCAGCATGCTAGTCGCTACGCTTTATCACCGGGAAAGTTCCTTTGTTTAAAGGGGTTAAGTCAAGAATTGGCCTCTGTTAGAAAACCATTTTACACAACTTTCCCAAATAACAGCCGATAAGTGTTGTATACCATATTGTAGCCCTTGTCTAGTTTTGAAAAACGCTTTTGGTTCCGCTCTGGTTGCCATGGTAACCGAGCAAGGCCTCTGATTTGCTAAACACGGGAGCATTCATAACTCAAAAACCAAATAACCCACTGAGGTCATATTGGGGGATAGATGTATTAAAACAATACGCACAAAATATTGTCTCCGGATTTTTTGATTGGTTGCCATGGTTACTAGGCCGCAGCCAAGCATGTGATTTCACACCGTAATTCAAAAACGGGAACAAAAACTTAAACAATCTCTTCATTATTTTGTAGACAGTACTCTTCTTAACATCTATGCCAAATTTCATTACAATCATGCATTGCGTTTTTGATTTATGACCGCTCCCGTTTTCCAGATACGCGCTTTCGCTGTTTTGAGGTATAGGCTGTTAAGTTTTGAAACACATGAGGGCGCTTTTGCATATTAGTCAGACACTTACTTAATATGTTTGCTATTTTTAGTTGAAGATTGAATTATCATAATTTTTAATGAAAGAATCATCAAAATCGTGTGATGCGTTTTCTTTTTATTAATTTTATTAATGTACAGGGTGTCCCAAAAAAATGTTAACACTCCGGGCACATACGATATCTTAAAAGGACAGGAACACACGGGTCTAATCTTGATGTATTATGAAAGCTGAGTAAATAAGCTTTCATTTGCATTTTATTGCGTTCCAATTGGTTACTTAGAACCGGAGATATGCTTCAGCAAACATGAGGAAGCAAAATGGGCTTGGTCTAATCCTCTCAGTATGAAAGTAAAGCTTTTAAAATGCACGAAGCAAGAAGCAACATGATTAAGTCACACACACACATCAGTTAATCTCTTCTTTGTTCTTTTCAACGCATTCTTTCGATTCTTTTCAAGCTTAAAAGACATAAATAAATAAAATATATTCCACTCTTTTTCCATGTGCAATGGGTAGCTGTCAGTAAAGCAGTCTTTACAATTGAAATTGAAACATTTCATGTTCTTTGTTGAAATGGTCCATCCAATTAAATAAATTAACTAATATTGCACTGAAATAAAACTAATATTGCACTGAAATTAACCATAACCATCAAAATACCTATATAATTTATGTGGAATATATGTATTTAATGTCTTTTAAGCTTGAAAAGAATCAAAAGAATGCGTTGAAAAGGACAAAGAAGAGATTAACTGATTTGAGTGTGTGACTTAATCATGTTGCTTCTTGCTTTGTGCATCTTAAAAGCTTTACTTTCATACTGAGAGGATTGGACCAAGCCGATTTTGCTTCCTCATGTTTGCAGAAGCATATTTCTGGTTCTAAATAACCAATTGGAACGCAATAAAATGCAAATGAAAGCTTATTTACTCAGCTTTCATAAGACATCAAGATTAGACCCGTGTGTTCCTGTCCTTTTAAGATATCTTATGTGCCCGGAGTGTTAACATTTTTTTGGGACACCCTGTATAGCATATTTCTTTTACATTAATCCTAAAACACATTTTAGACCAAAGTTTATGCAACATATTTGTTTTAAACTATTTATTTCTAATTGTTTTTAAAATGCCTTAATATCACTAGTTGAACGTTTTTGTGTATAAAAGTATAGGAAATGCCGTTTTTTGACCAAATTTTGAATTGACTTCCTAATTCATGTAAGTACAATTGGTCATATCTTGAGCACTGCATACCCGATTGCAATCAAACAAAAAACCTTCTGATATAGTAAATTCCACATTCTAATCGCTACATTATATCACTTTTACCAGTTAGTAAAATGTGACCAATTTTCCTGACTCAACCTCCTTAAAGTCGATGGTCTCTTGAATAATATTAATCATTGGTGATAATTGAACATGACAATTCTTTTCCTTTAGCACTTTCCACGCGGCAAGCGTCTGCAGAAGACATTCTAAAATGTCACAAAACGTTTCAAAAATGTCAAAATAATTAAATCACCATGAGACATTACAATAAGTACAAACATACCTAGTATTAGTTTAGTAATCCTTGGGATATACTTCGAATGTTGGGAAAGGTTTCTGAAAAATCAGTTTTGTATTAAGACGGAAATTTGTTATTTTTTACATATCTAAGATGAATAGAAATGACTCCTGAATGCACAAAGTTTATGTTTTCACATTTTCAACACTCGTAACTTCTGATATACACAGATGATTAGAATATGTAAGCGAAGGGAGGCCCTATGACGTATAGTTAGTTAGATATATATAAAAAATAAGAATCTTCCCTTGTATAGCCCTCTAACTGCACGCAGTGACCAGAAGTGAGTTGGTTCGTTGAACTTTTTTTTAATAACAAATCAACTGTTGAACATATTGGGCATTGTTTACTCATCTGTTTTGAACTGTTGCATACTTATTCAACGTTGAGTAAACGTTTTACTCAACATTTTAGCAGTGCAAGACGCTAGAGACTAATTTTCTTAAACTAAGCATAAGCGTGATGTGCGTTCACTGATCACGACATCGGGGTACATAATTGTCAACATAATTGTAATTTTATGGACATTGTGGACTTTAAACCGTTATTCTATTTGGAAAGAATTGATAAGATATAACCTGATTGGATATAATATTTTCCCAATAAAGGCTGACCAGTAGAAACATTACTGAAGTGACCATCGTAACGATAATGGATTACTCACAATATTATAACGGATACACATGAAAACTAAAGCAACACGGGGAATCCTTTATATAAAGAGGAGTAATAAATTAAATAGAACTCCAGACTCCAGTTAAACATCATTTTATAAAGGGTGCAAATGCCTCAATTCCGGGATATTTTAGGTAGTGTCTTTTCCCTAGGGCGAGGTTAATGCTTGATTTGAAATAACGAGGCGGCTAGGCCTGTTCGTTGTTCAAACCGACAGTTTTTCGTGATTAGTTATTATATAGTTTATCATTTTCTTTGATTTGTGAGATAAATCTTGGTTTCTTGTTTTTTTCTTTTTCCCATTGATTTCTAAAAATTATTCTCGTGATTTTGTAAACTGACCGCGTTTTTCGCCATTCCTATGGGATTTACACAGTTAAGACATACCATACTACATGCTGCAGAAATATTCAAAAGAATAAATAATCATAATTATAATAACAAATTGGGGTGGGGTGGGGGGGGGGGGGGGGGGGGGTGGCAAGACAAACCTAAGGGGAAAGAGATAAAATAGGGGGAAGACGCAAAAAGTTTGGCTTTTAATGTCAAAATTGTCTGAAATTAGCTTTATATCTCATTTCAGACAAATTATAAGGACAAAAGTGACTTATTATGCAGCGGTTAAGAGTGCTCTACATAGTATATAGAAATGAAACAATGACCAGAATTTTCTTGTGAAACTCTCCGTCTTTTTTAGCCAGGTAAATATGCTTCTTCGGCTAAAATATCCCGGTAAACACAACATATCGCCTTGATTTAGGGATTAAATAGGCCTACTATGTAAAATATTATTACGGTTAAAAGCGCCAAGTGTGCCAAGAAACAATAATTTTGCCCACCAATATTGTTTTTATTGTTTGTATTATTTCAATGATTTTATGCCCACCCCATCTCTGGTAATGGAATTGGGACTGGGACATGGACCAATGCGTGTCTGCGATACTTGTGGTCAGCATGAAATGGCTTAATGGCATGAACAAAAATCACCATTCTAGATGCTTCCAGCTTCATTACCGTTTCCTCTTCTTTATGTGTATTTTCATATTCTATTTTCTCCTTTTCCCTTTTTCTTCTTTCCCCTTTTCCGTTTTTCTCATTCCCAAAAAGAATTTTTCTTCTTCTTCTTTGCCTTCCCGAATTTATCGCTCGAATTGTTGTCAGGGGTTGCACTCTGCCACCCCTCTGGCTACGCCACTAGCCCGTGAATTAGTGGATGTCAGAACAATTCAAACATTGTGTATGATTGTTTTCGGAAATGTAAAGAAGAGACGAGATAAACATTTTGGGCCGTATTCAAACGTTTTAAGCTAAGCACGCGTTTAGCTTTGACTTTAAAAACATTGTTTAACTAAACGCAATTCTCAAAAGATTCTTTTTTACTCAAACACGTCTCTAACTCACTGAAAGTGTCTAATTTTAACATGGGTATGGGTGTGGTTTAACGCACGTTTAACTATTAAAACTCATGCATCAATTTTACGCCTTGAGTGATTACTCAATCGTGCTCGGTGCAAGCTGACGGGCAGATTGTATAGTCATAAAAATGCACGTGTTTTGAGAAATTTGGTAGATATCTATTGTAACTTACGTGGGCCACACTAAATGGAACACCTATATACAATGAACGCACGATCACCTTGGGGACGAGATTTGCGCAGTTTAAAATCGAGGTTTGTTAAACACGTCGTTTAAAAGATAAACTCGCGTTTAATGGAGATACAGGTTTAGCTTAAACCGTGTTTAGTACCAGAATACGGGCCTATATTTTTGATTTGATACTCTTTTTATTATAGCATAGGCCTACTCGTACTATATAAAACTACACTGAAATCTCTTACAATTAGGCTATATCAGGGATACTATTAATTTTGGGATAGGAAAGTCCTATACTAACGTACGTAGCGAAAACGGACCCTTTTGCATATTTGAATAAATTATGGTAATCGTCCGGAATGCATCCGTGACCGGCGTTTAACGCGTTTAACAATGTTTAACCAGGTTTAACGGAATTGTTAGTCAGCATAGGTTTGGGGGCGCTGTAGATTTACACAGACGACGGTGGCCACGCGAAACCTACATTTTGAATTCGTAGTGAATAACACGTAATCGCGAATATTAAACTTATCATTTTGACAAATTCATCATAATTAGAAGAATTTTTATCGTTAACCGGGCGATGACTGTTAAAAATAATTCAAAATGGTGCACTGATCCCGTTGCCATATTGGGTCGTGTGAGAGACGCGTGGCCAGCGTCGCGTCGTCTGCTGAATTACGCCTTATCGGTAGAACAGCGCCACCAATTCTATGCTGACTAAGTTCAATTTAAGCTCAGTGGCACACCCCTGGCTATATGTGTTCATGATTATCGTTTAAGATGATGAATAAACATTGGCTATATAAACATTGCATTTACGTTTGTTATTTGTTTAAATTAAACACGTGCTTAAAGTTAAACACTTTTCAGTTAGTAATACGCATGTTAAAGTTAAACACATTCTCGAAAATTGCTTATTGTTAATATAATTGTTCCCCAAAACGTATGATCTAATCAAAACTAAATAAACAAAATGTTATCAAACATTTTAGACGATCAGTCTTTTAGAGTTTAGCAAAAAATAATAAAAATTGCAACGAAACATAGTCCATGTGTGCGCTCCGAAACCGGGTTAACATACATTTAAAAAAATGTGATTAGACATTTCGTTTCATTTTTTCTGAAATTTGATGGTAAATGGTCAGAATAATATTCTACACATTCCATGGACGTTTATAATGACAAAATTGTTATCAGTTTACGAGACAGTCAGCAACCCGTTTTAACTCCAAATCTATGCGAACCGAAGACTATTACGCCAACAATGGAAGACTTTGAAAGAAAAAGTGTTTAATGTCCTTCCTATTTGTTCTTTCTGTTCATTGGACATTTTAAATGGTGCGAATCCACAATAAACTAATTTCGCGAGATAATCACTGATAATGAAAGGTTATTGAACACATTGCTATTTCAATTTATTACGTTGATATCGAGATAATTGGCACATTTATCTTTAATGTTTAAATTGTTATTCAGAGAAAATTGAACTCAGCCTTCTAAAAACAATACAATCAAATAAGCATTACTATAAAACAGCTATTGCAAAAAAAACACGAAAATTGGATTGATTAACAGTGGTCCACATGTGTCTCCAAGGAAAAGTGCACTATCAAATTGTAAAAAGGTTGTTAAATTGCTCCATGGTATGTAACTTGATATTTATTTGTGCAATTATAACGCGACGTGAGTCAGTCACCGTGCCATTTTACTCGGTAACTCCTTAATCTCAATCAACAATGTCTGATTTACCGCATGTTGAAAGACTTCGACAATAATAATAAAACTGCATCGCATATCGGATGTATATATTTATAATTAAAAAGGCTCTATTTGTTATAACTGTTCATCTATTTCAAACAATTACACATCAATAGTGTCAAACTTCCTGATATGGTGAAACCATACTGTCTTCGTTTTCAAAGAATTGTGAATTTTGTTTTGCAAGATAAATCGGGAATAAGGAACTACGGTAGTCGCAGAAAATAACCCTGGTAATGTTGATTCATTTCATGTGTTTCTGGAGACACAAAATGGTTATTTCTAATTCATAAAAGACTGATAAAATAGGTAACGATCATCACAAGGGCTTTATATATTGTGACAATGACCAATGACCATCAAACTCGATGGTGGATGTAGTTTAGTCCAATTAAAAAAAAAAGAAGATTCCTATTAAAATTGACAAACATTGAGGAGAAATGGCATTTTAACGGAATTGTACAGGCTGTTATAAATTTGATGACGCGTAACATGAAATACGCGAGCCATGAACTCATGATGAACTTGCCGGTCATGGATAAATCACATTACTTAATTAGTTTACTTTTTCCATTATGCCCTTTAAACATTTTCCGATAACGTACGGTTAGCTGTTCCAGCGCTCCCCTGTTCTAGCGCCCCCTAGAAAGATTACATCAAGACGTACATTTCCCTGTTTCAGTGCTTCCTTTGCTAATTGCTCAAAGACACGATTCCCTGTTTTTAGCGTTCCTTTGAAAGATCACACCAAGGCGTAGGTTTCTCCGTTCCGGCGTTCTCTTTCAAGACCACATGAAGACGTACGTATCCCTGTTCCAGCGCTCTCTTGAAAGACTTCACCAAGACGTACGTTTCCATGCTCCAGCATTTCTTTAAAAATCACACTAAAGATGTACATGTCCCGGTGCTTATCTTATTAAGACCGCTTAATGACGAACCTGTGATTGAATGCCTTAAAATCGTTATGCTTTATATCTTTTCAATTTTTACCCAGACAAGAGGGTCTATCGGTTTATTCTACCCTTAGCCCAGATTCAAATTGTTGAAAAGGCTATCTTTATACTTTGAAATTAACGACTATAATAAACTTAGCACAGGCCAGCGCAGTCCTTGGTTAATTCACGTGTTCAGTAACTTTAATTATTACACCATTATATCCAAGTAACCTCTAACCAGCCTTCGAATCCTGTTATCACAAGAATTTATAACGATGTCATATAATGTATAGTATTTGTTTTATTTTATATAAGTGTGATTATAAAGCTGCAACACATATCAAATAAATGCATTGTTAAGTAAGACCCGAACACATATCAAATAAATGCATTGTTAAGTAAGACCCGTGGTACAATCATATACAGTTAAGCCCACAATTATTCATACCCTTTGAAAAATGTGAGTTTTTTGCAATTTTCTCATTCAAGAAGGTGTATACAAAAGGTTGTAACGGTAATTTATAAGTCATGCATCGGTTACATATATTCCAGCCTTACTTAATATTATTTCCCAGGTCAACTAACTACCTGTCGAGTCTCCATGTCTAGCACGAAGACTGAATTAATTGTCCTGATACCTACCACCTGTCCAATTATAAATGATGATTCCCGCGTTTTGTCAAATTTGTAACCGGCAAATGAGGCAGCCAGATGTCAACTGAATATGGGGTTTTGCTTTACCGTGCATCATGAAAAACGTGTCTGATTAGCCAATGCTACAGGTCACATCTTTTTCATTCCGCGAGGGAAGTATAATACCACTTTGAGCACTTATTCATTCACAAGTACACTTGACTACGCCATTCATTGACTATCCCCAGTGCCGATGCCTTCTAGAGATTATGGTTTGTAATCTAACTGAATTGCTAGCAAGGTCACTTCAGGGATACAGCGTGCATTTGAAACTGTGCCAACTAAGAATAGCGTGTGATAAGGCTAGCCAAACGTCAAGTAAACTTTGATTCAGTTGGTTCATAGAGACCATGTTTATAACACACAACGCTGTCAGCCAATCACAGCTGCAAACATAATTGGTATCCCCATATTTATCCATACACACGGTGAAATATAATGCACTACGCAGTGGCAAATAATTCACATATTCATGATATTAAATCATTGTCAAACTCAAACAGTCCGTCATCACATACCACAGAATCTCTCAATTTTGGGAGTGAACCATGTGTTCTGCTGTCCATATATTTCCTTTCTATATACAAAACTACCATTTACCCATGCTGAATGGTTACATCTATCATGAATCAGAACAAGAAATGCATGTAACTTTGAGTATAAATTGTGTAGCAGTGCACCACTCAATGTATTGGTTTCAATGCAGTTTCTAATAGCATATTTCACACAACCTATTGACCTGGTCTTTCTAGCGAGACCAAGTTCAAGTCTATAAATCTAATTGTTAATAAGATAACCAAGTGTGTAAAAGAATACATTGTTAGAAAGTTAAGATATCAAAGCTTAGAAATATCAAATGTTTGTTCCAATATACTGGGTGACTTAGGAAATATATAGGGTGTAACAAAAGAAATATTACAATGAAATGAAACTTACTGTATGCTTCGTAGTTTATTTATACGTAGTGTATTTAAATAAGAATTGAACTCCGGGTTTGAGAAGCCAAAAGTAAGGCCGTCCAGTCAAATATAATTCAAACTGGTTAATTAATTGTGTATTTTTAAGGTCTTTGTTAATTTAATTTAAGTTTATTTTTAAGGTCTTTGTTAATTTAATTTAAGTTTATTAAAAAAATAATTAATTGTGTATTTTTAAGGTCTTTGTTAATTTAATTCTCGCCAGTTTGTCCGAGTCTATATATATCATGGTTAATTAATTGTCAAACAAAAATACAGGGTGATCAAAATGTGTCAAGAACTATGTATTCTGTGTACAGTTTAAGACAACTATTTTTAATGTTGTATTTGTTCACAATAAATACTTTAAGGTCATGTTTTTTATACTGGGTACCTAAAAAAGGGGGATCTGTTACATTTGCACTACATATTATTACTTTGCATGCGTATATTTTGACTATTCTTTATCACACATACTCAAATTTGGTCTTATTTTGATGAGAAAGTATTTGGCCTTTATTTTAAAAAGAAAAATATAAACTACCATGGTTCTGTTAATTACAATAGTTCGTTAAACCTAATTAGTCAGGGGTGGAGGAGTATGTGGAGGAGGAGTATGCGGAGGAGGAGGAGTGCATAGTTGAACAAGTATGGTGCAATATACATTGGGCAAACATAAAATGCACTGGTTTCACTCTTGGTACAATTCTATGTTGAAAACATAACATTATTGAAGCATATTTGAATTAAAAATATAATTAGTTAATTAAGGAATTATTAATTAGCATTAAATAAGAAGCTCAAAAAATTGTTAAGAAACGTAAGTTGGTTGCAGTTTGCGAATGTATGCAAACATTTGCCTGCACCAAACTGTCCATTTTAAAAGTATAGAAAGGTTAAGGTACCCTTTTGAATAAATAATTTAACTATTTAATTAAAAATTAAAAGAAGATATGTAATTAACCTCATATATTCTGTAGCCTATTGTCTGGATGTTAATTAGCACATTTTGTTAAATGCGTTTGTGTGGTGTTATTAATTGTTTTTAACTGTGTTACCAAATAAGTAAAAAACTGCTGGTTTTCATCAAGCTTGTAAACTCAGGAGAAATAATAAATTTTTAGGAATGCAACTGACCTGACCTAGTATAGGATGACCAGCATAAGCAGTTTGCCAATCAACATTGGATCACCCTATATGTTGAATACAACTTAAAACGAAAACATTTCATAATTCAATCTTAAATCAGACTCTTGAAATTTGAATACTGGGTTCAAACATTATGGAAACTGACCTAATTTGTTCATTTGAATGTGCTTTGCACATCATGAAGGTGCAAAAAGGATGAACACAATTAATTGTATGCCACTAAACATGTGCCATTGGGAAAATTTGAGTCACCCTGTAGTTAAAGGGACCCTTTTTATTGAACATTATTTGAAACTCATACCACTTTAAGCATTTGCCACACTTCAAATTGGAATGTAAAATCATGTTTCAGATGCAAATTTAAATTCATTCTATTTAATGATTTGTGGATAATCATGTTTACCTAAATTAATGTTTTAAACACCCTATATGTTTAAAATTAACAACTTTACATAAGAAAAGGGTGACTTTCAAAATCAATCAATGTTCACGTTCATGTAATTTATTTGAAATCTACTTGAATTTTGTTAAAATACTAGTCTTTGTATGTATGTAGTAATAGAAGCATTTTTCCGGAACTAAATAAACAAATTTTTAGACACCCTGTATGTAGGATTTCAGATTCATAATGACATTTAATTTGCATATGTCTGGATGGGTATTTTATTAAACTACTTTAAATCTGTACTGAACTTTTCTCTCATCACTTCATATACATAGTGGAAGTAATTATTGAAACCCTTCTTTTTTAGAAGATTTTGCTTGTTACACCCTGTACAATTTCGGGCCACCCTGTATAATCAACTTGATTGTATGCTATTTGCATCCGTTACAGTATATGCTTTCAGAATATGTATACTTTTACAAATTTTAAATGTAAACTTTTTCAGATATAATGCATTAACTGAAAAAGGAACCTAATTTATGGAAAAAGGGACATGTAACACAAATTGTACCCAGTATAAAAAACATGACCTTAAGTGAAGTTTATAAACATACCTTCCTGGTAGAAAGGAACAATTCATTCAAATTGGCCGATTATATTATACAGGTTGTCCAAAAAATTAGATTACCTAAAAGCCTCATTTCTGTATTATTAATTGATCACAATAAGTTACGCCTGACATGTATTGCACGGACATCTTGTTAACACAGTTAAAAACTGTTGATCTGTTGAACAATTTGAAAAAGATATAGGGTGACGACGATGGACAGATTTATCCTAAACACTGAAAAGTGATGTTATTGTGTAGATTTAATAGATGACATAATGTAAGAATCTAAGACTCAAGGTGATTGTTTGAGAAGAAGGGTGCACTTATTGTCCAATCATTTGTCACCATAATAAAGCCTATACGGGAAGATTGTCCTCTTTAGGACTGTTCGTGTTGGTACATCAGTTGGAAACTCAAGATAAGATATGACTATAACCCAACCTGTAGCGTGTCATGTTTAGTCATACTTTAGATATGGTAGGGTAATCGAGCTGACAACAAAGTTAACAGTATTGCACAGGTGTTAGTAAAAACATGCCGAGTTAATCATTATTACGTAAATTTGGTTTCGACCTGAAGTTGATGATTGGCACTGACAACGAACCCCAATATCGAATTGGTTATGCTCCAATGATTATAATAAGAATTACACCGTCATGAAACAGAGTCCTAATTTTGTTGATACATCCTATATAAACAAAAAGTGTAAGATAATACGTCTATGGTAACACGTAGTACGCGTAAGGAAACACGTAGTACGTGTAAGGTTACACGTAGAACGTGTAAGGTTAGACGTCTAAGATGTATCTTAGACGGCTAAGATAACATTCTCGCTTTATTCCGTTAACAATTGTGACACTTTGGATTGAATATTTGCAAACAAGTATTAATCAAAGAAACCCGGGGAGTGGAGGTTGTGGGAGGATGGAAAAACAAGGACAAAACCATATTGGATATCTTACAAGCTTATGCTATTTACGGAATAAACCTTATTAATTTTGTTAACTGTATTTGCTCATCTTCGACGTGTAAGATGTTATATTAGACGTTTAACCTTACACGTTATACGTGTAAACTTAGACGTACTTACACGTTTTGTTTATACTATGGCCACTCACTGGCTTGAACCAAAAGTACTCTTTCCCCCTTTGATTTATGGGTCGATATCTGAAACAGGTATACAATTGAAGAGAAAGTAAAAAAAAGTTTAACATTTTAAAAAGTGATTTAAATATTCTTGACCATAGCTCGAATCACTCAAAGTTTGCGCTTATTTCGCTATAGAACGCACACATGCGTACTACGAGCCCATATGATACCACACCAGTAATTCAATTGGCTATTGAATTACATGTAAAAGGGGGTAACACAAACCAATTTTCTCGCTTATAAAGATGCTGGATTTTTCAATTTGACATTTTCCTGAAAATTCATGATATTTCTGATCATTTAATAACAAAAATTATATGCGATGACCCTGAAAGTTCCGAGAATTTCGCCCTTGAATTTGGAGAGCTGTTGTATCGCCCTCAATCAACAGATATGTGGCCAGAACATTTACAATCAAAATTACCTACAAAATCTAGAAAATGCATCGAAAAGGTTTTTTTTTTTTCACTGTTGTATTAGATACTAGTTCTTAGATTAGGATTCAATGACAACTTTAATCATATGGGAGCAATAAGTACCTTTCCTGATTACATTTGATTATAAGTGGTCCACAGTGCTGAAACCTTATGAGAAAAAGCTGATGTCGTAATATTAATTACTGGTGTGGTATCATATACGAGATGCAAATTTCAAATCAAGACCCGGTTTGCCCGAGATAAAAATAGCCTCTCACTTATAGTGGTTTCTTAATGTTGGTTTACTGGAATTGGATTAATGCATTTCTGTCAACACTATCAGTCTCTGGATGGACTAGGTATCTCTGTAACAACGACTTTACAATGGGGGTTTCTCTTGCATTTTTAATGTATTTTTGTAATATTGTGACAATTCAGCCGCATGGCTGCAATGACAATAAACTATACCATGAATAATAATAATAATAATAATAATAATCTAATGCTCAATTTAAAATGTACTAGTAACGTTGTATTTTACATCGGTATCAAGTGTCCAACAGCACATAAATCAGGTTTCATTATTAATGAACGCTTTGAGAATCCGGGTTTTTTGTCTACATGAGTGTACTGTGTGGGAGTTGCTAACCTGCGCTAAGATTAATAGCAAGCATTGCTACTCAGAATCATTTGTTAGATCAAGAAACTCCATGCTGTCTATCTCTATATATCCCCAGATAATTATGCTACAAGGATATAAGGTTTGACAGAAACATTTGATGTCCTCATCAATATCACGACTTGGATCTCTACTGCATAAGCAGAACAAAACCGCATCTATATTGTATCAACAAACAGATGGCCTTTCCCGTTGTGTAAACATATTCTTGAACACACGCACCTCTACTTGAATCAGCTCTACATTGTCGAGCCATCTAATGCCAGCGGATTTATACAGAGGTATATGTGGGTGCGTATGAACGCAATAGCTCACCGCGAAGATGATGTTTTAACGGAATTTTAAACCGGATTTGTTTGGCAAAATGGTTTCAACCAACTCTGTGCGGTTAATTAAATGACAAAACCACTGATCTCGGGCATAGTATGGGTAGGGGAGCTTGTCAAAGTTAGGGCATAAGGGGTTGTTTGAGCAACTTCATATATATTTTGTTAATAATGTTTCAAATAATATTAAAATCAGGTGTTCAAATGTATTTAGCATCACATTTTTTGGTGGTTATTTTTGGCTAAATGACGGCGCTGGTGTAAGTGTTGGCCCCGTTAAGTTATTATGACTTCATAGTGACGTCATATAGGAATTATCGATACCTGGCTTGGTAGTAATGGAAAGAGGACCTTAACTGACAGCAAATCATTGATATGGTTTATTTATTGCAATTATTGAATGACGCAGTTACGGTACTATCTCGAGGAAGTAAAATAAACTATCGACCGAGTGCACCAATGGCGAGTAATTGAAGAATAGCGCTACCTCGCTAGTAAGTGAGAGGTAAGTCATAATTGTGAGAGCGCCAAACCGGAGTAAGCTACTTGGCTAGTAAACACCGGTTAATTTACGCTTAATCTTATCTGTACCAGACCAAAGAGTAAGTTGGAGCATAACGTTTTTGATTATATTCATTATTATTAATTCTTTATTCAATGATACATAATTATACAATAACATCAATATTTACAAAATGTAGGTAATAATAATATTAATAAAATGTTTGTACAATGTGACAATCGATTAAAAACACACACTGAGTTATAATATATTTAAGATTAATTATAGGTCAAATATCATACAACCATATAATATCATGACATAATTGCTATGACATAGTTATTACAGTGAAATAAGTCTACGGAGACTAGAGTTCTTTTTCAAATAGGAATAAAAGATTTGGGTTGTTGCCATTTCTAATATTGCTTATGCACAGTTTCCCAACGGCGATGATGTAGTTAATACATTTTTAAATCATTATGGTCAAAAATGTTATTGTTAATAGTTGAATATAACAATTCCAGTGGTTAATACAAAACATGTAGACAGTTTACGCGAAATGACTTGACTACATTGCATTTGTGTCAAATATTATTATTATTATATACTTTACCCATCTTACATGAAAGTACTTTGGTGGGATAAATGTTGTTAAGGATTTTCACATTTAATGAGATCAACCTCGCTTCATCGGTGCACTGTGCAGTGGAGTGGCGAGCCAAATGTTGGTCCCATTAAAAAAGTAATTGGCAGATTGGGGAACCTCAGTGACCAGAAGTTTGTACACAGAGGAGGAACATACAAATTGTTTATCATGGCTTTTCTAAAATGTTGTTTGTACAAGTATCAATAGAGACTGAATAAAAAAACCGTCTTCTCCGTTGTTGTCAGGAGTCGTGGCATTGTCATCAGGAGTCTGTACTAATTTCCAATCAATGGGGAGCGCATTGCAATATCTGAGTTGTTAAATATGTTTATACAACCTTTATCGTAATCTGTGTTACGCTGGACTGCTTCCTCTCTGCTCCAAATAAATTTGAAGAACATACGTTTTGCTGCTGCAACTATCAATGCTTACTAGTTTGCAAGGTGTACACTGACATAGTTACGTCGAGGAAATAGGTGAATTTAATCAATACATTTGCTTGGATTAACTGAACACTCAAGTCAAATCAATTATTTATCAACAAATTATATACATAATTATAGAAGTTAAATAAAGGAATTAAGAGATAAATGATAGTTAAACGATAGATAAATGAATAAAATAAAAACGCATGGACCTTTATAATTTATAAACAATTGACATAAACTGATGTTACATTATTTCACCATCAAGTTTAGACAAAAGACAAATTCAAAGAAAATAAAGGATTACATGGGGATCTAACCCGTGTTTGTCGATTGCCAGTGACATGGGCAACAGAAGCACGCCACACAGTGAGTACGTGTGAGAATTTTATTATTTAACCATTGATCCATTTACTTCATTGAACGAATTTTTATCGTGACGTTTTTGCTTCTTTATACCATATTTGTATGTTACTCTCGCACAAATGTGTTTGTAATGTACTTATTTTTGAAAGAACGGTAACAAACTTTAACATTTTCGAACATAAAAAATAGTGTGATTTTCACGGAATTTTATTATTCGACTGGAAGTGGTGTGACGTGCTGCATTAGTCATGTTATTTAAATCAACGCTTATCGTAGCGACTGACGACACATTCTTATAATTCTACGGAAAACCATTCGTGTCAATATGATTGCTGTTCGATACATGTACACAGTCACTATTCAGTTCTTATTCTCCAGTTTGCTCTCAAAATTACATCGCTAGTACTTATGCTGTAGTTAGGGCATAAGTACTAGCGAGGTAGCTTCCGTCGCTCGTAAGTTACGCCAGTTTGGTGCACTCGGCCGATTAACTCATGTTTTAGTAAGGAACTCTTTTAATCGGTAAGCAGGTTCGATAAAGCAATCTTTAAGGTGGTCGTGACTATTTGAGATGTCTTATAAAGGTTAGGGTATTACCGCGGGTATTTTTATTTACTTTTCATTTAGCTTAGTGTCCTTCTCACACACCAAGATTTAACTGTAGGCGATCATCGTGATTAATTTCGTTTAGATAAGTCCAATCCTGTGATGAAAGCCTAGCGCACAATGTTCGCCAACAGAGTTAATTATACCCAGAACTCGGATGTTCATTAGTATTGAAATACACTACATTTAAAGTTGCATAGATCTTGTAAGAGGAAACTACAGGATTCGTTGTTATTGTTAGTGCAGTATACAGGAAACCTGACTAGTCGAATTAAAAGCAAGTAGCAAAAAAGCAGTCCTTTTAGTCGTAATTACCGGTCATCGAAGTGTCGCTTTATTTCACTACTACAAGCGGTCCATTTTATGTCAAAATATAACAAGAATTCTTTTACTGTTTGTATTTTTTACGTCCGTCTTTTTTACGTTGCCGTATCAGAGGTATCTCATTTACCATGGATAAAAGCATGACGTATTCTTTCACACGACCTGATATTTAAACGAATTTAGAACTAGACATACCCGAGGCAGGAGATCAACACGGATCTTGTGTGATTACCCTATGTTGATCATTGTACGATTATCATGTAATACTTGATGTTAGCGATAGTTTAAATACTGTGATACAACTGTATAGCAAACTGAAAATAAACTTAAATACCAGTCAATACATGTAGAAGCACATGGTAGTAACATTAAATGTTTGACCTCAATCACATGATAATTACCATGCTCAGAATATATCCTCATATTCTGACGGAATAAACAGCAAGTGTTAACACGGGAGGGATTCTGTACGATTCTATATTTTAGAATACAGAATTTTCATAATCCCATGTTACTACCATGTCACTCGTTGTAACGGGTGCAAAACGCACCTTTTTGTACATCAATTTGATTGGAACAATTCGAAATTGTTGACAATCTTTTATTATGAAAATATTACACTAGCAACGAAAAGTATAAGGACACTTGGCTATGGTTTCAAAATTATTCCAAATATTAAATTTGAATGGTAATACGGTATTTGACTATGAGTTGAACAAATATGTCGCTTAATTTCTTCTCATTAATGAACAACATCTGCTCATTCCACTCCGTGAAATTAAAGAAATTGTGTGTCTTCGTTTTATCTCCATTCAAATTTCCCATTGAAAATAGTTCATAAATAATTAATCAAGCTCATTATAGCCAATGTATTCCAAAGCTAGGCAGCCTGTCAATTTTGATTTCCTTTCATGAGATATTTGGTAAATGTATGTCGATAGATTCATTCAAGTGTAACTTATCCAAATATGGTCACTAGTCTCTCACATATATTGAGAATTGATCTCTTTCTTCATCTATAAAAAAATTTGGGAGGGAATTTATTTTATTTTGACACCTGTGACTTTCATATTGTAATGGAAACCATCAAAATTCCCCATACTTTCTCACCGCATCCACAGCATGGGCACACTACTGACATTTCTATTCATTCCATCATACCTTAGTTTTATTGTTAAGCTAAGTTGACTTGTACTAACAATGTTCAAATTAACTAAAAATATCAAGAGATAAAACTTAAAATCACTATAATATTGATATGAATGTTTTCCGTAAAACAATGTCTCAAAAATACCCACATACAAAACCACTGAATGAGTAAGCTGGTTGAAACATAAAGGTAAGGTCACGAATTTGAGGTTAAACGCGGAAAACGACATTTTGATGAAAAGATGGGGGGAAAATGCACACAAATCGTCCAAAACACAAAATGTATAAATAGTCTTGAATAAAACAATATAAATATTAAAATTGATATGAATGTTTTCCGTAAAACAATGTCTCAAAAATACCCACATACAAAACCACTGAATGAGTAAGCTGGTTGAAACATAAAGGTAAGGTCGCGGAATTGAGGTTAAACGCGGAAAACGACATTTTGATGAAAAGATGGGAAAAAAATGCACACAAATCGTCCAAAACACAAAATGTATAAATAGTCTTGAATAAAACAATATAAATATTAAAAAACGATACGTAATAAAACAAAACAGACAATATTTTAATATAAAACCGCCACTAATCTCTAGCACTACCGCTACAGTAATAATAAGGTAAGCCTAAAAGTCTAAAATAATGTGTTTTTCTGTAAAGTGTGTTTATTTTGGTTTTATAGATCGTACATTTTAAGCTTTCTTGGGGAAAATTACATCACAGAAAAATGCAAAATTTACAAAGCGGAAAAAACGCGGAATTCGACATTTACAAAGCAGAACATTCGTGACCTTACATAAAGGGGTCAAAAAAGTAAGCCCCCCCCTTAAAATTAGATTACTTTTGTTTACATAACTTCACACACAATTAAACGTTTTGAAAAATTGAAACGATGTTGAAAAGAAAAAACGCTTGGCTACCAATAGAAAGTTTTACATTTTCGATATCATGTTTACTTTTCCCAAAACAGTCACATTTCCTCAAAATGATGTTTTCAGAAAAAGTGGCACTTACTTGTATTGGATTTTGGCAAATTTCATGTTAACGGAAACACCATTTTGGGGAAATGTGACTGTTTTGGGAAAAGTAAACAAGGTTTTGAAAATGGGAAACCTTCTATTGGTAGCCAAGCGTTTTCTCTTTTCATAATCGTTTCAACTTTTCGAAACGTCTAATTGTGTGTGAAGTTATGTAAACAAAAGTAATCTAATTTTAGGGGGGACTTACTTTTTTTGACCCCTTTATCTGTATTTTGCAAGCAGTTATTATACACACTTATTAAAGTAAGAACGGGTTTTCAGGTATGGGAACGAGGCATCATCGAAAGATGACATCAGATTGAGGAAAAAAAAGAGGAGACAAAGGCAATAGTTGCGAAGAATTAAAGGGGCCAACGAAAGAGAACGGACAAGAAAACGGAAAAAAGACACACACTCGGCCGAGTGAATGGCGAGTAACAGAAAAATAGTGATACTTCGCTAGTAAGGGAACAGTTCCATTTGTACGCGATAAATTTATCGCGACTGTATCTGGGCCTGATATGTTTTGGACCCGATGTTTTTCAAGTTGATACGCGATAAAATAGTCATCAGACCCCGATAAAATAGACATCGGGGCCTGATACGAGGCCTCTGCCATACCCTGCGGTATGTTTAGCAAATAGAGCGGGACATTGTTTAGCAAATACACGAGGATAATACAATTTACGTTAAACATCCATAATCAATAACATTATCTCTAAAAACATGAAATGCTGAATTTGTACCTTACAACTAGAATAAATAACCCGAAGCTCTATTTACATACCGACCACTTATCTTTCGTTATATTTAAACAAGCGGTAATACGCTACTCGATAAATAATCCTTTGCTACTCGCAACTGTACGCGCTAAAAATCTCATCGGGGCCTGATAAAAAACTCATCGGGGCCCGGAACATTCTCGCAATTTTTATCGCGTACAAATGGAACTGCTCCCTAAGTGAGGGGTAAATCAAAATGTTGAGAGCACCAAGCTGCTTGACTAGGAAACTATGAACACCTGCCCAGACCCAAGAGTAAGTTGAAGCATAATCCTGATAACATTCTCTAGGAGGCGTTTTGTTATTTTTCATTATCTTATTTATTTTTTGAATTATAGACCAACAAGTGCCAAAATATGTGATTTTTTACCATAAATGTGATTTTTATAATTTTGGAGGTAAAAAATCACACTAGTATGACAAAATTTGACATAATATATTTTTAGTTATCTTTTCCAAACCTAAAATGGACCAAAAACGTGTTTTTTATAATTTTTTTCCAAAATAGTCAAATTCATGATTATGGTTGGATTCATTGAACCCTTTTCTGCAAAAAAATTATACTTTTATATAAATTAAATGAATAATGACGAAGTTACGGCAAGTTTTACGGAGGCTTTGCTGAAGGTCCACACCCACCTTTTAATGACTCTGTGCGAATGCGAGAGATGTTTCTTAAATGAAAAGTGACAGTCCCTTAGCGAAATATCATTAAATCAACCGAGACTTATATGTTTATTTAATATTCGTAACCAGAATTCTTTTTTAGTTTTTTAATTTTTGACCAAAAAAAGTGATTGAATTTTTACCTAAAATGTTTTTGTTGTTGCAATTTCGGCATTTTATGTATAAAAACTGGGTTTTTTACGGTGTCCGAAAATGTAGGAGCTAAAAATGTTTCTTTTGTCAAAATTCTAAAAATCAACATTGTTAAAAAATGGATTATCTAAATGTTTACTTTTATGTACATCGCATTAATAGTTCAAAAGTTACAGCTCTTGATGAATTTCATATTTTGGGGATGGCAATGTTTGGATTCATTGAACCCTTTTCTGCAAAAACTGTATACTTTTATAAAGATTAAATGAATAATGAAGACGTTACGGCAATTTTAGGGCGGCTATGCTGAGGGTCTACACCCCCTTAAAGAGCGGGAGGTCCGAAGTTCGATGTCATATGATTTTTTTTCTCTTCAATATCTTTTTTAGTGTGTGATTTATTTATGAATATTTGGTTTATTTCTTTTTCATAAGTTAACAGATCCCCACCATTCTAGTATAAATAATCCCAAAAGCAACATACAAACCTCGGCATAGTGCTCAGGATCAGAGACTTTAAAGTTCCATTGTATTTCCTGGTATTAAAGACGCTGCGTATAGACACGATCCATGGTGTGACGTTTTGGTGATTGTTTTCAGGACAATGTTTTGCTGCATTTACTGATTTGCCTCACTATGCGTTGTGTCTTGTGAAACCAATATTTGAGTGGGTGAAGGGATAACCTAAGCACAATCGCACCCAGTCGGAATATCGATTGACAGACATGGTCATCATTAATCATCATAAAACAATCATAAATAAATTAAATATAAACAGATATAATTCATAGCCAAAAACCCTAATTTTGACGAGAAAGAAAATGACATTGTGCAGAACACAAGGATAAAACCCCGGACCTCTTGTTCATCAAGCGAACGCTTTACCAACTGAGCTATCAGAGAAACTAGGTATATCCGTGAGATTCAAACACTTGACTGTCAAGTGCCAACTTTTGATCACCACATTTGAGCTTCAAATGATGCGGCAGTAATCGTCTTAAACACTATTACTATTTCAAACACGAAGAATATTAAACAACTCATTATAATGTGCCACTGTATAGATGGATTTTTTACGACGTTGTAAAATAATGGGTTTACGGACGTTTTCATCTTAAATTGTCTACCATTTCTTCCAGTACATGTCAGTTTTTATGCCGATGCAGTAGCGTGAAATCTCACATTTCGGGACGTTGGTGACTGAATATATTGATTCGATAAAACAGCATGAAGTAAAATAGATGTATGCTTCATTGTAGACTAGTGGGTAAAAGATCAACGGTCTCCTTTTGTATAAATTTCGTCCTAAATAAGTGTAAGGTATTTACTAAGTAGGTAATCGAATAAATTTGAATTTTTCTATTTTATGTCAGGACTCCCTGGTACCTAATAATTTGGGGTCAAATTGAAGTGACTATATATACAACCCCACATTATTCGTCAATCTCCAATTTTATCCTCTTTTTATTTACTTTATTTTCGATGGAATTGTTTTCAGAATATTCCCATGAGGTTTGTAACGATGGACTTTTGTAAACAAAGTACACGAAAACGTCTGAACGCATAGTAGATAAGCAAATTATTGTTCTGAGTGGGCTTTTGTGTATCATCAGTACCACGTCACTTTCCATTTTTCATATAACGTCGGCAACGGTACATTTGGTACGAGAAAATAATATTCCGAGAAAAGTAATTTGGGTATTTCTCTAGAGATGTTATTCAATCATAATACACTCTGAGACCCATTAATCATCCAGGACACTATCTATAGTACTTATTTAATTAAATGTATTACCGGCGCCGCTTTTGGTCTCCTGTATTTATACCTCTACAATTTAACCAAATTGCACTACCGTTTTTAGAGTAACGTATTGAACAAAATATATTCAGAACGTGCCATCACAGAACCAATGACTTTCAAGCGTCCATAAAAAGAGTTGAAACTCTTTACTGTGAACGACGACTTTTCGAGGCAGATGCAAGAGTAAGTGATGACAGAAAACGATATCTGCCGAATTCAAACGCTTGTTAACACGTTTAAACATGCTAGAGATTAGTGCAATTGTTTTCTTCATGTTCAGTTCAGCTAGACAAACGCATTTTGTTGACAGCTCGCGATATGATAACTTTTTCTATACCATGACTTTTTCGATATTATGACTTTTAAATATTTTGTGCCTTTTAATTTTTTATCTGTACGCTACCAGATTAATTGCGGGGTTTTATCTTATGACTAGATGCTGATTTCACTGGTCTTTTACTGGTTTCTCTTTAAAAAATAAGCTTTGGTTCTATGTTTGTAGTTTTAAGCTTCGTTACATACTTTGTGGGTATATTTTCTGTAATTAGGTTTTTTTTTAATCTTCTAAAGCGCGTAGAGATCTTACGTATCAAGCGCTTGGTTAATTGCAGTGTATTATTACTATTTTTATTAAGAGATATATTCATTCTGGAAAAAATGTGTTCTTAAAGAAATTCACTTTCTCACAATTGATAGTTTAAGGTGATGGTCTACCATAAAAACTTTTTTTGTTATGTTAAGTCCTACAAAGTTCATTTTTGGATATGTTGATACTTATGACCATACTAGAGGATTGCCGGAGAATTTTTTTCCAAAATTCATCTCATTTGCATAATAATGGCGGCCATCTTGGATTTTATCGTCTATTTTATCCCGGGGTAATCCTGAGAATACGCAAACATTTGTCGTTGATTTTTTCAACGAAAAATATGCTTATACACATAAATGTTGGGATGACATAGCCCTTTTTTCAAATTTGTGTCCCAATTTTCAAATTTGCATTTTTTTTGACGAAAAATATTTATAAAAATCATTTTTTTAACCAAAAATGAGCATTTTTGAAAATTAAAATGGCTTTAATTTTTTTTTAAAGAATAAATATGCAAAAAAGGCTATGTCATCTCTTGTTGAACTATTTATTCTAGTTCCATTCGAAATTTCAGCTTCATACATGCTTTCGTTTTTGAAAAATAACCCCGGGATTGATCGAAACGACCATTTCGAGAAAACAGCGTTTGAAGTCTAGAAACACTGTTTTTAATTATTATGCAAATTAGGTAAAGCATTTACATTTTTGAAACCATATTTAAAAATACTATTTGAATTATCACAATTTTTGGTGGTATTTTCATGGCAAAATCTCCTTTATTTCTAAAGTTATGGAATTTATAAGGAATATAACGTTAAATATCACTGGTTGAAAAACAAAGAAATACATAAGATATTAAAAAAAACAAATTAGGACAAATTTGAAACTCTGAGTAGTAACTCATCCATTTGACTTTAATTTATTCACGCTCTGCTGCATAGCATTGAGCACTCTTTTATTGCATGAAGATAGTCAGACTCAAATAGAGTCTTATCTACAAGTAAGATATTAAAAAATATATTTACGAGAAATGCGTTGGATTTTCGACTTTGATTTGACGTAACTTTGGAACCACTGCTCCGATTTTGATGAAATAAAAGTAATCAAAAGTAAAACATCAAGCCACTGTATAGTAGACCATTACCTTAAATCACAGACACCTGCTACTAAGCTCCTCACCTCATGCTACGAGTCCACACCCCAGAACCCCTTCCTCCGCGTACCCACTACTCCACCCACTTACTTGATTTGATCTAGCTCCCTCTACAGTCCAGATGATAGAGGATGACTCTATGTTTTATGTAATAACAACATTCAGCAAAAATAGTCCGTACTTGGAAGTCATGATTTCATGAGAGAATTGATTTGAAATATCATAATTTTGAGCTGAATAACAATGAATATTATCAAAATTTAAAATAAATTATCCACATTTGAACGTCTCTTTAAAATAAACCGGTGAAATGATCGAAAGGCGGAAGGATCAAAGTGTATCGATGTGAGTGAATGGTGCATTCTTAATCAAATTTTATTATTAAGTTCGTCGTAGTGAAAAAGGTTTTAAAGAGTGTATCAATAATAAGTACTAGTTGTACAAAAGGTGAAATACTGTAAAACAACTTATTTCGCTAGCACTTTCATTTTGCTAATTTCGCTAGGAGATCCAATTTGCCAAACTAAATTGCCACCAATTATATTATTTATAGAGGCTATATTTAGGAAGATGATACAAATTAGTGAAATTAAATTGCCCCAAAAAGTTGACTAAATGCTAATTTGTTGAATTAAGTTGCCGTGAAATTAAACTGTTTTACAGTATATGATATCATAATCAGGTTTTACAGTCTGACAGTACCATTATATCTACTGGACTGGAACGCGCGTCCAAAATAAACACTTTACGCATAGAATTGTGTTATTTATGACATATAAAATGGAATGTCATCGAGTTAAGTATTAGTTCTAAATATCCGATGCGTCCACTGGATCGGAATAGGAGGTTTATGTCACATCCCATCCCTACACCACCAGCACCCCACCAACCCGGTGAATGTAGTGTTGGGCGGTAATCAATGGCGCGTTTTCATATGGTGATGTGATGGGAATATGCCTTCAAATGGGATACATGTGCTGGCATTGGTAAATAAGCACCTTGAAATTGTGAAAAATGTCTGTCAAATCATTTTAGGCATTCATTAGCTATTTTCCAGTTACAGTTATCAATAATGAGAACCACCCTTTAGGAAACCAGGCATGAATAAATTGAATGCTTTTGAAGTAAAAGTCTTGGTAATATTAATGTTGTTTACGATTGTGATTTTTAAGAACAGCGCTCATTGCTTATTGCCGCATTGGAAATAAAGGGACAGCTACATTGCATGACATGACTACTAGTACAAATGGCGGACAGTTTGTCGTGTATTTTGCCTCCTGATATGTGAGCACATTAAGTTTAAAGATTTCGATAAGTTCCTTATGATTTCCAGAACACAATGTTGTGCGCCATGCTGTGTCAGTAGACTTAAGACCCGAATCCAAGTATCACTGTTGTATGGTTCCTCAAATTGGATATTTTCTTCTTGCAATGACTAACTTATCCCTCCGATTTTATGTATGAAAATATCACGAATAACGATAACCCGTTAGACATGTTAGAAGCATTTTGCATTTTGCTTTAATACAAATTGTACCAGTAGACCTATTGACCGATACCGACATCTTCATATGCCAGTATCTGGGACCTAAAAGTATGTGTTGATATTTGAAACAGGTGTACACTATAAGAAGAAGTAAAACAAGGTTGACACTTTATAAAGTTATTTTGATTTTCTTGACCATTGCACGAACCACTCAAAGATTGCACTTATTTCGTTATAGAATGCAAACACACACAATACGAGTCCATCTAAGAAATACGAGATGCAATTTAAATCAAGACCCGGTTTTGTCCGATATAAAAACAGCCTCTTTCTTGTCACTGTAAATTGGTTTCTTAATGTTGGTTTACTGGAACTGGATTAATGCATTTCAGTCAACAATATAAGTCTCTGGAGGTACTAGGTATCTCTGTAAAGAAGACCTTACAATGGGATTTCATCTGATGCTCAATTCAAAATGTCCTCGTAACGTTGTAATTTACATTGGCATCAAGTGACCAACAGCACAAATATCAGGTTTCATTATTAATGGACGCTTTGAGAATCCGGTTTTTTGTCTACATGAGTGTATTGTGTGGGAGTTGCTAACCTGCGCTAACACTAATAAGTAATAGCAAGCATTGCTACTCAGAATCATTTGTTAGATCAAGAAACTCCATGCTGTCTATCTTTATATATCCCCAGATAATTATGCTACAAGGATATAAGGTTTGACCATGGACTTATAAGTTCATGGTTTGACAGTAACAGTTGATGTCCTGATCAATATAAAGACTTGAATCTCTACTGCATAAGCAAAACAAAACCGCATCCATATTGTATCAACAAACAGATGGCCTTTCCCGTTGTGTAAATATATTCTTGAACAAGCATCTATACTTGAATCAGTTCTACATTGTCGAGCCATCTAATGCCAGCGGATTAATACAGACTATATATGTGGGTGCGTATGAACGCAATATCCACCCCCCCCCGCGAAGAAGATTTTCTAAATGGTATTTTAAAACCGAATTTGTTTGGCAAAATGGTTTCATCAAACTCTTTGCGGTCAATTTAACGACAAAACTCATATTTTAGTCAGGTGTTAGGAGATGATGGGAAGTGGGCTAGTGTCAATGACACTATTTTAATCGGTAAGGTGGGTCTACAATTAGATATGTCTAAATAGATGTTTGGGTATTATCGCGGGTAATATTCTTCTCTATACATGTATATTTATTCGTCTGATTTAATGTCCTAAGGTTTAACTGTAGGTATTAGTCGTGATCAGTTTTATTTAGATAAGTCCTATCTTGTAATGATGACCTATATTTGTTTCAAAACGTCTCTAACGGAGTAGGATAATACCCATACAGGTTCATTACTATTGAAAGACACCACATTTATAGTTACATAGATCTGGTAGAGGAAACTACGGGATTCGTTATTGTGGTTAGTGCAGTATACACCTAACACAGAAAGTCCCGGACCAGGCACTTTAAAATGTTTGCTAATTCAAAATCAATAATCGGTACCAACAATCTGGGATATATATTAAATGAGCGGTTTGATACCTCGTTCATATAAATCGAATGGATACTCTTAAAGTTATGATGATTTAAATAACCACGACTAACTACAACAAACTTGCACTAGAATTGGTTTCCTATGGGATATCATTGATTTGTATTTTGTCCACTGTGCGCCATCTGGGGAGTCGGGTATCTGGATGAATGGGTTATGCATCGACAGGAGTCTGTACACGCACATTTCATTCACTGCGTAATACCCCTGTCACATACCGTATACGGCGATCAGACCTTGCGCTTGCGTTATGCTGAAAAAAGCGCCAAGCAAACGCATAAAAACCGATTGGGCACGCAGTGGACACTGGCTATAGCGGTAAAGGGTCTCCATGTAACACGCAGGAAGAGCGCGGAAAATGCTCAAATGGTCATTTAAAAAGAAACAATTTAGCTCTTAGTACGTCCCCATCCCGCTTATCACATTTTCACGGCGCTCTTATTACGACCCATTGTGTTTCTTCTTTAAAGTCTCACGGGCTCTCACTGCGCTTCCACTACGCTGTAAACATTTACGCTTACGCTGTAAACATTTACGTTTACGCTGTAAACATTCTTAGTGCGTCCAAGTTGCTTTCTGCGTTACTAGTAAGTTTTCAATATGTTTGCACGACGTTCTATGCGTACGCGCGGAGAGTACAGAGCGATTGCACGGGGTATTAGATTCAAACACAGAAATATTAGATACAGAAGCTATGACAATGATCCATGATTAAAGCTCCAATCACATTGCCGATCTTTAACATTCATTGTTATTTAAATCCTATTAGAGATCAATATCCTAGCTTAGCGTAATGCGATAATACCACTTTTGTTTAGTAATGGAAATATGGGGTGTGTCTGTTGGCGGGAGTTTTGAACAGGTGTATCAATAACATTGTTGAATCTGAATACATCAAAATGATATAGCGATAGTATCATGATGTGTTTGTCCCTGCTCATATTGGTCCAATAAGAAACCCATATTGAATTATATGGACCAATTGATAGTTGTGGCAGAGTATTTTTGGCTTATAAAATCCGACCATCCCACGTCCCAGCCAGTTCCCACAGCGTCACCGAGGGGTTCGTGGAGATCTTGATGCGCTTAATCTAAGCGCCAGGCCTGATTGCTGCAGAATGGGAAAGGGTTGTAGTAACCTTGATTTAAAAATGGACAATTTCGGACAGTTTTCCGCGCTCTTACTGCGTGTTATTCATATGTTGATACTTTGTTGAGCGCAGTACAATCGCTTGCCTGATCGATGAATGTATGTGTGACAGGGGTATAATCACACACTAAGCAATTTCCCATAGAAACCCACATTTAGTGCTATTATTTCTTTGGTAGTTGTGGTCATTGAAACAATCATAACTTCAAAATCATCCACTCGAATTCTATGAATGAGGTTTCAAATTATGGAGAATAAATTTGCTCATTTAAAGCATATCTCAGATTGTTGGTACAGATTATTGATTTTGGACCCATTGATTAGCCAACATTATAGCGGCTGATCCGGGACATTTTGTGTTAGGTGTACAGGAAACCCGACTAGTCGAATAAGCAAGTAGCCAAAGTAGTCCTTAGTCGTGATTACCGGTCATCAAAGTGTCGCTTTATTTCACTACTGCAAACGGTTAATTACAAAAGGTTTGTATTTTTACGTTCCCGTATCTCATTTAACACTGGTGATGCAAGATGATAAATGCATAAAGTATTTTGTCACACGGCCTGCTTATCTTTCAACGAATTTAGACATACCCGAGGAAGGAGTTCAAACCGGATTTTGACGTGTGATCACCCCAGATTAAAATATAATTGATGTTAGCGATAGTCTTAATACTGTGGAAATATCCAACAGCACAGCTTGATGTGAAAACTAATTCAGAACTAGACATACCTGAGGCAGGAGATCTACACGAATATTGTGTGATTAACTAGATTAAAATGTAATTGATGTTAGCGAGGGTCTTAATACTGTGATAAATTCTACCCTGCGGGCAGCTTTAAGCTAGTATAGTATGACTTGTCACATAATTCGTATTCGTAGAAATGCATCAATTTGATTAGAACAAATAGAAATGGTTGACAAACCTATATTAATTATTTCATGATAAATGACCAAAGCATTGATGTATACTCTTTATTGTTTGAAGTAATCACTAAAATTACTCTGATTACTTAAATATTGCTGCTCTATTATGTTTACAAAGTTAAACTTCCCATGAAGCTCTTAACCCCTGAAATATCCGTATACAAAACCCCTGGTTGAATGCCGATTGAAAACATTTGCATTTTGCAAGCACTCATATACATTCATTAAATTAATGGCGGGTTTCCAAATCCAGCATTCCGTCGGAGGTGCATCTCCACGGGTCAGCCGGAAGATCAGCTCACACAACTACAGTATGTAAAGAAACGAGACATCAGGAAAAGATGAGATAAGCTTAAGGATAAAAGAAGAGACAGAATTATGAAAAAATAAAAAGGACGAAGAGAAAGGCAATAGTTGCGAAGACATTTACTGATGAAGGGACAAAAGAGAATAGAAAAGAAAACGAAAACAAAAGACACCCAATATCTCTATATTTTATCAATATCAAATCTTACAAATGATACGGACAAGAGTTCTGTATAACTATCCTTAAAACCGATTGACTCAAGTATATACATTGTCAGTATGACAACATTGCTAATAGCGTATTTTTCGCGTAGGATCGAATTTCATGTTATTTCCAAGTGGCATGAATTTAACAGAAATTCGAACTTCAAAACCAACATGTCAACGACAAACATGGCTCCTAATTATTATGCCATTCTATCGACCTTCAGTTGTGCCAGTATAAACGAGACGGTCCTACTAATTCTACAACAAGGGTTATAAAGTTGACATGCCGTATACAAAGGTACGTTGCTCGTCAATCTCCTACTTTATCCTCTTTGACATGCTTTCTATATATTTCAAAGAATTTCTTTAGCATTTTGCCATGAGGTTGGTCACGTTGGAATATCTGTAGGCGTAGTAAATGAACATATTCAGTTTTTGTTACTCACTACAACTACATTTTCCCTTTTTCATATTACGTAGGAAACGTCGATTCGGTACGAGAACATAATATCCCGAGAAAAAGACATTTTGGTATTTCTCTAGAGATGTTATTCAATCTTAATACACTCTGAGACCCATTAAGCCTCCAGGACACTATGGTACTTATTATAAATTAAATGTATTACCGGGGCTGCTTTCGGTCTCCTGTACCTCAACAATTTTAATCAAATTGCGCTACAACTTTTAAATCTGATAAAAAGAGTGAGTCCTCTTTACTGTCAAGGCGGTCCAAGATTTTTTCGAGGCAGTTGCAAGGGTGGAGAGGAGGTTTTATGTCGACCCGGTGTGAGACAATATCTCCTTCACCACGATGATTTGTATCAAGATTGTGGGATTTATGGGACTAAAATCCTTAATTTTGCTGGTTTTGTTACCGTAATTTTAGCAAAATCGGTCAAATATATAGGAAAATTATGGGTTTCCGGTAAACATATGGGTCCATTTCCCCCCCGAAAATGGTAAACGTTTGGGTCAATTTTGTTGGCGGCACATCCTTACCAAAATATATATCTGAGAACCGCCCCCCCCCCCCCCCCCCCCCCGGGGCATATGTGTCGAGACCCACCATTTTGGTGTCTATGAGCGTATTAGTGTGTGTTTTATTTGGATTATGATCTAGAAAGAGTTTCATATGCATTATAACATAATCTGAGCATTTTTTTTTGAAATTGTGATATTTTACCTTTAATAGCAGCCCCCATACATGATGTGACCAAGGAACCATACAAAACAATTGACTCTTGGTCCAAAACTATAACTTAGTTAGACCATCGAACCTGTTGTATCTTTTCATCTGAATAAACTAGTCTTTTTTTCAATGATATATCGTCCTTTGCCATTTCGTCCTAATGCAATACGCATGCTATGGGATATGCTTTTGGCATCTGGTGAATTGAGCGGAGGGTGTTAATAATGCACGACGGACATGGCAGAGACTTCGCGAAAGACGCGCTCGCTGTACAACCAATCAAAAATGACTACTACGAAATTTTGTTTGCTTTGAACACAGATATTTCACGATGAGCCTTTAACTCACTTTTCTTTTCGGTTCATAATCAGATTTAATGAATTCACTAAGGGAATAGAATCATTTAAGATTTCTTAAAACTTGATAAATACATTGTACATGTGTGTAACGTAACAGGTAAAAACTAATACCGACATGACATTCGATACAGTGATTCAGCAGTAAACTTCGTTTAAAAATGGCTTAACCTATCATGGGATCAAAGTAATATTGATTAAAATACATATGACTATCTTCAACCACAAGAACAGATTTGTACAACAACTTGTTAAATGTTGGCGGAAAATTCACAAACCACTTTCATTGGAAAACCAATTAATTTTGTTAATGTTTTATGTTGTGAATTCATCGACTTCTATATTAATTTGTTGTAAGAATAGGCGTAGAAATGGGGCAGACATGCTCTCCGGACCAGAACTATGGTGATGTTCCACTTATTGGAAAATTAATTAATTTCCCTTAGCGATAAAATCTTCGAATGTTTCCGTTATCGTGACAATATCCTTATGTTCTGGTTAGGAGATGAAGATGAGTATGAAAATCTTGTGTGTCCTCCCATTAGCTGGATGGAATGTTATATAAAACCACATAAGGTCTTCATGTGCATTGCTATGCAAAACGCAAAGATGATGGCTTATTTAGCACCAACATATTGACGTGCTATGTACTTTTAAGGCATCATCATATAAAGTTATCTGTTATCATGTTTCTTTTAAAAAAATCAAAGAGATATCTATCTTAGCAGATTGTGTATCTATATAATTTACAGCCTGCATATTGCTTTAGAACGAAAAAGCAGAGGATGAAATGGCAAGGACGAAATGGGAGAAGACGAAGTGGCACGAAATAGTAGAAGACGACAAAATTGCAATAGGACGACATACGAAACGGGCCGAAATGGGAGAGGACAAATAGGCAAAACACAAATGGCGTTAGGCCGTAATAGGAAGGGACGAAATGGGAATAGGACGAACTGACACATGAAATTACATTAGGACGAAATAGCGTAAAGACGAATTAGGAGAAGTGGGAATGGAACAAATGGGAGAGGTTGAAATGGCAAGAAGACGAACAACGTATTGGGATCGCACCATATTTTCGGGTCCCAGAAGCAAGAGTTTCAGGGAAAAGTTGCTGTCATTGCTACCGTCATTCCAAGTACCCTCAAAAAATGCTATCCAACAAGTTTGTCCATGTAACTGAATAAATGAATTTTTACATTTTACATATAACAATACACGTGGCAAATGAATATAATGTTCGTATTTTGTTGTACGCATGATGACGTACGCTGTGATGTACTCAGGTAAAGTTACTAACATTGACGCACTCATTCATCAATAGTGTGACTAACTAAAAGTTGCCATGACGGAACCCTGCTTCAAGAATATTATGGTAAATGACGCACAAATGACGCACAAATGACGCACCCTTCCCGGGGTCGTGTAGTGCGTCAAGCAACTGACAGGTTCATTATCGCAGATGTTTAAACAAGAAAAGGTTGGTCATTAATTTACAGATCTTTTGAAATTAGATCCCAATGCAATAATGGGAAAAAAAAATCATAATTCTTTTGTTCATTTGTTATTAATCCTATGTATTATATAGGATTAATAACAAATGAACAAAAGAATAATACCAAACGTAAATCTATATAATTGTGTAATCAATTGTGTAGTCCCAAAATATTGCCATGTACCATCCCCAATGCCCTCTTCATCACCTTTTATTAGCCAGTCTTTGTTAAAGACTCTATTTGGTCACTGAAACAGAGAGCGCGAAACGCGACCATAGACCATAATTATACGCCATTTTCTCGCTTATAAAGCAACTGGTTGCTTCAACTTTGCATTCTGTGTGAAGATCATGGTCTTGGGTTTCCTGTAAAAAAAAAATATATATAAGGTCAAGGCAAAATTTTCGAGATATGCACCGTCGAAGATACGCATGTTTGTAGATTGCCCAGGCCTAGCCTAGGTCTAAGCAATTCTAATCAATTATTTAAAGTCTCTAAAATGACTATAAAATCATAAGAAATTGGTCAAAGAAAAAAATGTGCACTGATATTGTTTGATCATTTTCATGTAATAATCATCCGATCAAAAGTTTGGCCAACAACACTACTTTTGAATCATTTTTATATATTTCACTTAGAGGAGTGTCATCCCAACCAATTCAACAGGCCTTTCGTGGACTGTTCCATTATTTATTTAGTGGTGTGAATCCATCACCCCCATCATAACGCGCTAATATTAAATTTGACGCCTGTACATTTAGAAACACGTGAAAGTAATATTTCTGTAGCTGTGTAAGAGTTTATAGTTTATCGTAAAAAACGATCAAATTATCTGTCCATGTTTGGACGTATGAAGGGTTTTACTACGCGATATTGAAAGATAGGAAATAGCATGGAAATAGTCAGATATGCAAAAATGTAGCTTTATCTTTGAGGAAAATATTTTGGGCGAGGACCAATGTCAAGGCTTATTCCTAAAGCTACAATTTTAGACCGAACGGCGGCTATCCAGTGCTATAAAATAAATGATCTCAAAATTCAAGGAAGACGGTAGATAAATATTTATGGAAATTCTCAAACATTTTTCGACCCCAGGTTACCTAACCTCAGGTTGTATTCACTTTTGGACTTGACATTTTGGTAGCTAAGGATATTGGACAAATGTAAATAAATAAGAATACTGCAAAAAATAAACCCGAGGCTGAGAAAATATTCAATACAACAACCCCAGTTGAAAATAAATTCAAATAAACAGCCTCAGGTTGTCAAGATGTACAATGTGAAAACCTCAGGTTGATTTGGATTGAAACGTGGTAAATTTCAGCCTCAAATAAAAGTTCTTCAAGGTAATAATACAAAAATCAAACACGTCTAAATTCAAAAATGTGTATTCAATATAATCAGATTAAAGGTCTGTTAAAAAGCAATGGAGAAAAAATTCAATAAAACAACCTCAGGTTGAAAATAAATCCAATTGGACAACCTCAGGCTGATAAGATAGTAACTGTAAATACCTGAGGTTGATTTTGACTAAATCTTGGTAAATTATAGGCCTAACAAATCATAGTAGTAACCCAAGGTAATAATACAAAAATCATACACGGCTTTATTAAAAAATGTGTATTCAATATAAAAAGAGTAAAGGTCTGTCTATAAGGCCAAGAATACGGAAAAATAATGATACTAAATTAAAATACTGCCATAAGTAAACCTGAGGTTGAGAACATTTTCTATAAAACAACCTTATAGGTTGAAATCAGACAATCTCAGGTCGTATGATGATTGAACGTTTGCACGCAATGCAGGCCTGCACACTTTGTGACAAAATGCTAAGTTCAAAAATGAATTCGACCTGAGGTTAGGTAACCAGAGGTTAGGGAAGACATCAAAACTCGACCGGTCGTTGACCGCCGGTTACGCTCGGTTCCGCCCGGTTCTTTCAGGTCAAATGTTTTACTGGTATATGAATATTCACGCATGCAACACTGAATAACCGCCGGTTGCCTTAATGCCGTAACCGGACCAATTTACACTATCAATCTGTCAATCGTTCTATAAAAAAACCCATTCATAGACTTTCGAAATTGATTTAAAAAAGTTTAGCTATAAACAGATTGAAAAAGCCAACCCCAGCGAAAATCAATAGCTGTATTGTACTGGTTGTCAACTGAGACTTGAGAGCCCATTACTTCAAGATTTTATTGCTCACGCGTGTGACGAGGCACTATCAACCGGTCGTGTTCACCAGAGTGTAACTATTGACCTCATTATGTGTGTATATTATAACAGACAACACGTTTTGTGAGAACCGGGCGGAACCGGACGTAACCGGCGGTTGCCTGGCGGTCGAGTTTTGACGTGATCCCTTAGGTAACCTGAGGTCGTAAGGTTATGAGCATTTCCATCTCTGCACATATTTACATACTTCGTATTTATCGTGTCTGCCATTTGTCAATTTTGATCCCGGATTTTTGGATGGAGCGCAGTGTAACAGTATACGGAGGCCAAAAGGTCAAATCCAAAGTAAGTAGACCCTTTTTCCGGGGTGGGATCAGAAGATGGGGAGCGGTCACAGTGAGTGATCCCTCTATCGATACATACACCACAGCGCGCGTCGCAGGCCAGAGCATGTTGTTCATAGAGGGACAAGGAAAAGGAAAATGGCCTAACGAAGCAGACTAAACCGACTATGGCGTAGTGTAACGGCTATGGTTTCCCGCGGTGGTTCCAAGTAGTTTCTTTTGTTATGGATGACTCTGCTACACGGTCTGTCAACGGCTATGGTTTCTCGTGGTGATTCCCAGTACTTTCTTTTGTTATGGATGACTCTGTGCTACACGGTCTGTAACATAGACTATTTATTGGCTAGCTGCACCAACATTGGTTAAATTTAAACGCCCTGTGAAAGGTGTGATTCGTCAAACGCTTCGAATGCTTCGATAAGCATGTACTATATCAAATACAATTTGAAATACCGGTATATAACACAACATTTTATATAAGAAATTACACATTTTGTAGTAAATATTTATCTTGTGAAACGTATCTAAATCATTTTGCCGATCCTCCAAATAATAATAGCTTTTAAATTCAATAACAATAATAATAAGATACATTAAAACAAACACTAAGTAACTTTACTGCACTTTAATATTTTCATAACTATTTTAATTTGTTTATGGGACCAATGTGCCGATTTTGTATGTGAGATCCGTTGCAGAAATACGTTGTTTTGAATTATAAATATAAACATGTGACGTGATGATAAAAAATAAATTGATTTAATATATTCTATCAATCGAATCCTGTGAGATTTGGTACTTCCCGCCAAAAAAATATATCGCAATTTTCTACGATGTTTTGTATATATTTGAAATCGTGTTTTTGAATCAAATTTTGGTAATATTCGTATGATCTTATTGTCTGAAGTAATTGTATTTGTGAATCCAGCATGGGTTACATTTCCAATAGCACTACGACAATACCAAATATTGCCATTGTTCTATGAATGGCATAGGTGATGAACGCTTTATAGAAGCGTGCACAAATAAAGTAGTATGTATTCAACCCGTTTTGGTTTTTGAGCGTGGCGTATAATACAGTATTTGAAAACAGGCGGGTGTATTATTTCACGCTAGCTACTTTTTAATTCCAGTGATGACACGTTCTTGCATTGAATAATTTATTGATAAAACGTGTCAATAACCATAATAACTAAATACAGAAATATTCCAATCCCAATCATAAACGTGCACTCAAGACTATTTGAATGCGTCTAAGGTGTCTTTGCCAAAGTTCAGGTATACAGCGCCCAAAAAGTTAACTTACCAGGTACTAGCTAAGAGCATATTTATTACCTGGTTAGTTACATCTTAGAACATTGTTAAGTTGTGGCTGTCAGATTAACTGGCATATTCAACAACCATCGAAATCTAGTGGTAACACTAGTACAATTGATTTGAAGCTAAATCGACTGATATGTGATCCTCGAGTGATCCGGAATACATGATACGAGTAACATTAGTGTCCTATATACAAAATCATGAATATTCAGTAGTTGAAACTACACATTTAAGTTTAGATTTCACATCTCTTCCAAGCTGTATATTATTAGTATTGTTGGGTCAGATTCTTACGACTGCGATTTATGATTGACAGCCAATGAGCATCTTTACAGTGCCAAAGCAAGTTCAATGGTTTATTTTATAGTCTACGCGATTCGTCAGTCTCATTTGCATTCCAGTGTATATCGTGTACCATAGATTGTAAAGAATTAATCGCAGCTATGCTTTAACCATTTATGGAATGTTCAAAGAGGACTCGTAAACCATAATTGCGCAAGTTTGCGCGGTTTATTTGTTACAAAATGAAGAATACCTTCCATAAAAATGACTCATCTATTATACCAAGATCATTCGTTCCTTCAAATGATTTATGTACTTTAATCAACATTTGATAAAACCCTTAAATAATGACAAATATTTTTTCTTCTTTTCTTCTGACAATGATCCAAATAAAAAACCCAGTAGGAAACCATTATGCATCTGGGAAGCAATATAACTAAGAATACAATGAATAAATCATGTCTACCAATATAAGAAATGCTGATCACATAAATGGTGTAAAATTCGATAATGACAAAAATCTAGAAGTTAAAATAACACAATTAGCCGATGATACTACAATATTTGTAAATGATATTCATTCTGTTACGACTGTTATAGATACAATAACAAAATTCAGTAATGCCTCGGGTGTAACAATGAATCTAAGCAAAAGTGAAGGCATGTGGTTAGGTAAAACAATACCTGTTAATTTAAACAAAGACATCAAATGGACAAACAAACCGGTGAAATGTTTAGGAGTTTATTTCAGCAAAGACAAACAAGTAGCAGAAGACCTTAACTGGAAACCCAAAATAGATAAAATATATAAAATTGTAAATGGCTGGAAAGCAAGAAAACTTACATACTACGGGAAGGTAGCTATAATAAAAACATTGGGAATATCACAAATTTTGTATAATGCAACTTCTTTAAATGTTCCAAAATATGTCATAAAAGCAATCAATACTAAACTATTCAGGTATCTTTGGGGTTCTAACTGTGAAAAGGTCAAAAGAGATACAATCACTGGATATATGGAATATGGTGGCTTAAATATGCCTAATGTAGAATATCACATAATAGCTCTAAAAATCAAATGGATTTCAAGATTACTTGACCAGAATGAAGATGCCACGTGGAAACGAGTTGTGAAACAATGGTTTGATCCACTTGGTGGCTTGTCTTTTCTACTTGATCTCAATTGTAAAAGTGAAGATGTATATGATATAACTAAAGGTAAATTACCATCTTTTTATCAAGATTTATTAGAATCATGGTTTTATTTACAAAATAAACGTAATAAGGATAATTCAAACAATGCTATGATATGGGGAAATGATAATGTAAGAAATGGTAGTAAAGTTTTGTTTTTTCGTAAATGGATACACGCTCATATATATTATTTGAGTGATATTATTGTTGATAATAGATTTGTTAACTTGAGAGAACTCGAGAGTATTAAAAAATGTCCTTTTAACATGTTTAATTTACACAAGCTGTTAACATCATTACCTAAACGTTGGAAAGAGAGGATCAAAAAAGGAGATTTAAGATGGTGTGAACAAATTAAACAAAATACTTTTTTTGAAATAAATGACCAAAATGTACATGTTTCTATGTTAAGTTCGAAAAACATTTATATGATGTTAAATCAAGATAAACAACAAGCAAAATGTATTAACTATTGGGAACAAAAGTTGACACCAAGAAATGACTGGCACAACATATTCTTGTTTAAGATTAAGAATAGAATTCTAAACAAGATTGGTCACTTTCAATTTAACCTGATTTATAACCTACTTCCATGCAAAAAAAATCTATATAAATGGAAATTAGTAGAATCAGACAAATGTATTTTCTGTAATCAACTTGATGATTATACACATTTTTTTGTCTCATGTATCAAGAATAAGTCCTTTTGGAAACAAATAGCAACATGTTTGAGAACTCTTAAATATAATTCTTTCAGAATATCCCTTGAATACGTAATTTGTTAAAAGTTAAAAAACTTAATGATCTACTAGCTAATTCAAAAAACCACCAGAGGATTCCAATCACAAATACAGAACAATGGAACGAATTAAAAATGTGTCTAAACATATAAATTAGTTGATTTATTTTGTTTTGTTTTCGTTATATATCTCTATCAAAATATATTGTATTTGTTTGTCGACTCGACTGAGAGCGTCATGTATCTTTGAAAATCGTGAACCACTATTCAAGCTAAGGTAAGAATAAATCATCAACCTAATTTGTAGATGGTGTGACGTTGCAATCAGATCCTGTTTGCTATAGTGATTAACCATGCCGGAGTATACGCTCATAGCCAGAGTGATGATCTATTTTGCGTAATGTTGTCAGCGAGGAAGACTCCCGTTCACAGCCCTTTTATACAATAACCTCTAGCATTTAAATCTGGCTATTGACTTAAATATGTGACACATCAAATCGAAACATACCAGTTGTCGGCAAACCTTATTTGTAGAAAATTAACCAAAGGCAAATGAGAAAATAAAAGGATTTTGTCACCTCTCAAGCTCCACAAAAGTCTGTGTTTTATGTTCAAATGTAATAAGTTAGGTGTCACTTTTAAAGCTAAAAGTTATAAATTGTCCTTGTGGTAGGTCACATTATTTGTTTAAACTGATTCAGACACGGCTTTTTAATGAGCTCCCAAATGTGGATACTCAAATGGCTTTAACTTCCCACGCCATTAAACACTACCAGTAGAGGCAAGGTATTCATTAAACTGGATCTGACTTGATCGCTTATCAAGAGTAACGGTTTATCGGCTATCTGAGTTGTCGTGTTTTTATCAACATTCGTTTTGATTGATACATTCTAAGGGATGGTATACAGATTGGTATGAATTGAAAACCGTCGAACGGAGAGGATAAACGCAATGGAATAAACGGACAGTTTTGTGAAGATGAACGGAATGCAGTTAAATAATAACCCGCCAATACGAAAAATAATGTTAGGCCCCTCTTCACACCGTTTGTTTGCTTACTTCCCCGTGTGTCAATTCGGTGTTTCGGGAAATGTGTTTAGCGATGGTCATCGAACGCAATGAACAACTCCCTAGTACGGACAGCTAATGTTATGTAATTATTATTTTAAAAATCTATATTTTTCTTATGTATCTGATGCGTGATATGATATGTAAAATATGTATCATTAATATGTTGTTATATTATGGGCCAACGGCCTAATTGTATTGTGAAATAAACTTGAACTTGAACTTGAACTTGACAGCCGGTGCGTTTTGTGAATGCGTCGAACGTTTTTCAATCCGTATGAATCCGGATGCCGTCCCTAAGCCTGTTATGATAGTTTATAGTTAACAAACAGTCGCACTACAACTGGTTTCAAATGGATCTCTGAGGTTACTTCATTTCACAATTGCTTTACTAAACAGATACCGGCTGACGCTGTATGTGCCTTCAATTTCAGACGTATTTGGCAATATTGCTTAAACTGTTTAATATGTGGGATCTCTCGTGTAAAAATAATTCATTGACGTATGGGAAGGTCGTCATCAATTCAACGGACATTAAAGCTTAAAGACTCTCATTGTTTTACTAATAAGGTTATATATTGGCAGCCAATCGTTGATCCGGTAAATTGTCAGGCTTAAACGAGTACGCCATTGGATGACTTTATTGGTGAAGCTTTCATCGGATGTGGCTCTGACTTCATCCGGAAAGTTGTTCTGGATTCCGCCGTTAGGACCTTTCATTCAATCGTTTACTTGTCAGGGCATTTCTAATCTGCAAAGAGACACTATAGGCTTTTGGACAAACCGGATTTACGAGAAATTCAACTGCATAAATTGTATTCACCACCATACCATTACTCTTACTCTCAAGTAACCATATCCAAAAAGATTACCGAAACATGATTATATCTTGGAATTCACCACCATTCTGTCATTTTGACACTTTGGATTTCATATTCATTCTATGGTTGTACTTTGTTTTCAGTTCTATGTATATTTTGTCCTGAAGAAGAAACGTAAGGTTTCGTAAGCTTGACGAGATACCGTTTTCCCATCTATTCAACAATATATTTTTACTTCATGGTAATGCATCTTTCGAGATCCGGTATGATTATGATTGTTAGGCTGATTTACCTCACCATTATATATCTTGGAATGTAACGCTGCCTAAACTTGGGTTATAGGTAATATATTACATATCATTTAATTCATTGTTTTGAATGATGCTATAATCTAACCAGAACATTTTAAGTTGTGTTCTGGTTAAATAAACATGCGTTTCATATCTTTACAGCGAATACTCGCTCCCGAATATATTACCATTACAATCGACATTTAAACTTGCATGCCGATCTTAGCCTTTAGTTAGTGTAGTGTAAGTCTCAAATATCATCATTATATGCAAAATATTGTTTGTATTGTATCAATACATCATTTAACGCCCATGGAGGAAACCAAACACTGATTAAAACCGATTTCCTCTTCACCAACCCAACCAGAAGAGTTAGAGATACACTGTGAGATGTAACAGCGGCAAGTCCGGGCTTCGCTTGGGCTCACTTGAACTGACTTGACTGCATCCACCTTAATACAGTGCATTTAATATTCAAACAATGAACGAATCAGGTCATGAACCACCTACATTCCTCAAATTAATCGGAAATATTTGTCAATTGCTAGTGTTTCGGATATTTCGTGACAAATTCATATTGTGTTTCATACCAGTGAACAGCTGATGTGTTCCTCTTTCAGTAGATTTTTCTTATTGGGGGATCGAGACATACAGGTTAACCGACAACGACAAGACTTTACCAGGGTTGTCATTTTTTAAGAAAGGTGTGGGGGAGAGGGTTGTGGCTTGGCGTCCCCACTGATAAAATAGGACTCGATAACCGACAGTATCAATATCAACAAACACGACTCAACTAGAAGTTGACTTTATGCGGTTGGAAGTTACTCACCCGCATAATTTGATTTTATCATACTTTTATGTAACACTTGTAAGTGCTGCAGAATTATCTTAATATTAATTTCCGATGTATTTTAAACTCAAAATTACTGTCCATATTTCCCGGAATCTTACATGGACGAAACCAGGAGAGCCCTTGCCGTCAGGTTTAAAGAACACTCGAACCGCAAAACTACTCCTCTCATAGCTGTGGCAGAGCACTCTAAAGACTCACAAAAATATAATCAAGTTAAAGGACATCCAAGTTTTCGACATAGAAGATCAGTTTTTGACGCAGAAATCGACCCTCAACCGAGACACCGACTACGACATATCCGCCATCTACGATGACCAGCTGTCATGTCGTGTGATCGCTAACAACACAGTCATGTGACAAATGGAGAGAAGTCAACACGAACACTGACGAAAGTTACGGAGCTCAAGAACAATGGCCCGGGATTTAAACTAATCATTAAAACATATTTGAGCCGAATATCCGTCTACGCGCTGGTACTTAGATTTAATCTACATGCAAAAGGGCTTACATCCATTTATATAAGTGATTTTAAGAAAACAACATGAAAGTATTCTGGACTAGTGTGATTGAAGCTTTGAAATATTATTATGTGTACAATGAAAGAGGTACATAGTATACCAATCAAATACAATAAGTTTTTTCAAGTAAATCACTTTAATTTTTTAGTTATTATGTTCTTTATTTTAAAAAAAATGGATGTATGCCCTTTTGCAAAACATTTCAATAAAGTGCACAAACACAGTTTACATGAAAAAAATCATTCACTAAATCAAAAATGTGACTGAAAAAATTACTATCGCCAAATTGAACAGTAAGTGGCGGGTGTTGGGAGATTGCGAGGGGACCAAACATGAAGAAAAAAACAGGAACAAGCATTCACTTTTATTCTTTAGTTGTCTTTGAATTGGGAATTATAGAGGGCAGTATTTTGCATTAGAGGACAGTGTAAATGGATCTAAGCCCCGGCTTTTTCCAAACATTTTTCTTGGACAGAAGCCCTTTTGCATAACAACTCTGACTTCTGTATTGAATCACTATGGGATGTAAGGTGTTTTTAACACATTACCCACATTGCTAGAAACTACTACCAAAATACTATATATTGCCAGTAAATATAACTCATTTTTGAATACTAATCTTGAAATCTAATAGGCGTATTCGGTCTGCGGTAGGTAACCTACATTCATACAGGTGTGATTTTAATTACCATTCTAATGTATACAGTTCATATATGAATTATTGATATCTAAGGAGGTTAAACACTAGGGATTTTAAAGTCTCCATATATTAAGCCATTTGGAATGCACTTTTATGATATATCAGCTAATGTAGTGTGCCAGGCTTGTTGATTGCAAAGCCAGAAGTTTGAATTTCATATAAAATACAATTACAAAAATATTTATATATTTTTATTCTCGATTTTTTAAATATTTTTAGAATATAAATTGCTGGGCGTCTGGGCACAAGCGAAAAATATGCACCGAAGCGTTAAACAACATGACCGGTTGCCAATAACCTCTTCCAAATTATGTTAATGACAGACATTAATATAATATGCAATGTTCGTCTAAATGCGCATTATTTGATTTGGTATTAGGAAAGCGATAGTGACGCTATGGTTATTGTTTAAATTAGTTGAGGCGTTTTTGTCTAGGTTATCAAATTATTGAAGAATAAATTCTGATTTAACGGATCACAGAACAGCAGATATTGTTCACATAATTTGACATTTTGAGATACTCATCACAAGACTTATATAGTTTTCCTGCATCAGATGCGGCGTTAATACGGGAAGTGTCAATGGCAAAACTATAATAAACCTCATCTTAAGTTGACATCTGTTTGCTGGATAACCCTATACACTGTTGGTTTGGGATGGAAATGTTGAAAAAAATATACGGGGTGGAAATTGGGCAAATTTATAGGGGGAAACCGGACTTGCCGATGACAGGATAAGCATGGATGACCGTGTCTTAGTCCACTCGGCCAGGGGGTCACGCGCCCGTGAACAACAATTCGATGATCAGCGCCCGGCGAGACAGATTGAGGCGCTACACGTGCAGCTGTCAGCATATATAGTTTTCAAATAGGATTTCATGGTGTTCAGGGTTGTAAGGGTTATTAATAAGGGAATAGGCAATATGCGCCGAATTGTCGTTTATAATGGGACAGGTGCTGGGTATTATGGCAACTGATAAAGGCCTCGGGTTAGACATACATGGGAAATCGGCTGAAATCAACGGAAATAATAGTAATTAAGGCTGGAATCTTTATGTTACCAATCCGTGACATCGTAGCTATAAGATGTAGCTATAGAATCTTGAAAAAATAGGAATTATTTTCTATACATCGTGTGATTATAATTGATAAAAAGGCTATTTCCTTGAAGCTTGAAGTTAAGTACGCAATTCGAAAAGAAGCTAAGAAATTAGTATCCGTTGACTAGATCTTTATTATGCAATGACATAATCGAAATGACTTAAAGGTAGATGACCCGATCACATTTTCATAACACAGATTTTTCTCAAACATATGGAGATTTTCATATGATATGAAAGATCATATTTTTCTGATTAACATACTGAAATTTGACGGTCCAAATCAGTATTATTACGAAGAATTTGGTGAAATAACATCGAATTACCGCGAAAAGTGGTTAACCACCAATATAGTTTGTGTACAACTCAATGGGCACATTTTACGGCATCTTGTGCGTCTAAAATAAGAACAATTAGAGTTATGCAGCTCAAACTTTGGAATACGACTTTTTTGAGGATGACCTTTCATGTAGAATAGAAAACTTCAAGTTGAAAATCGGAACATCTACCTTTAAATTCCGATAAGGTTGCTACATTCCATAAGTCGTATAAATGGTAAATAGAAAGCCGTCATATCTTTTATATGACAAGGAAATGAATGTAATACATTAAAAGGCATCTGGATGCACAAACGATAATTGATCAGGCAGTCCGCAGTCCGCGGCTAGCTGCTTCCGTTTACTAGACTCGTATGCATAGAATTTCGCAGAGTTTCACAACTCCTGAATATTATTGAATTTCAGTTTCATTTCTATTTATTATCACCCATTAAGATAGCTTTTAAGACAAAAAATTCTCCTAATATGATAGCTAAGATGTTTCTGTCAACTTTTTTAAACCACAGAAGCAAATTTTCGACTGAAAAAGGATTCAATTTTAATCAAAATCACGACCGTAAATTTCAAGTAAGCTTCCATAATTTCCGTAATTTCGCCTTAAAACATATTTTTTGACTTAAATGCAAAAGAATAATGTTTTCTCTTTGAAAATTATGGTCATTATATTTCATGTAAATTAAGACGGGTACTTTTACTAGTACTTTTTGCGTTTGGTTGAAGAGGTAAGGAATGGTATCCAGATTCGTACGTAGATCGGAGAGGGTAAACACACTGGCTGTCCGTTCACGGGAGTTGTTCAATGCGATCGCTAAGCATGGCTAAACACGTATTTATTGGTCATTGTTTAACCGCGTTCCGTTTATCTACACAAAACTGCCCGTTTATCCCAGTACGTTTAACCTCTCCGATCTACGGTTTTCAATCCGTACGAATCTGGATGCCATCCCTAAACGTCATTTTTTTATGCTGGTTTGTTGACGAAATATCTGGCCTCAAATTGGTAAATCTCGGGTCGGTGGTCAAATTATAGAGCAAGTTACGTTAATCAAACAAGAGTGCCCTTTTCAATATTACACGTATTTTCCATTAACAATACTGTTAATAATTTAATTGCCTTGGATTAAACAATTTACAATGTACTATCTTGTGTAAAGCTTTTAATAATACTTATTACCCGCACAAATTGTCACATTTTTAAGAGTATTTAATTTATTTTCTTATCCTATTTCTGCAATTGTATTGTATGAATTGAGACATTTGACTCTTATTACCCGCACAAATTGTCACATTTTTAAGAGTATTTAATTTATTTTCTTATCCTATTTCTGCAATTGTATTGTATGAACTGAGACATTTGACTCTTTCATTGATTTAAATGAATGACACGACACACAGAAAGAAATAATCAAGAAGTGAAAGCTGAAAAGAGACAGGAATTTAAAGCGATAGTTTCTATTTATTTATTTATTTATTTATTTATTATTATTTATTTTTTTTGGGGGGGGAGGGACAACAATTTGTTATCAGGACATGTGGGCTGGTAATTGGATCTGGACCCTTTTTTTCTCTCTTGCTTTTTTTCTTCTTTTTTAAATGCTGTTTCTGGATGCAATTCATTGGATCATATTAGTTGTTATTATTATAAAAAATGCTCCGGGACACTATCCTATGAATATCAGTTGTTTGTGCATGTCGAGGTTGTGGATCCGCATACTGAGTTGAATGTTAAACTATTGTGGATTTGCCGTGGTGACATAACACAACGAAGAACCAGGAACCATGATTATAAGGTCTACAATTTACATGATCTTACTTATCAGCTGACTTTGCAGTTTAAAACCGCCACAACAAAATAAAGTTCATCAATCGGGTCCATTGATTTCATATGATTATTAGGCTCTCTCCTTTCACACCCGAAAACCTAGCCTTTTCGCTGCTCGATCATTATGATGAATGTTATAATGTACAGTAATGCACTGATGTATTGCTCTGCGACTAATATCGTCGTGCCCAAAGATTGATAATCGCATGATAATTATCCATTTAGTATCTATCCAGTCAAGTGATGTCTTTATAAATATTCAACCATACCATCTTACAATTTTCATCACTACTTTTTATAGTACTGATTATGTTTCTTTTACATTTCTTGTTGTTTGTATGAGAACGCCTGGACCCACAACCAAATACCAATTAAAATAATGTTCACACTGATATTAAAGCTTAATATTCACAATTTGATGATACAGTTTATTGACTGCAAAATAGTGTTTCTGTTTAAAAATTATGAGTGTTGCGAAGCTGTAAATACTGATCCAGTTAAGTAGTTATAGGCCTGCCGACGCTAATGTATTATACGTGTTGACCGTGTAATAAATTAGATGCCATTCGCTATACATGTATGCGTATGGTTGCACACCTGTCCCGTACTCAAAACACGTATATTCGATGGAAATCGTGATTCAAGCAGATTATAAGCGGCTCCGTTTAGCAGACATTGTTGACAATTTAAAACTTAATCAAGAGGCAGATATCAACAATCGGATGGGACATTTGGTCCTTTACATGAGTATCGCCGTGAAATTCGACGAAATGTGTTAAGACGGCCTGAAACTAGCAACATTTGGAAGCCATTTTACGAACGATTATCTACTTCCGGTTGATAATTTTGCGCTAATAACCATGATGAATTTAAGAAAACGAAGGATTAATGAGCAAGAGATAGCTACAGAATATGAAAGGAAACTTAAATTGACCTTCATAATGGTACCACGTCTTTACCACGGTAGCTTGGGTTCAAAATGTTTTGAGAATACTCTGTCGGTAGAAGAGACACACTGAAATTCAGTAAAACCTCTTTCAATGACAGTATGCACATCATATTTCAACGATAACGTATACTTAACAAGTTCCGCGGCACCCCTGAGACCTATTATATCGGTAGTATGTAGATTTAGACGTTAACGTGAAATTCGACGAAATGTGTTAAGACGGCCTGAAACTAGCAAAAGCCTCGCGTCACCTCTTAATATCGGTAGTATATAGATTTAGACTTTAACGTACGTTCGATGAATGGTCCGCTCAGATTTGGCTTCAAATAACGCATTTTAGTGTGTGTATCTATACATAAAAAACGTCGTAAAGTGTTTTATTTTTGTGAAATTTGTGTTGTAATCTTTTAAGGGAAGGTTTAGCCTGGGAATTTCAAAATGTTCAAGCTAAGTTTTATACACCAGCCATACATGAAAACCGTGATAACCATATACCACTGTAAAGCCTGTGTTTTCAACCCCTTATAACGGTAGTATATAGATTTAGACGTTAACGTACGTTTTCCAACACTCGCGTGACCTCTTATATCGGTAGTATGGAGATTTAAAAGTTAGCGAACGTTTTCCAAGCCTCGCGTGACCTTTTATATCGACAGTATGTATATTTAGATGATAGCTCACTTTTTCCAAGCCTCGCGACCTCTTATATCGGTAGTTTATAGATTTAGACGTTATCGTACGTTTTCCAACACTCGCGTGACCTCTTATAGCGGTAGTTTGTAGCTTTAGACGTTAGCGTACGTTTTCCAAGCCTCGCGTCACCTCTTATATCGGTAGTATGTAGATTTAGACGTGAACTTACGTTTTCCAAGCCTCGCGTCACCTCTTATATCGGTAGTATGTAGATTTAGACGTTAGCGTACGTTTTCCAACCCTCGCATGACCTCTTATATCGGTAGTATGTAGATTTATACGTTAGCGTACGTTTTCCAAGCCTCTTATATTGGTAGTATGTACATATACGTTCACTAAAGCAGTTCGTCACCCTTATAAGGGCACTATTTACATACTCGATTTATCCTTTGAATGTCACCCCTTATAAGGGCAATATCTGCCTACTAGATTAACACTTTAAAGTAAATTTACCAAGCTCCGTGTCACCCCTTTTAAAGGTAGTACATGTATTAGATTGAGTCGTTGAAGTAAGTTTACAAAGTTGAGCTTCAATATTATTACCGAAAATATCTACATCTTAGATGAAGACGTTAAATTACGATTGAGATGTTGAAGTACTTTTACCAAGCTGAACGCCACCCCTTCACTATAAAAACAGTGTTTAAATATCACGGATAGATAAGTGTAATGCTTAGCATCTAAAAACTTGAATTGTTTAGCTCCTAAACATCTAAACACATAATTATGCGAATTGTATTCAGGATCTATACCTCGAGGCGGTTAAATTCTAAGCATTACACTGATCTGTCTGCCTTCATATGCTGTTTACTTGATTGTGTTTACGTTTCTCAATCAACAGATAGGCCTATGATTGATCAAAAACGAGCACTACAAATCGGGCTTGTGCCACTTTTAGAAAAAGATGTTTTGGTGGAATGTGTCATTTTCATTATTAAACATTTCGCACGTGGATTTGATGTATGTACAAGTTTCAAGATAACTAAATATCCTTTCATATGCTGTTTGTTTTGTCGAATTTGCTTGAGTCTATCCAAATATATTTTTGTTTGACCACGTAAAAACAAAATCAAAGTTGTGCAAAGTGTTTTGAAAGAAATCATCCATGTGTAAAATTGCTGTTATTTAGAAAAAACGCTTTGAAGCATTTCCTCATAAAAATAGCACATATTTTACACTTTTCGGACAACTTTAATCAAGCATATTTTTGATAGGAAAACACAAATGAGACCAAACAAATGGCATTTGAAAAGTAATGTAGTCATCTTGAAGCCCATGTCAACATCAATTAGTAAATACTCCTTATTAAATGAGCAAATTGTCTCTTTCCACAAGCACCTTGTTTACATAAGAAGGGGCACAACCCGTTTTTTAGTACCAGTGATTGATCAAGCATTTCGTTGGGTTAAGAAGAGCAATAACAAGCAAACCAACGGCATTTGGAAGTCGACTACAGTATCTACTAGCTTATATAAACATTAATACCACATACTAAATGTTTGATGAAAGTAATAACGTTTGAAAACGTGCCCCATTTCTTATGGGACACCATGTACAAGTTATTTGATTCGATGAAATACTAAATAAGAACGATTCTTTTTGGAGGTTCTAGATTTGATGCTACACTGGGCTTTTAAATTAGTTGGCATAAATATATATATATATATGGTCAAAAGACTTTTATTAGAGATTAGTTTCATAGGATTTAAGATTTTTCTAGATTAAGGTTTTTTTTATTGAAATTGATAAATGAAATCCAAGTCTCATTAGTATAAGGTTAAGGGTAACTATATAGGTAGTTATTTCCATGTGGACTTTTACCTCATACGAATAATATCATTGTATACTACGTCCTACGTTTAGAGAAAAGGTGACCTATGCACGACCTATTTGGATTTTCAACTCATTAAGCTTCTAATAAACCTCTTTTAAACCATTGCACGATATTTAAAATATATTTATGAAGAAGAAGAAAAAAAAAAAGAAAAAAAAAGAAAGAAAGAAAAAAAAGAAAAAAAATAAAAAAAAAAATAAATAAAAAATAAATAAATCGAAATTGGTTTGGAATCTATCAGAAAATCTCCAAAAAGGATCCAACACTCATTCATTCTGACAATGTTTTGTTTATGATAATATAGTTTGATACATACGGACCTAATAGCAAAATGCAAAATGGAACGAGACACGATTGTAAACAAAAACAAAACAGGACAAACAAAGAGAATACAGACGAGACTAAATAAATGAGAGCCTGAGCACGAGAAAACAAGTGAACAGAGAGACGGATACAAATAAATGAGAGCACGAGAAAACAAGTGAACAGAGAGACGGATACAAATAAATGAGAGCACGAGAAAACATGTGAACAGAGAGACGGATACAAATAAATGAGAGCACGAGAAAACAAGTGAACAGAGAGACGAATACAAATAAATGAGAGCCTGAGCACGAGAAATCAAGTGAACAGAGAGACGGATACAAATAAACGAGAGCCTGAGCACGAGAAAACAAGTGAACAGAGAGACGGATACAAATAAATGAGAGCACGAGAAAACAAGTGAACAGAGAGACGGATACAAATAAATGAGAGCACGAGAAAACAAGTGAACAGAGAGACGGATACAAATAAATGAGAGCCTGAGCACGAGAAAACAAGTGAACAGAGAGACAGATACAAATAAATGAGAGCCTGAGCACGAGAAAACAAGTGAACAGAGAGACGGATACAAATAAATGAGATCACGAGAAAACAAGTGAACAGAGAGACGGATACAAATAAATGAGAGCACGAGAAAACAAGTGAACAGAGAGACGGATACAAATAAATGAGAGCACGAGAAAACAAGTGAACAGAGAGACGGATACAAATAAATGAGAGCACGAGAAAGCAAGTGAATAGAGAGACGGATACAAATAAATGAGAGCACGAGAAAACAAGTGAACAGAGAGACGGATACAAATAAATGAGAGCACGAGAAAACAAGTGAACAGAGAGACGGATACAAATAAATGAGAGCACGAGAAAACAAGTGAACAGAGAGACGGATACAAATAAATGAGAGCCTGAGCACGAGAAAACAAGTGAACAGAGAGACGGATACAAATAAATGAGAGCCTGAGCACGAGAAAACAAGTGAACAGAGAGACGGATACAAATAAATGAGATCACGAGAAAACAAGTGAACAGAGAGACGGATACAAATAAATGAGAGCACGAGAAAACAAGTGAACAGAGAGACGGATACAAATAAATGAGAGCACGAGAAAACAAGTGAACAGAGAGACGGATACAAATAAATGAGAGCACGAGAAAACAAGTGAACAGAGAGACGGATACACTGAACGAGACAAAGTGGATGTTTAAGGAAAAGCAAGTCATTTTAAGTACATGATAATTGAGAGGAAGATTGATCCTGCGTGTTTGCACTGAGCCTATGAATCCGTACTCAACATGCTCAAATTGGATATATATCTAATGTACATAGAGGGATCATGATGAAAATAAAAATGCTCCATATTCAGGACTACCATTGTTTGGATTACTCGCTATAACCACGCATTTACGTAATCTGGTTACCTTTCTACCATTAGAAACACAAAGTAACTTACTTATGCTAACCAATTTGATATTCAGCTATATAATTCAAGATGCATGACTTGAGATCCTTTTGCATTATAGACGAATGACAGAAAAGCGTGCCGAGAAAGCAACCGATTTAAATCGATTTCATCTTTGTAAACTGAATGACTTCATGCAATCTGAAATCATTGCCAAAGCAAATGAAGACAGATTTATATGATACACATTCATAATATCTCATGGCTCACTCATTTCAGGCAGGTAACTTTAGAAACAAATGTTCATATTTGTGACAGTATAAGGAAAACGTTATTTTGATTGCTGAATGGAGTCAATACATAATTCATGTTGTCAAATCTGACCAAATATTCCCAAATGTACTAGACATCCTGGTAATGTCGCAAAACAAGGGCATCATTTTCTGGGACGCAGACTATAAGCTGACGCACATGGAAGATGATACCACAAATAATTAATTGGTTTTCAATTAAAGTAAAATATTTTTCAATATCAAGCTATGAATATTTTCAAAAGTAGAAAAATATCGTGAAATACTAAACCTCGCAGACTATAAAGTAACATTATCAAAGACATGTTTTGGCGCGGTAAAGACATTCATTGGTTGTCAATCAAAAAGAGTAGTTGTTATAAATCTGACCCATTTGGCATCTGCTTGCAATACTAATGTCATAAAACTTGCAAGAGATGGTTTTCTATATAGGACTGTCGTGTATTTATTACATGTAATTCGGTTCACTCAAGGATCTCATCTCAGTCGATATAGCTTCAAATCAATTTTACCAGTTATGTATCGTTATAACCTAGTTTTCAATTGTCGTTGTACATGTGAAGCTGGAGATTAACAGAAATTCCAAAATATATCGGCGTAGGCAAAGAAACGTTAGAAGCATTTGGATAGTCGTCAGTACAGGATTCGTTTGGTTATGGAATATTTCTGTTAGTTATCATGGTTATGGTTATCAATTATAGCAGTAAACAGTAGTTTACATGAAAGAGCGCTCATAATATCACTATGCCGTTCTTTGGTATTGCCTTAAAGGAAGACTTTAGGAATTTGTTTTGGAATTTTGTGAGTGCTGTAATTATTGAACTATTAATCAAATGCAGATAAAAGTATACATAAAAAGGTTGCTTTTTTGAGAAAACCACAAAAAAAATATTTTGAGTAAAAAATGCCCAAGATTACTTGGTTATACTAACTGACTAATAAGACACTAATCTAGGGACCATTTTCTCATTTTGATATTTTGACCGAAAATGGCCAAAAAAGTGAGAATTTTTAATAAAACAACAACTTTGTTGTCACTTTTTGGTCAAAATTTCAACAACAAAAAAAGCTTAGGTGAAAAAATAAGAGAATTGTCCCTAGATTAACTTATTATTAGAATCAACCAATTTTGGGCATTTTTTACTCAATAATAATTTTGTTAGCTTGTTCCAAAGAAATATTGGGTCAAAAAAGTGAATTTTGTGATTTTCTCAAAAATTCAACACTTTTGGTCAAAATTGAAGCCATATTTGGATTCTCTGATCCATTTCCTTTCCAAAAATGTATACTTTTGTATGCATTTGATTAATAGTTCAATAATTACGGCACTCACAAAAATACAAAAATAAAATCAAGAAGGCTTCCTTGAGTCCCCCTTAAACTTATTGAACATAGACACAAGGCCACACGCACGCGGTTGGCCACATGCACGCGGTTGGCCACATGCACGCAGTTTAGGTAGCACGCACACGTCACGCAAATGCATACACAGTGCAAGGAGGCTTCGCCAATTTGGAACTTATCAAGCTATAATCCGCTACATTAACCCTAACTCTCCGGGCATGTTTTTGTGAATTAAACTATCAGGGGAGAAAAACGGGTCAAATTTGAGGTGAAATCAGTCTCCGCACGCGCCGCGGATCAAATCCGGGCCGCGTGCGTGCAAGTCTGATGCTCTACCGACATCGGTAATAAACGAAAACTATATAATAAGAACCAAAGATAATTTCCTTGATGTTAAACGAGCGTAATATTATCTAATAAGATTAAACAATATCTCTGGAGAAATATCTTAATCAATTTTTCTCCGAATATGTTCTATGCCCCATGCGACCGTTCCCATTTCCATCCACGTGAAAAAGTAAAGTGTAACGACTCACAAAAACCCTCTTACTGTATAACCGCAATTCACTTATCCACTACGCGTATAGAAATTTCTTTGGATTTTTATTACTCTAGTTGAACTCAATCTTGTTAACCTTGATTTTGCTCAGGAAGGTGGAAAAAGCAGTGGCGTAGCTAGGTTTTTCAGGGGGCAAACAATTCAAGTAAATCGACAAGTATTTGACCAAAAAAACAATTTTCGATGCCGCCGCCCAGCAAGGGTCGCATTCTTACGCGTCCTCGCGTCATGTGACCTCTCATTTTCTTGTTTGACGCGTCAGTTTTCATATTGAAATTCACTAACGGGTCCCGATCAAAAATGGAGGGACCCCTTAAATCTGACGATGTATGGACGTGGAAACCTTAAGACATTCTGAAAATTGTCACTCTCCATCCTGTACTTACATTGTAAATTTGTTATTGTCCGTAAAAACAAATACAATGAAAATTCCGTGTTTTTAAAAGTTTCTAAAAACATTCGCTTCCGAATTGCTTTCGCAACAGTTTCAAGTGATTTCCAATACATTCTATCAGTGTCTTTTACTGATTAACATGGACACGACATAGGTTAATGAGTTACACGTTCTAACTCTACTGTGCGTAGTGTGCGTATCTGTGTTAGCGACTGTTTGAAGTATGAGGGTCACAGTTCAAATTTAACGATCTCTGTACAAGACCGAGCGTGAACAATGTGAAAGCAATCAGCGTACTGAATAACAGCGAAACATGCGTGCCGTTAAATCTATTTTTCGTACATGCAATTCGTTGCTGCTGTACACCTTTATCTATGAGCAATAATTTTCTTCAGCAGTGTTTTCCAGTCCCTCATCATATTATATGGTATTTGTTTATTATTTAAAAATAAAATTTAAGCTGCATGGAAAACATAATACTAAACATTGGGTTTTATACAGTTTACAACAAGTCAGTGCTATGAATGGAAGTAGGTGTAAACAGATATCATTATTTGGTTGGATTACCTTTGATTTGCCCCGTGCAATTTGACATTATTTCTGAAAAAACGAGCTATTACAAACCGATAGTTCCGGTCAATTTCGTTCGATAATGCCAATCTCAACCGACAGTGACAATCTCACCAGACAGGATTCCAATATTGGAAGGGTTGCCCCCTCCCCTTCTGGCTACGCACCTGGATAAAAGGGGATAATAGGTGACTCGTACAGGTAATGAATCATAAGTGATCCTAAACTCTATGAAAATGTATTAGGATTTGATATATTCAGAAAACGTACTCACTCTCGTGTTCAATTTCTATGAGCGCTTCAGCAAAATTCTCTCGCTGGCATTAGATGCTACCTTTCGAGCCTTGTTGGTTGAAAACGAATCTGTTTCGTCACATGATACTCTGGAAAACAGGTATGGGTCTATCATTGTGACTTCTTACTCAATTTTGAATATTGTTATTGTCATATTATTAGCCATATATCAGTATATGGTATTAATGAAATTATAAAACATGTGTCATTTTTACCGATTTAGTGTATATGGCCAATATAACACATTTTGAAAATGTATATAGATGCAATGATTATTGATGACTTGTGTATTTCTTGCGTCCCATACATTAACACTTTCCGCGCGGCTATAAGTTTTACCATACAAAACAGATTTTTCAGAAACCTTTCCCAACTTTCGACGTATATCTCGAGGATTACTGAACCAATACTATGTATGTCTGTCCTTTTCTTAATGTATTTCTCATGGTGATTCCAATTATGATAATGAAATTCAATAATTTTGACATTTTTGAAACATTTTGTGACATTTTGGAATGTCGTCTGCAGACGCTAGTTGCGTGGAAAGTGTTAAAACATTTGCATTCAAGTTTATTAACATTATTACCGTATGTCACTCTGACTTTCATCTCTTAACAATGTTGTCCATCCATGAATGTATCAAATCCCCCTTTACGGACCCTTATGTCCCTTTCTTTTAAGTATGTGAAATATCTATTCGGTCATCTGTCAATGACTGAAGGAGCTGTAGCTTCATTTGCAATGTCCAACTTAATCATCGCACACTATACATGGGTTATTCACACAGTGTTAGCCATTGTACCATAGCTATAATACCGATGACATTCAAATTATATACAAGTCTTGATTTAAGGGCTTCATAAAAACATTGACTTAATGTTCGACTGTCAGTTTGAAAAATATTGATTATTTATAAACATGATAGTTGTCCTGTTACTCTTTCAAGCAATATGTCACGATCCGGGTTCATCACCACTGTAACAATTCACTATAGACTGGCTTTAAACAGCAACTTAATACAGGGTGTCTAAAAACGTAACACTTTTTGTTGTACCCTTAAGGCAAATCACATATCACTCTGAAGTGTAGATATAATGTTAGAGCTATGTCTTTGCTATCGTATTGGCAAATGTCAGCGATGTCGACAATAAAGTCACTGAGATATTACCGATATATTTAGTAGACGACTTGAAAACCAAGGGCTGAAAATACAAATTACATCGTTTATCCTGCATCCCTGGATTTCTTGTCAGGTCAATATTAATAAGAACATTTAATAACTAATTTTACTTAAGCTAAAGCACTCGATTCAAGCTCATCAATCTGAAAAGTAAATATCATGATAAATATATGTCTTGGTTATTTCATTTCATTTTTTTTCAGCTTGAAAATTCAAATTACAATAGGCTGTATGAAAATCTTCTCTTCTCTCTTTAATGTAATGTCAGTATTGAGCAATATTAAAATAAGCAAATAAGGTAATGTTCTTGTACCCTTAAAGATGTGAAGTACTGCACAACGCGTCATTCGTGTGCGTCTTACTTCCTGAACAGCTTTGATGATACGGTTACACAGATCTTGGAGATTAGTTGGTGGTGTTTGAAAGACTTGAGACACTACCCCAAAAGAAGAAAAAAAGTTACAAAGAGTCTAACAGTTTAAGATATGTGGAGCAAGCAGATCGTCTACTTATATCCGTATCATTTCTCCGACTTTATGATCGATATCGCTGTAATTTGACTATATGTAATAGCCAAGAAATAGCTCTAACAGAGCGGTATGTGATATGCTGTACTCAACGTGTGCTTAACTTACGTTCTGCATAAGTTCCCGATAGGTTCGTGGTACGTTAGACATACGTTTACAAACGCTGACATACGTTAGACATACGCTGACATACGTTAGAGGTACGTTACTCGTCGTAAGTTATAGGTTGGATCTATAGATTTACCCTTCTAGATATTTTAATAGTTATCATCTAGGCTGCGTTTACTTGAACTGGCAACACTTGTCCCGCCGTGTACGAAACTCAATTTCTGCAGCGGCATAAGTCACGTGTTCGTTGTACGCCGAGGATACGCTGAGGATACGTCGAACACGGCAGACATACGCTTCGAATACGTTAAGCATACGTTGGTATACGCTCGCCGATCGCATACGCTGTGATACGTTGTCATAAGTTTGTTATAAGTTAGTGATACGCTATCAATACGTTAGTCATACGCTATGTATACGTAAAATACGCTATGGATACGCTATGGATACGTCCATTCCATCACCGATGTCGACTTTTCCTACGCAATTCGTTGGGAAGCTGGACGTTCTTGGACTCTGACAATTTTCGAGCTATTTTTTGAATACGTCGGCATACGTTCAGGCCACGTTTAGGCCATACGCTATGGTGTGACAGGGCCTTTACAATCACATTGAAACATGTAGTCGAAATACGCGCAACATTTTTCAGTATTTTAACTAAACGTAGTTTTGTTTTGCATCGTTGAAACATACATGTTGAACCAAGGCGCGCAAAGCTCGCAAAAAATCATTGTTCTAAATAAAATATCTCTTTGACCCCCTATTGATGACCATCCAATTTTCCATTTAAAAAAAGCTATGACTCCCCCCACCAACCGAAGAAAAGGACAGCCTCACCCATTACAATTGGGGAATTCCCTTCTATACCAGGCGTCTATATTTATTTGTTATCACAGTACGGGGGAATCAGATGTCTGATGTGATTGTCATCACCCGGCTACAATGTCACACTCGGTGTTTTTTTCTTTTAAGTTAATATTCATTCATCACATTTAGAGAAAGGCTTTTTACGGCCGGCTAACGGCTAGCCAAAGAATAGAAGAAAGTATTTCGAATTGCAAAACTGTAATTTCATATAAACACGTAATAGAGAACTCAACAAAAGGAAGTCATACACTTTGTTTTGGTCCTATAAAGTGATTAAAATTCCATTGAAATGGAATGGGGGCGATCCAAGAGAAAAAAGCATGTTTTGTAACCAAACATCTGTTTCATACCAAAATACCAGGGAAATGGTGTATGTATTTTTCTATAATTCAAACCAAAAAACACACAAATCAAACAAGGTCTTCTAAAAAACTGGCCGAAACGCCTAACTAAAAAGGATGCATGAAACCAAGTTGAATCACTGATAAACAGCTACGTAGCTACGAATATCGGTGCAAATTAGTAGTACAACAAATCATACTTAGTGATATTTGTCATCAGTTGGTATTATTCATCATAGGGTATTTTGCATGTTTCACTATCTGTCCCCATCATAAGTATGACTCCTTCTAAATAGGATTTTCGTGTTTAATTTCTGTATCGCTTACCAGAGCTCAAAAACACACTTCTTTGTGCTTGTTCTTATCTACTCTTTCTCATCTATCTTGCCATTCGTTTAATATTTTGTACAAATGCAATATTCCCTTGAAATTTGAGGTGAAATTCTAAGCCAATTCACTTTAACGGCACTCGCGATGTTTATCGAAATCGGCGCCATGTTTTATTATAATAGACTCGTTTCAATACATTCGTAAGTTCGTAAAAAAGTGATATGTGCGTATAAGATGTTGGCGATGGGAATGAGACTATATTCACCACACCAACCATTCGAGATGCACTCCATTCACTTCATACAGCAAATGAAATTGACAGTTTCTCGCAATACAATTTCCCCATACGTTGGTAGGGAAAAAAACACCAAAAAACCAACGTATGGGTTTCCTGTACTAGCAAATTAGTACAGGGCCTTATACATGTAGGCCTACATGTATTTATCCATCGAGCGAGTTATCATACCATAGTCTAGTATGGCCCATACTTTTCAATGGGAATTCACATCACTATCGCACACACAAAAGCCTCCCAACCAAAACTTGTTTACATTTCGTTATCGGCCAGTGCAGTGCATTGCGTGTTGTTGAGGGGCTAGGCTCCGTAATGAGAATGTATTTCCGGTAACAACATGAACAATGCAAGCATGAAGGTGGCCTTGTCGATTGTTACCAAGGATACTGGTATCCAATCACTGATCGTTTAACGACGACGTTAGTCGCGAATCCAAAAATACTGCCCAATACTGATGTTACAAATTACTCGATTGGACGTAATTGGACGTGAATATAATTATCTTATAAGTCAAGCCAATCATTAATCGTACTTATGACGTAGACCGAGTGGTGCAATTGACTGAATATTGAGCTATCACGTGATAAATCTCGCCTCAAATGTGCCGCAACGCTTAGGCGTTTCGGCAAAAACCGCAGTCTAAAAATAGTACAGGAAACAAATAAAGTTTTGTGTGCATGGAAGGGGGGGGGGGGGGGATACCGTCTGAAGAACAATCTAGGTATATGACACATCCACAACTCACCACTTATTAGACAACAAGTGGATATTTCTCCTTAGTAAAACAAGATAAGCTGGTCAAACAAGATAAGCTATTATGTCTCTCTGTTGGGATATAATAACATCTCTCTGATTGAACTATAAACAAATATAGCTTTGATTCCAGCACAGGCTGCGGGTACTGTTAAAATAAACTGCATATGTACATGTAATTAACAAAGACTACAAACATGGACGCCACCACTAATGTCTAGAAAGACCTAAATGTGTACATTTTTGCAATCGCATGCTAATAGGGTGGCTTCGCCCCCCAAAAAGTGATCGTCCATTAAAGTGCTAATTTTATATCTTAATCAGAAACAACATTTATTCAAATTAATGGAATAAGACGAGATAGCTTCTGTGGACAAATCAAGGTTGCGCATGTAATCATTCGGCTTCCGTATGTCATGAACAAATTAAGCTAGCTCTTAGATTTCCCCAGTAATGATTGATAGCCAACGCGTTTATGAAACGCAAAGACAACTGTGAAGGTTAATTGGTAAATCATAATTAACTGGAATTGAGTGTCAAAAATGATTAACTTTTTTTGAATCACCCTGTGCCACTGTAAGTTATTATCAGAGCTTATCAGCTACATCACGTTTATCGCTAAGACTGACTTCCCCAATAAATAATGTTTTAAATGTCTCAAGAAGGTTTTGTATTAATTTTTTAACAAAATAAAACGAAAGTAGAGAATCCTGTAACCGTACATCTATTACAGGCGAATCCGGCAAAGTGTTTTATTACTACCGATCTATACATGTCATGAATTTATTGATGTCTATGGGGAAAACAAAATACGAAAGAATTTCCAATGAGTAACGATAAAGCCAAACACTATACATTAATTATTAGAATACGTTATTAAAACTCACGATAACAAAACCCATTTCTTCCGTCATAAGCGCAAAGTATCCTTTAAGTGGTGTCTGCCATTGGAGGCCTAAAGTATACTATTTTAAATTTCACATTCCAAATGCTTTCTGTTTGATAAAAAACGGACATTCGGTCCAAGTTTACGGGTCCAAGTTTACGGAAATCCGCCGTAAAGAGAGATCATGCTACGCCTTATCTTAAAGAGCTGCATTGGCTGCCAGTTAGGGAGAGAATAACTTTTAAGATTCTTGTGTTTGTGTACAAATGTTTGAATGGCACCGCACCTGGTTATGGACGTGCAAGTCTTCGTTCGGCATCTGACATTACTCGTCTATTTGAGCCCAACTCCAACAAACTGCTTCAGTCTGCCTCTAGTCGCACTTTTTCCATTTCTGCTCCTCACATCTGGAATACTCTCAATGTCACCATCAGAGAATCTGACTCTTTAAGTATTTTTAAGAAGGCTTTAAAGAATCACTTATATCCAATCTATTTTGTCATTCTGCCATTGGTTTTCAGGTTTTTGTGTTTCTGCTTTCACTGTATTTAACATTCATTGTTTGCATTTTCTGTTTTTCAGATGCGCTACGTTATTGATGTAGTGGCGCTATAAAAATGCATTTATGTTATGATATGTTATGTTATGTTATGTTATGTTATGTTATGTTATGTTATGTTATGTTATGTTATGTTATGTTATGTTATGTTATGTTATGTTATGTTATGTTATGTTATGTTATGTTATGTTATGTTATGTTATGTTATGTTATGTTATGTTATGTTATGTTATGTTATGTTATGTTATGTTATGTTATGTTATGTTATGTTAAATGTCGATATGTTTTTCAGATGCGCTGCGTTCTTGATGTAGTGGCGCTATAAAAATGCATTTATGTTATGATATGTTATGTTATGTTATGTTATGTTATGTTATGTTATGTTATGTTATGTTATGTTGGTTTTGAATATGCCTTCCTGCTTTTTTTGTGACGAATTTGTGTAAAAAAGTGCCCGTTCTTTCTGACTCACCCTGCATAGCAACCTTATTGGAATTCCTAAGTTCTTTTTATCAAATTAACGTACCGATAATATGTTGTTTTATGATAAATGTTACATTTTATTTGTCTAACTCGTCAACTTTAATTGCTAAACCATGGCATTTTCAAAAAGAAAAGCTTAATGAAAACAACATAATTAATTAAAATTAATTAGACATCGTTGTAGAAAGTAATTGTTAGTATTTCAAACTGGTCGATACTGGAGAGTCTATAGATATATAATATAACTATGAAGTCACGCATCAGTCACATCTACGGTCCAGTCTTACTTAATACTATTTGTAACGATCGCTGACTATTTGACGGTTCTCAATGTCTAGCCCGAAGATTTTATTAATTGCCCTGATACCCAGCACCTGTCCAATTAAAAATGACGATTCAACGCATCTTGCGGAATTCACTTTATTACCCTGCAGATCCGGCATAGGTCATTTCTAGATAGGGTTTATTATTTAGTTTTGCTTTTGTGGAGAGACGTGACTGATTAGGCCAAAACATTTTGTTTTTGCTTGCCCTCTTGCCCTCGTCTGACAGACCGTGTACCACACAGTCCGGACCTTTTAACTGTTCAACTTTATTTACTATGAGTGGCATGTGTTCCAGTATCGAACGATACTGCAACATAAAAACGTTCCAGTATTGCGCGATACTCGAACACAATTTGGTGTTCCAGTATCGACCGATACTGGAACAGTAAAATCGTACCAGTATCGAGCGATATTGGCAAATGTTATGCTCAAGTATTGACCGATACTGGTATACCAGTATCGGAGACCTAAAGTACACTTTTCCAAAGAATGGCTCGATAATTCTATCATCCCGTGGATTGGTTTAAATTGGGGTTTTACTAAAATTAGTGTAACATGCCCTCGTCTGACTGACCGTGTACTACACAGAACTTTATTTAGTATGAGTAGCATACTATGAGTAGTATGCTGTCAAGAAACTCAAGGATGGGAAATCACCAGGCCTTGATGAGATACCTGCTGAGCTTATAAACTCAACAGGCCAGCACGGAATTAAGGCACTACATCAGTTATGTACATGCATATGGATCAAATGCGACTGGCCAAATGACTGGAATGCGCAATAATGTGTCATGCTGTTCAAATCAGGTGACCGCTAACAGTGCTCCAACTACAAGACAATTGCCCTCATCAGCCATACAAGTAAGGTGCTACTGATGATGATAATCTTACGCCTGAAAGCCAAACTAGATCAAGAACTTCCAGAAGAGCAAGCCGCCAACAGGAAAGGCAGGGTTACTGTCGATATGCTGGTTTGTCTGCAGATCTTTATGGAGAAAATCATTGCAATAGGTCAGAAAGCCTTCATCATGTTCATAAATTATTCCAAAGCATTTGACTCTGTGAGCCACATCAAGCTTTTCTCTGCAATGATAGAGATGGGATTTCCAGCACATCTTGTAGCACTGCTTCAATCCCTTTATGTGAATTAGAAGGCAAGGATCAGATGGAATGTAAAAATACAGATGAATTCAACCTAGGTAAAGGTGTGAGGCAGGGATGCATTGCTTCACCACACATGTTCGTCTCCTACACAGAAAAAGTCATGAGAGACGTTGATGTTAACCAGTATGGGATAGAAGTAGGCGGTACACCAATTTCAAATCTCAGATATGCCGATGACACTACACTGTTTGAAACCTCTGAAGAAGACATAGAGAGACTAACATCAGCCGTAAATGATGCAGGCAGGAAGCTCAATCTCAAGCTCAATGTCAAAAAGACAAAACTTCTAACAACTGGAGAAGAACAGCCCGTGCATAATATCTCAATCGATGGTGAGAATGTTGAACAAGTTAGTCGCTTCAAATCTAGGCTCTGTGAAAACCACATCTGCTAGTTGAACAGCTGATATAAGAGCTAGAATAGGAATGGCCAAGGGAAGGATGATAGAACTCCAGGACCTATGGAATGCCCGCAACCTCACAACAAACCTGAAAACAAAGATTGTAAAAGCATTGGTATGGAGCGTGCTACTTTACGGTCTGGAGGAATGGACTCTAACCAAAGCAGATGAAAATCGCATAATGGCTGCTGAAATGTGGATCTGGAGAAGAATGTTAAGAGTTAACTGGAAGGAGAAAAGAACCAATATAAGTATCCTGAAAGAACTTGGTGCAAAGAGGCAACTGCTAGGAGAGCTTATCAAAAGAAAGCTGGCCTACTTCAGGCACATCATTAGAGACAGTGGTAGCTTACTGGCACTCCACATCATAGAAGGGAAAGTGGAAGGCAGCAGGAAAAGAGGTCGTCTAAGGAAACATGGTTCGAAAATGGTTGAGTAAAGTTTACCCCACTGGCATGCAGGTTCCCCTTTTACCTACCTAATGTGTAACGTTTTGCCCAACTTCGTGTAATTATTTTTTGCTGTGTAGAAAGTAAATTTTAGTGTTTCAAACTGTTCGATTCTGGAGTCTATAGATATATAATATAACTATGAAGTCACGTGTCAGTCACATCTACGGTCCAGCCGTACTTAATATTATTTGTAATGATCGCTGACTACTTGACGGTTCTCAATGTCTAGCCCGAAGACTTTATTAATTGCCCTGATACCCAGCACCTGTCCAATTAAAAATGACGATTCATCGCATCTTGTGAAATTCACTTTTATTACCCTGCAGATCCAGCAAACGTCATTTCTAGATAGGGTTTTATTATTTAGTTTTTGCTTGCCCTCGTCTGACAGACCGTGTACTACACAGTCCGGACCGTATAACTGTTCAACTTTATTCTTTTTTAACACTTTGTGAAACCTTTAAAAAAAAGTCACGTATATGACCTTTATTGACCCTCATGTGACCCCTTACCATGTCCATATATCCATCATGCACACATGAAACGTCTTTCATTACCAGATCACATGCATACAAAGTGAAACAGTATTCTGTGTATACAAATATTTATAAATCTTTCTCATGTTATATCATTTGACAAGTAACACTTCTATTGCCATGAGTTATAACCGATATTCATTACCTCATGAATAATCGCGATAGCTGCGTATCAAGTGCGTTCCAATCAAAATAATCGTTAGATGAGAACGCGCACGCCGAGCGCGGGTTACTAATAATTGCCCGAAAGTACTGCGCCAAAGTGTTCCATTGTTTTGCTCACTGACCGACCAATCAAATTAACGCATCACGCCCCTAAACTGAATATTCAATGAGTTATGAGGAAACACGATTAAAGCTTATTTTTGATTGGTTGAATGATAAAAATGTTAATGAGGGGATGACCCGACTTGGACTGTTTCAATAACTAAGAAGGGGTGGACAAAATAAACAGAAAACTAATTAATTATTAGCAAGATTATATCGGTACAAATCAACGATTTGGATACAATATGCATCTTTTTCAGTAATGAATGAGAATAATGACTGCTTAACAACTGTTTTCGTGAATTTGTTTTGAAATCCTCGGGTTTTGTTCTGGTCATTCGGAATTGTCCCTCGGGGGCTGCGCCCCTCGGGACAATTCCTCAGAAAACCTCTGATTTTAAAACAAATTCACGAAAACAGTTGTGGCGCAGTCATTATTCTCTAAGTATAAAGCATTTTGGTAGTAGTTTCCAGCAATATGTTATTTGTTGCAAAAGGCCTCACATCCTCTAGTTATTCAATACAGAAATCAGAGATGTTCTGCAAGAATACTGACATCCAAGCAAAATACACAGAAAACGATCCTCAAAGTCCATTTGATCAGTATAAATGAAATACTTTAGAACAAGATCTTATAAGTTACCAGTGCTATGTTGTGGGTCATTGGGTATTTTGTGGGCTATATCAGCTCAAATATGGGTCATCAAAAAGATCTGACACGGTTCAGAATTTGGCGTGCTTGCTTTTGTGTTGATAGGATAGGGCCAGACCGAACCGATCCAACCTTTTCGACAGCATATGTGAGCAAGCAAACTATGTTTTTTCTTCCTAGCCAATGTCAACTGGCGTACCGTAATCGTAATGACGTTTTGACTAACGGCAGGCCACACAGTTGGAAACTCACGATAACATATGTAGCGGAATTCACAATATCGATGCTGTCAGCCTGATCACTGCGCATTAAGTGCGCACTATTTCCACAGGGCAACAACATATGCCCTGGTATTATCTCAGACCATGCATGGTTTCACTGAGTACTGCCCAATCACACAGATCTATCAGCTAATATCTTCAAACTCATCGCATGTACAGAATCTGTTTTCAGACTGTTTTAAGAAACAATAATAATAAATAATATCAGGTATATTACATAAAAATATACTCCAAAATGCCTAAAATCTAAAATGGGCTGTTGCCATATATATATATATATTTGTATTTTCACTATGTATGATATGTAACTTGTAAGCCAGTGCTAAGAGTAAAAGCAAGATATACCAACAGGGTGTGGGGAACGGGTAATAACAAGGGAGAATAACGCGATAAAATAGATAAATAACAAAAAAAACCCAATAACACACGGAAATGCAAAATTGCTGTGCAATGAAACAACAAAGATATATGGTAACAATAAAGACCTGTAAGCCAATGTTATCAGCTGCGCTGTTTTGCTGGTATTTGTATACCATGAATAAAAAAATAAATAATAATAAAATAAAAAAACCTTTCAGAATAGTCAACCGTGTAGCCTATGGTAGAAAATTATATTTATACGAGAGACTTGGAATCCCTCCGTTTAGTTAGATCCTTTTTTGTATATTTTAAAGGATCTCTTAGTTCTTATGAAAAGCAAATATGACCTTTGCAGGTTTCTCTAGGGGGGGGGGGGGGGGGGGGGGGTTAAACTTAATGATTGCCCTGATCTGCTCGTGGCTAAATCAGAGGGCATATTTCCCCTAAGAAATCAGTTACTTTCATTGTTTATAGTCTGTTAAAGAGATACATGAAACTTAGAACGGTTATAATAGACCGATAGGTACATTTCGTATAGCACTTAGGAGATATTTTGCTGTATTTCATCCGTTTACTTCACAATAAATGCATGTTTGGTTTTCACTGCATCTACAGAAAAGTACAACCAATACTGAGACCGATTTACTATGAATTTGTAGCTGAGATCCCAACTACCAAAAAAACCCAGGCTTATATAATAGCAAAAGTTATGAGGTAGGAGGTAGAACTTTTTGAATAACCCCTCGTACATATGCATTTTGGAAATATGTCAAAAAGTATTTCAGAATTGTTTCCGAAATTGACAAATCCGTCTCTGGAAAAGTGTACCCCTTTTTTGGACCGCTCTGTATATCTTACCGTTTTGATACGTGAATGAGGCGCGGGATACGGATCACCTTTGTGGACCACTCTCTGTATATCTTACCGTTTTGATAGGTGAATAAGGAGCGGGACAAGGATCAACCAGTGTTTTGTTTTCTCAACACGTCTCAAGATTGAATTAATCAGAAACAATGAAAACAAAAATTTGCATTTAAGGATAATATTTCACTAGATTGGCATGCAACAATATATAGCATAATTCGCAATAAATAATTGTATACGGTCAACCAATATGTCATTGCTTGCAGGTTGCAATATTCAAACAATTACTGAATATACCGGGGACTGTAATGCTTCCCAAACATGCGTGAGGTAGATGTTTCATCTTATAGATTTAGCAGAAATATTCTTAGCTGGAATTGTAAGAGGTACTTCTCTCCAAAACTCGTATAATCGGTTTCGAAATTGATTGTGTACAAAAGCCTTAAGTGTCAAATAGAAGATATGACCGATGAAAGATTATTCAGTAGGGGGGGGGGGGGGGGGGGGGGGGGGGGGGGTTACCACCACCCTAAGAATGTTTGCCGATTGCGCTAAAACTGAAAGGACAGTGACCTAGGGCGTCTCCTGAATCACATAGTATGTTAGAATCCTCATTTTGCTCACTTGTTGTCAGATAATTGAATACGAGTACACGAGAGAATTAAGGTAGTGGTATAATTTGACTGCAACCAATTTATTTCGTGACCTTTGTTCTGATCACCCACATATCAACAGCAAGTAAGGCTAACCATACATATAATGATGCTTTAAAAAGTAACATTGAAATGAATGTCTGTTTTTTATGTTGACTTACATGTTAACTTATTTGTAACATTGTGCCATCGGCATGTTAAATTCAAATGGACTTGAGCCGCGATATGTCGAATATCAGGATTATTAAAGGAGAATCTGAATCTATATAAATGAATAACTAACTTATTTGTGACATTGTGCCATCGGCATGTTAAATGCAAATGGACTTGAGCCGCGATATGTCAAATATCTGGATTATTGAATGAGAATCTGAATATATATAAATGAATAACTAACTTATTTGTGGCATTTTGCCTTCAGCATGTAACTGCAAATGGACTTGAGCCACATCGAATAACTACTGAATCCGATGTATACGTCCGTAAAGTCGATCGGACAATGTTTCCATATAATTATCACATAATCGTACATGTATATTTTCATTTTAATATTTCATGACAATTACTAATTAATTCACACCATTTTATTCCAAAAAGTTGACATCTTGAGGCATACATAACCCCATGAGCAAAACCACCCCAGCAAGGACCACCCTTAAGGGACTTTGCCCAACCAGACCACCCCCCCCCTCATCCGAGACCTTTGGAAACCCATTTTTAGTGGTTAATATATACTTTTTCCGCCGACTAATAGTGTTAATTTCCCATTTCCCGTACATTTTTATAATATTACTATGCTGAACGTACTTTCAATATTAAATGTTAACATACTCTATACCCTCTTGGTGTTCTATCCTTAATTATAATTCATATTTCGTATTAGCCATATTACCTCGTCTTAAGATGTTGTAGTTTGAGCTGGCGGAAATGGCTTGGCGTAATAATGGACGAGAGAAGGAGACAACAGAACTGTTTACCTACATTTACTTTGAGAGCCACAATTATTGTCCTTTTTGTGTTTCGCATTATATATATGATGTGATAGTTATAACGACTAGCACCATGTATACATTCCCTGTACCTCATTTGAAAATATTGCTTCACCCCTTTATCCAGACCCCTGCTACTGAGATTCTCGACGGCTGTCACTCTGATACAATAGTAGAGTCATTATCTTGGATTCCGTGACCATTTTCTTGATACCTTAGTTTCTTTAGTGAATTTGTCAACTAGAACCATTTTAAAAGAAAATGAGCTCCCATGCACCTCTCAAAAGTGACGGGAACGTTCTTTTATAGCGCAAATTCCAAAATGGCCGCCATACAGGGGCCAACAAATTAGAATGGCTTTAATTAAGCTAAAAAGCACACCAAATTGTTCGGAAGAGCACAAGGATTCCGAAAAAGTATAGTTTTCTCTACTTCCGATGTTTGGTTAACGAGTTATCGGGGAAAACGTAAAAAGGTCGTTGACAAAAAACATACATAAACTATGATAGTAAAACAATGGAATAAGTGTAAGAGTATCTATCTAAATTTGTTTTGTTTTACTGGTCAGTCAAAGATGACCACTAAAATTCCGTTGAACTGATGAAGGGCGAAAATAGTAATAACATTGAACTATTTACATTGACTATAAAGTTAATAACATTAAAGATTCGCTTAAGCACTAAATACGCTCATTGCCTGTCAATCATTTTTAACGTTAGTACAATACTAATGACATAAACGTGTAAGATATGAGAAATCAAAACTTTAATGTATAATAACTATTCCACTTTTGAATACTGTTGTATTCAATACATGTAATCCGGTTTACCTACGATTTTCATCTCAGTTGATATAGCTTTTATTTGTAATCAATTGTTCTCGTTTTATTCCGTTGTAACCTAGATTTAAATTGTTTCTGAAATATCACTATATATCAAATATAACCTACAGAAACAGTTATATTCCATATCGTGTTTACGTAGACAAAGAAACGTTTGGCAGCATTCGAATAGTCTTTGATGCCTGTGCTGGGAGCAGAATATGTTTATATTTAGTTATCATGGTTATAGACACGTTTTATCAAATAAATGATTTGCTGTAAGAGCATGTGGTATAAATTGAAGGCGGAAGCAGCTTATGTGGAATTAAACCAGGTGTAGAAGGAAATACAGTCCCCTGGAGCTAATAGTCTGCCCTGTAACGTAAAGTATAGGTTGAGATAGGGCCAGCAACATGAGTTTCACGTTTCATTCAGTGTATGTCTATGGAAGTCGGATTATGGCACCGGGTAGTCTCCTTCGTATACCGTGTATAATTTCACTGTCACACAATCGAACAACACCCTCTGATACTTCGCCTTGCCAAAACCGCTCCCGTCCGAGAACCGACCAATACACGTATTTAGTCGGTTCTCGGATGGGAAGTTTCAGAGGGTGTTGTGTGACAGTGAAATTATACAAGGTATACCAAGTAGACTATGGCTCCGGGGGGACTATGGCTCCTTTCACACCGGTTTGTTTAAACCTTTTTATACTCACATCGAGCAATTGGGACGTGTTGAATACACTCGTGTGCATTTGTAAGCTTATGGAGCGTTCATCACGATAAGATTCAGGGGAAAATAACATTAGCTGTTTACCTTAAAGATCAATTGGAAATTGAACATGTATACTGTGTTCATGGACACGATTCCTTCCTTATACGATTTTATGGTCACATTTTGATTAAAAACACATTATAAAAAGCACGTAGAAAATATTATGCGGCGTTTCCGAGTTTTGCTAAGGTGGGGGAATATTTCAGCAGTCCCCGATGCAGATTCTATTGATTATTCATAATCACACATGAAGGTTCATAAGTTATACCAACGTAATCCACATCAGATCTCACAGCAATAATCAGCTTATATCCCACAGTGATTAAAAATCACCTCCAACAAAGTAAAAGTGAAATAAAGAAAATAAAAGTAGATTTTCCGAGTTGGTTTTTTTCTCCATTCATTATCGAATGAAGGAGCTTTTTAATATTGTATGTGCAAAACAACTTTCAGGTTATCGACACCCGTCACCAGTAAATGTTTCATCACATCAGTCATTATTTCATGTAAAATGTTATTTGCCTCGTGTGTTTTATGCCCGTAAATTTGATATATTATTTATATCATTATTATATTTATATTAAGTTGTATAATTTAAATTATTTGTAGATTAAGTTGTGTAAGTAAAATTATGTTGTATGTAAGATATTTTGTTGTAACGTGCCTCGAACGCCATTTCGGTGGATTTGTGCGCAATATAAATCCACATTCTTATTTATTTATTATTATATATTATATGTATATCATCAAAGGATTTCACATAAATCGAGGCGTTGGGCGAAATGGCAAAATCACACCTTTTACAATTCAGCCACTGAATGATGGAGAAGGTGCAAGGTAAACGTGATGGCATAGTTGTTCTCTCTAATGCCATATCTGGTCATAATTTGATAAAGTAAAAACTGTTATAAAGTTTTTATAAAGTAAAAACTTTCGAGCACTATTTTGGTGCATTAGTGCGCAATATAAATCCACATTATTATTATCTTTATTATTATTTATTATAAAATTATGTAAAAACTAAAACCTTTATAAAGTAAAAACGTATATATCAAGTCAAATGTTGTGTTTACAAATACCGTATTCAGGGTACTGGTTTTCTTATTGAGGCATGGGAGTATGATTTTAAAAGATCTTGTTTCAAATGAACCACTTCCTTTATGTAAAACATCTTTAACATTAATTAAACATTCAATGCAAAGAATCAATATCATCTGGATTCAATGTATGATGTGACCAGATTGCCTGAAATGTATTGAACGCGAGTGATTGGGTGGGAATTAACATATGTACATTAAGTTTAATAAATTATATTCTATAAGGGTCCATATCCAAACTCTCAGTGCTTTTAAATCGTTTTTCTAGCGATTTAAAAGCGCTTTTCCAACGGTATTTCGTTCTATTGTTAAAAGCATCGGAAAAAGATCGGTGATTAACCAGAAACCTCTCTACTTATCTGGCGTTAACAATAGAACTATTGTAGTACTCTTGATGGCCCAATTAGTGAAGCAGACACATGAAAGCGCGAGGAAGATTGTGTTATTAAGCTGACCAGTGTTCACCCGACCCCTGTTGTGACGTAGAGAGCGACCCATTTGCCAGATTGTACACCTATCGGGTTTCTAGTACAAGTCCCGGGGGGGGGGGGGGGGGCACTGACATTTGAAAAGGGTATAGTTAGGTGCCGCGCTGAAGACCCCCTTGTCACCCTCTGCTGCTAGTTCTTATGACCCCCCCTTTTGAGCCTGCATCAGTTCTTAAGACCCCGTTTTCATTGAAAATTCAAAAATCGCGAAATTTTGCGTTCCAAAGCACCAATTTTGTGTTCCAAAGCCCCAATTTTTCGAAAATTTTGCGTTCTTAAACCAAAATAAATCGAAAATTGAACTATAGGCCAGTTCTCAAGACCTATTTTTTTGGGAAAAAAATCTGTTCCTAAGACCCTATTTTTCGTCATAAAATCCACTCAGTTCAGTTCTTTAGCCCCCTTTTTGAGACCCTGGGCGGCACACCCCTACCCCAAAAAAAAGTTGAGTGCCCCCCCCCCCCCCCCCCCGGGTACAAGTGCCAGGTTTTATCATGGCAGGTGATAGAGGCTAATCGCGACACTCCTCAAACCCCGACTCAAACGATGTTTGTAGCCGCCTATTCATTGCTAGGCTTATCGTAATCCACTCGTTAACGTCATAAGAATAATCCTCCTTGAAGTGGCCTTTAAAGACTATTGTTCAGCCGTGGATGATTTTAGAGTAAGCAGGGAGGTGTCAATGACACCTCCCTGGTACAAGCATGGATAATGTTATCATTCAATACTAAACAATATGGGAGCCATTAAACATACAACGTGTTATTGTTTTCTGGTATAGGCATAATGTGTGTAATCAAGTAGCATTATGAATCTTACTCCCCTAAATAGTGTCATTTTCTGCGTTTTTAGACTATTTAAGAATGTTGCATACACTCTGAACGTGACCTAATAAATAATAAATAAATAATAAATATGAAGAAATTAAGTAATTAATGTAAATAAATAATATATAGATTAATAATTATATCAATAAAATAGTATATTAAGGCCTATTTATAATTAATTGATTGATAAATAATTAAATAAACATCAACAATTAAGAAAGTAAATACAAAATAAATAAATAACGTTAAAATTATGTCAATATAAACGAAAACCCCGAACGGACGTATAATGAGAGAACAATAATAAATATTATATTTCGGCATACTTAAAACCCTAACCGACCTCTACCCAGACTCGACCGCTCTAAGCATAGAGCACAAGGAATATAAACCGCCACAAAGATTCGAACGTACGGCCTGCTGATTGAGAGTCCAAATCTTTACCAACTGAGCTATTTCGATTTTCCTGAAAACCTCAGCGCTTTATACCCAAATATAGTTCTCATTCAACTATTCCCTAAGTACACACGGGTTTTTCAACACGGTGTTGTTGTCTATAAAATGAGTCTATGATTTATTAGATTTAACGAATAACAAATCCCGTACTTTGTGAACCGATTCTTAAAGGGGCGTGTACATCTCAAGTGTTTGTCCTGGACAAAAATCACATGACTCGCTTCGCTCCCAAGTCCTCGCGTGCCCGGCAAAAAGCCCATGATGCAATACTAAGTCGTAAAAGTGTGCACATAAATCGACAAAATGCTGTACAAACGAAATATAATATATCTAGAATTGTTTCAAAAAGGAGTGTTATTCGTTACATTTAAATCAGAATTACTTTCTTTAACAGTAAATAATCAACTTTTGAGCGAGAAACTATCTTAAAACTACAAAGATTAAGAAATATAAAGCATTTTAAACATCTAATTTAGAGAAGAGTGGTATGTTGAACCATATTACTTTTGTTTGTTATTGCGTTCACATAGCGCATAGTTGGCTCAGCGGTAGAGCATTGGACTAGTAAACCGGAGGTCGTGGGTTCGAATCCTATCACGTTTTGAAATTTTATTTTAATCGTTTATATACATTTGTTTAAAATTAGTTTTCGATATTGTTTATCATTTCGTATAATTATTCATTATTGTTCAATTATAGTTTATTTTGGAATGTGGAATTATTTACGATTTCATTTTAATTTTCCACTGACTGTTTAGTGTGCATGGCATCATGAAATGTGAATGAACCGCGGTATACCACCGAACTGTCCTAGTCCTATGCAACAGGCCAATACAATAGAAACTCGTTGTGTGTTATTATCGATTGAGCTAAACTTGTAAAGTAAATGTCAGCCGTTATGTAATACAAATCAATTTGCCTGTATTATTATTATTGAAATAACGTTGCGGTGGTGTAGGAAATAGGAAAATCGATTCAAGGACATGAGCCGACTGGCTTCTTATTTACATAACAATTGGCCTTTGCAGATCATGTTCATAGACTAGCTAGGGGCCATTCAATGTAAGCCTAGGAGTAGTAAACACAATTATATTTACAGGACATTCTTTATCGCAGTGAAATTGCAAAAGAATTCAACATTCAATAAATATAGCGAACGATAAGCAATCCTGTCAATTTATAAAAACAAACAGTGTAATAACAAAACAGAAAAGAAAACCACCCCCATCCGCAGGATTCGAACCACTGACCTCATGATTGTGAAGCCGGCGCTTTAACGTTTGAGCTAATGAAGGCTATACATAAACGTTTTGAAGAAAAACATTACATAGGGTTCAAAATACAAATATCTCTTAAATCGGAGGCTAAAATCGAAAGGACAAAAGTCGGAAACAATATCCTCTCTAAACTAATGACTTGGATTATATATTGTATAATACATAGGTATTATATTGTATAATACTTCCAAACACGATGGTCAATATATTACGCCCCTCCGTCATCACCCATCCATTGTACAAATATGTTACGTGACCTATCGCCAAAATGTTTTCAGCATTGATTTCAATGGAATGAAGGGGGAAATGGGCTACTTTCACAATATCTTGGCAATACTGCGCCAAACAATAGATGAATAGAGCGATGGAGCGGTAGCTTAATTCATATTTCTAGACGACCAGATACATTGATCGGCGGTGAACGTAAACATTTTATGATCGGATTTAAAAAGCTTATAAATAGTATTTCTTAAAGAATATAACACAACCTTCCTCGCGCTTTGATGTGTCTGCTTCACTAATTGAGTCATCCAGAGTACTACAATAGTTCTATTGTTAACGCCAGATAAGTAGAGAGGTTTCTAGTTAATCACCGATCTTTTTCCGATGCTTTTAACAATAGAACGAAATACCGTTGGAAAAGCGCTTTTAAATCGCTAGAAAAACGATTTAAAAGCACTGAGAGTTTGGATATGGACCCTAAGCGCAATTAATACAAATTATTAAAATAAGAAATGCGAGAACAATTAATCTCATTTATAAATGGGTAGAAGTTTGTGGAAGATGGTTTTTGAGATGATAGTAACCGGGGGACTATTAGATGAAGGAATACCACTGACAACAATTCGTATACATTATACATTACGTGCAGTACTCACAGTGCGTCTGGCCATAATTCGCTCTGTTTCCGGAGAAGGGAAGAAACCTTCTCTCTAAACACTTTGGGGATGTTGTTCTCTCTAATCGTTTAGCTAAAAAAGTACATTAGGTAGTATCCTGCCCGTATTTACATATTACTTGATTTTCTCTTTATAAAGCCATTTGACAGACATTCAATTACATGATATCTGCCCTTTGATCAGGATTTTCTAAACAAGGGACATTGTGGAGGCTAGCTTGGCATTTCGAAAATACAACAAATCTAGAGATCATCGAGATGGACAATTGTTTTGGAACTTACCGGAACTATAAGTACACGGATTATCTCTCGAAATTTCGATTTTGATTCATGCCGATGGGAGGATGTTAAATACACGATGGACTGTCGCCATATTTATCAGCAGTTGTTTTACGCACTTTTGTTGTTATTCCCTTTTCAGTGCGGTATCAATTTGTAAGCTCTGAATCTTTTTGAAATCGCCATCTTAAAAATATTAATATTAACGTGGCTTTCACTTCAATTTAATGGAATCTATTCTTTGGGTGCAGTATTTTTCTTTTACATCGTATTAAAAAAAAAACAGAAACAAGAAAGACAAACTACCATTCAATGGTAAATTACATGTAGGTACAATATTCATCTGCACTTGGGTCAATGAAGTTTGAAATTTTGCCATTTACGCTTTGATATTCAAGGCCCAAGAAGAGGCATGCATTTTGAGACGGCACTTTTCCATCTAACTGTCATTTTGTTTCAGAGAACAAAACATTTGAACATGTCTGATAAATAGGTCGAAACATGTGAAATAGTAGCATTATTGAGTTATCTATATACTAATTTTCGGTCCCTCGCCTGATTAGATAGTTCAATAATAATTTTACACTCGCGTCCCTCTTCAACTGAAAAGGCGTGGTAATTGCGCCTCTAATAGACGAGCTAATTAGATAGTTCAATGCCAGTATTTTCCCGTTTTCAGACATGCGCAGAAAGGATCACAGATGATAATCCGAAATGTTGAATTTATTTTACTCGGATAGCTACTGTTCGGGCAAAAATTGTGGTTTTCGGAGTGAGTGATGACATATGGTCTTCACCCAAAATATTTTCATCAGGGATATAGCTACATTTCTGTATATGCGGCCGTTTGTTATTCTTAAAGATCGCATGAGTACAAGCATTTATACGTGACTATCCGTCCGACAAATAAAATTATTTTACGACATTTTCTAAATGTAAATAAAAACTCTTACACAGATCTTAAAGTGACACTCTCGCATTAGTAACATAGATGAACGCGTAGTTTGCTAACGATAAAGAAACTGTGGCGGTACCATAACAACAGTTCCTATGTTGAAGCTGCGCGACCGCGTTTATTATGGTGCGCGCGTGCGTGGTAATCCATTCAGACCTTAAGCGAGGAAACCTTACCCTTATGTCGAAGAACAAGTTTCTGTAATCAATAGTTGATGATAATGTGTATTCATGAATAATGTTTGCCTATGAATTCATCATTCAATGGAAATCCTACATGTACAACGTGCTCGGGAAACAAAATGTGATCAGGGACTGTAATGGTACTGTAGAGAGTGGAGATGAATTAAAATGAATAACCAATCTTTGTATTTGTTTGAATATACTAATAAGTTCTCGTTAATCTAAATTATGCTTTAGCGATGTATTATAGTTCGACAATGTATAATTGTATAGACGCTAGAAAGATGGCTTACCAGCGAAAACATTAAACGGAAGTTACATCAATACTGCCATCAACATGCTTGATCACAGCACAATATTTTCAAACTGCAATCTCCGGGTATTTTATCAGAACACGCATGGTTTCAGACGTTTCAGTTGTGTAATCGTCAAACGATTGCGCAAGCATGAAACTCAGAGTAACGACTCCCTTTCTCGGAAGGTCTAAACTTTAAGTTTTTATATAGCTCTCCCGTTTGGGATTGAGCACTCTGATTCGAAAGATAGTCTGACCATGAAATCGATTCGATGTTCATGAATTTATGGTATATATATATTTTTATATATATATACATGTATTATGCGCTGTAATTTCCTTCCAAAATAGGGGTGGGGTATTTTGAAAATGTTAACAACTTTAAAAATAATAAGAAATAACACATTGCAAAATATTCCCCTTTCATATTAGAAGTGCTACTCCATTCCAGATAACTATTTTAATAATTACAATAGGCTTTAGGATGAGATTTACAATTATGAAGTTATACAAACTCATAATTATATAAATCCCCATGGGCGAACATTCCCCACCATCATAGGGAGAATGTGCCCCCATATCACAATAAGTCCATTGACATATATACCACGCATGTTCCGCATACAATGACGAATTTGTAACTGCATCAACTCCTTAAAGGGGCATTGAGAGATGTATCGATAAACTAAATGAGCAAATAACCTAAAGATAATCATCAACATAGCCCAAATCCAAAATGTCATACAATTCCGACATCGCCTTCATGCCAAATAAGCAAATACCGGCACTTCCGGGTTGAGATTTGCCGCGAAAGTCCGCGAGTAAAACGATAGCATAACTTTCGAATTCAGCACCTAGTTCCGATATGATCACATCGAAACTAAGAAAATCATAACATTTTATATGATAACGGCGAATGTTGGTAAACTGTTTCAGATGGTAGTTAGTATATGCCTAAGTCTTACTTCGATGCAAAAAAACTGATTTCCAGGCCCCTTTAACCAATCCTATACCTTCCTAATAAGGACTCACATTGAAATCTCCTCTACGAAAATTCAATATTAAATATGATATTATGATGTAAAATTGGTTTTGCATGATCATTTGACAAACATAATATGGTAACTCCGCCATTAATATTGTGGGAAGCTCGCAACAGACTGCTTGATCTATTGCGTATTCGCCAAATTGGCTGCAGTTATGAGATTCACGTTGCAGGTGAACCTACCTGCGTATTATATTAGGCCTAATTTCTATTTTCTGAGATAATATGGGACAGTAATTCTCATTTATTCATGTGAACTAATTGACATCAACTTATTCACCGAATAATAGAAAGCATTCGGAAGGGTAAACCAGCAACCGTTCATGTGGTTCGCGCTTTGGTTTACTTGTTTACTCGTGCTAAATGTCGGAAAAGAAAATAATATTCAAAATGTCATGAACATAAAAACCGTAAACATAAATAATAAAAAATTGACATATGAAGAGCTTTGTTGCAGAAGAGCCTCCGTCCACTTCTACATGTTACTCATTTTGTATTATTGAATTTGCATTGACAAGTCCATGTAATTAATCAAATTATTGTATGGCTGTGTTCATTACTGTTTCATGATTTGGATTAGTGCATCCATGCACGCCAAGTAAGGCACAAACAATATAAGCCACATTCAACATAATGAATAGCCATCCATTCAATAATGCAAAATGAGTAACATGTAGAAGTGGATGTAGGCCCTTTTGCAAAAAGCTCTTCATATACAAAATCGGTGTTTTTTAATATAATACTCCTGGCCTTGCAATCAAGAAACGTGGCGCAATGTGTTCTTACTTGCTAACCTGGGAAGTATTCCCATGTGGTTGGAGGTAAGTAGACTTTGAAATCGTCACGCAACAGCATCTACTAGTGTCTTTCCTGCGTAGATCAATTATTTATTTATGAATCGTATACATCATAATGGTAATTAAAAGCACATCTTGAGAAGACACAGGGGACATACGGCAGCCCGATTACTCCATTATTATGATTATAACCGCTTTGCAATGGAATAATAGTAATTCGATCAATGATTTCATACTTCTGGAAGTAAACATGCAAGTTTTGAAACAATTTAAAAATGAAAATTATAATCCATAAAAATAAAGAAAATCAATTCCGAAATCAATCGATTAAAGTTAAAAAACACACCAAAAAACAGAAATTAGTTCAAATCAATTTTCCCCCATTTATATGTGACAAAATAAAATGCCATGCTTGTGCTTCGGTGGATTGGAAAGTTGCAAACACGAATTAGGTTATTCTTATAAATGAACACGAAGCTATCGACTTTATTTGTTGACTAAAATGTACTAAAATTCGGATCCATTTGCAGTTTGCTCTAGTCTCCCCATCCGTGACCCAGATGCGAGCACTAGTGAGCCATGAGCGAAGTTTGGACTTATTAGTCTCCCTATCCGTGAACCAGATGCGAGCACTAGTGAGCCATGAGCGAAGTTTGGACTTATTAGTCTCCCTATCCGTGAACCAGATGCGAGCACTAGTGAGCCATGAGTAAAGTTTGGACTTATTAGTCTCCCTATCCGTGAACCAGATGCGAGCACTAGTGAGCCATGAGCAAAGTTTGGACTTATTAGTCTCCCTATCCGTGAACCAGATGCGAGCACTAGTGAGCCATGAGCGAAGTTTGGACTTATTAGTCTCCCTATCCGTGAACCAGATGCGAGCACTAGTGAGCCCCGAGCGAACTGGACTTAGAGCTCATACACCTCACATTTGACTAGTTTCCCCATCCGTGAACCAGATGCGAGCAATAGCGAGTCATGAAAGAAGCCTGGACTTACCATACTAACAGCTGATATACCTCACCTTTGACTAGTGAAGCTTTATATCTATAGTTTGTGTAAGAGGATGAGGCGGGCACGGGTCCATCAGTGTTTGGTTTCATCCACAGGCTTGGAATTATTTATTGATCGGAAACAATATCAAACAAGTTTGCATATTATAAGGATGACATTTCATATTAGATTGTCATGCAACAGTATAAATGTCCCTGAAAATAAAATCTGAATTGAATGTCAATTGATAGTGATATATAACGGGAATGTTCGCATAACAAGATTTAGCACATGTTAAAAGTAGTGTTCTGGTCAAAATAATAGCATAAAGTCTCAATGATTAACTGAATAAAACGTACAAATATGTTTTCTCTAATCCAAGTTTGGGTAGCGTTACATTCCAAATTCCATCTGTTTGGATACGGTAACTTGAGAGTAAGTTGAGTGATGATATGGTGGTCGACACGTGAGTACATTGTCACGGTAAAACAGCCCCTCTTAGTTGAGGTACCAAGTAGCGCCTATTTCCACCACTTGTTAATTGGGTTTCAATTATATCTATATAGTCCAAAAGTCTATATTTTATATTGGTAGATTATATCCCAGCCGACACGTATGCATGGGCCCCATGTGGGCAATCAGGGCTAACGAGGGCAATGGCTATGTGCGGGGTGACCACAAAGGTCCCATATGGGTTTTACAAGGGCCATAATGGGCTACGTGTGGATAAACCTATCAGGGTCCCATATAGGCTGACCACATGGTTCCTATATGGGTTTTACAAGGGCCATAATGGGCTACGTTTGGTTCAACTTATCAGGGTCCCATATGGGTTGACCACATGGAACCCACATGGGTTATATCAGGGCAACTCCACGCATGCGCACTGAACTTGGTTATATTGGTTTCGTAACACTATGGATTTCATATTTATAAGTTTTGATAAATGATTCCATCCACATCATGCACTATAACATAATTTAATGGCCAGAACATTACTTCACACAAAACTGTACACATGAACAATTTAGTTGGAGAATGCTAATAAAGTCTGCCCATAAGGGCAAGCCCATTTAAAACCCTGATTTAGCCCTAATTAAACCCATGTAAAACCCCCATTGGACATATGGGGCCAACGGAAAAAGTGACCAAAATAGTAAGGGGCCTGCCTAGATGGGACCCATTTGGGCCAACTCGCATGGGCCACTTTCGGACAAAGTGGCCAAAACATCAAGGGTCCCATGTGGGCGGCCCAAAATGGGACCCACAAAGTGGACCATAAAGGGCCCATATGGGGCCATGCATACGTGTTAGCAGGGATATGACCCGACAATTAAAAGTGTTGTAAAATACACAATTGCTCTCACGACGGGAAGCCCCGTGAATGAAACATTTCAAGGCTTTTGATAGAGTCTAATGTTATTAGCGTAAGCATTCTGTTCCAAAGAAATCCACAATCCCCGGAATGTATGAGTGGTCATAGTATAAGGCCATGTGTTTTGTTGAACTGACCACCCAAAAATGGTGGCGGCGTTGCATTTTTGGTGACGAATCATCCATCTCTCTCTATTAACTCAACAACTATATATGGTAGAGCTATGGTTTATGTGTCATTTTAAGCCTATTTATCTAGCTACATTGTGTGAATAAATCAGGTATTTCAACTGTTTGGCTCAGATATGATTGATTATGTTTCGAAAGTCAAGGGTGGCGGGGTGTAACCATACACGTACTACATGTACCGTGTTACCTTACGCGTACTACGTGTTACCTTACGCGTACTACGTGCTACCTTGGACGTTTTATCTTACATGTTTTATTTATAATATGGCCACTCATAGGAATGGTCTTGGATTTATAAATTGGTCTTTTCCGTGGGTGTATTATTCAAATTGTAGCATGCAAACAGTCAATGTTGAGCAATTATGATAGGTAATCCACTGCAGATGTTAAGCCAAGGAATGGTTGAACTTATCATCCGTCAGAATCCAAAGGCAATTATTAACATGATTTGATTTGATAACCGTATTTCTTTTTCAATCATTTCTTATTTTGATATCAGAATTGAGTAGATTGAAATTGAACAATATTTGAACAAAGATTTCTTGAAGAATTGGGTTATCGACATATCGAAGCTACGACTTTTTGTTTTTCAATTAGGGTCCAAACTATACACCGGAACCCATATATAACAAAGCAAACATTAGCAAGGGATTGTTTTGCTGCTGTAAACACGATCATTGGCTGTCAATCATAAATGGTAATCATAAGAATCTAGGCATGGGTTAACAATACTAATGTCATACAAATTGCTTGGAAGAGACGAGAAATCAACACTTACGAGCGTAAATGTCTGTATTCAACCATTGAATACTGTTGGGTTTTAACAGAGGACACGTATATTTTCGTCACATGTATTTCGGATAACTCGATATAGCTTCAAATAAATTGTACTAGTGTTAAGTCGTTACCATGTTGTTCGCAGTGACAAAAACATTAAAACTGTATATTCCGAATCGTGAATCGTATTGGTGTAGACAAATAACAGCTGGTTTATGAATGGGGGTCGACATATATCAGTATTTAGTTATAGACTTGGTTTCAATACATTGTTCGCTAGTACAATAGCATTCGTTGCAATCAAAATGTAGCTTGCGCATTTCACTGAGGCGCTTGATTCTTGCGCATTTAAAAGAAATTATACGAATACGGGGGAAAATATTGTTAGGATGCCATCTCTTGTCGAAATTGTGTCCAACATGTTTCAAAATTGGCGATTGGCCACATACGGCAAACACGAAAGTGAAAATCCGCGGCGAATATTACATTTTAGCGAGCATAAGAGTAACAAAAATTCACAGATGTGACTAAATAAAACCATTTCCAGTGAATCTCTTGTACTGTTGTTTGTTTTGCTTAATTGGGGTACTTATCACACATTTTTTATTTGCCAACAGCGGTATTCCTATCGGGGAGGACAAATACCACACGACTGCATGAGTCGCATGCTCCAACACGCTGGGTATCACGGACATTATGTTAATGACCTACCTTTTCCTGTACCAATAGCTTGTCACGAACGAATGACAACCGTTACACGAACGTTCACACAAATCTCCAACAACGTCGGGCACACTTCTGCCTTGGATGATCTGGGCGATGACTAGCTGGCTTTAGGTCATTTCCATGTTGATGATCGGTCTGAAGATATTTGAATCCAGAGCCTCTGAGCATCCTCCATCTCGGATGTTCACCTATACGTATCTGTACTGTAAACGCACGGCACGATATTGAAAGTCTAGCGTCATGCACGTAAGATGGACGCCTGATGAAAGTAGATGTTCGTAGGAATACGCCACTAGCCATTCGTTAGACTAGCGCTATGTATACGTTGAGCATTCACTATGATAGGACGTATATGGCCGAACATCTGATGAAGAATCAACTGTCTCACTGTTACGAATAGAGCTAATGTGTGCCCGACATTTTTGGGTGTTCGTTCGGTGTAAGTTGTCATTTGTTTGTAGGGTTTCGCAGAGGTGCGCTGGGATCTAGGAAATGTGTTGAACATGTTCACAATTTTGAGCGGGTGACAACATTGTGATCAATGCGCTATGTATACGTTGAGCATTCGCTGAGTGAACGTGTCGCACGTTGAGTGTAGGTTCTTCTGTTGTTCGGCCATATACGTCCAACTCATCTGGAACTTTGTCATAGCGATCTGTATTGATCTCCTGCCTTAGGAATTTTTACTCTACAAAGGAGTACAATTCGTTTCAACACTCGCCGTGTGAAAGGACACTGTATACATTTATCACGCGTTTATAGATATGACATCAATATTGTACGAGCGTAAATCACGTAACAAACGAATGGGAAGGAAAACGTTAAAAGAGAACAGGGGTTATAAAATATAGCCTTACAGGCAATAACCGCTTGTAGTACGGAAATGAAGTGTCACTTTCAGGAGCGCCGTAGATAAGTAATCAATCACGCTTTTTCTACTTCCTGATCTAGATTTCTTGCAAACGCATAGCCCACGGTTTTATATCCCAATTATATATACACTTGCCTGTATCCTTCATTTCGATGTTCTGTAAAATGTAGGATGTCATCACTAATTTCTAATGGTCTAAATACAGATCGTATACGGTATGATGTAACAGAACTTGTTTGTAGATTAATAAATTGAAGATCGGTATAAGTTGCTTCCCACACTGATACACTATGCTGACATGTAACTTGCCGGGAAGCTGGCCAGTGAAGCAACTCGATCTGTTCATTGACACCATAAACATGATAAATACGCACATGTACACTCTTAGAAGGTCAGGATCAAATACATGAGTAGATTTCCGGCTCACTTTGTTTTGATCCTTTAAGGATCATTTTCGGATCGTTTTGATCCGTTTTCGAATCGTTTTGATCCGTTTCCAGATAGATATCAACAAACGGATCAAATTCACCTTGATCAACTTTGATCTGATTTCCGGATCAATTCGATGAAACAGTTCATTGATCAATGAGTGACTGACGTCACTCTTTCGCAAACCGATAGACGACAAGCAGACGATCTTTTGAATTCGGTCGCCACAGTTGAAACAAGGGTGAAATACCGCGGTAAGTTATCCACGGTCTAATCTGTAAAATGTTACATGATTTTGTCGGTAAAGTAGTTTTATTTTTTATGTTTGAACATGCTCTATTCTTGTGAACAAATTTCTTGTACCTGACCAGTGCCATCAGTACGATTTTCGGTCAAAATGCTCCTCACAAAATGTCACGATCACTGCGATGTACTAGGCCTACACGATGTAGTAAGCTTACTGCACTCGATATATAGTCTGCAGTGTGCACCCGGGGGTGGGGGCACTCAATCAATATTAGGTTTCACACCAGGCTCCATCAAAAAGACCCCCCTTTTTTTGGCCCGGTGTCACCGAAAGACCCTTGCATGCATGCTTGTTTTTACAATCTGTCACCCGATGACCCCCTATGTTTTCACTTTTTCTTTGATTCAGTTTGATCCTGGAGTAGGATCATAAGCTACAGGTACATCCGATTAAGGATAATTATTTTGATCCGTTTCAGTATCATTTGACAGAAATATTTGATCCCATTTCGGAACAAACTTTTTGATCCTGCTTGTCGGATCACTTTGATCCGGAAAGGGTAAGCTCATATGTGATACCGCTTCTGGATCAAAATTGATCCTTTTCGTCTCATATTTGATCCTGACCTTCTAAGAGTGTATGATCGTATACAAGTGCGCTACCCACCCAGTATTATCAAGAATAGTTGCTTTTATTGTTTGGGACAGCAAGCGCAAAGGTCTTCGACGTATTTATATCATTAAGAAAATGATCAGATGATAGAACTGATTTTAGCCATGTGATAAGAATGTTACCTGGCTCAAATTAATTATGTGATATCATTGTATACAGCATTAGTAAAACGCATATCACATGCATTAGTAAAACGCATATCACACCTCTAAGCTGTAAAGTTGTAATCATTACACTCGACGTCGCCTCGTGTAGCGAAACAATACAAATTTACTGACCTAGTGATCTAGTTTTCAGTCTTGTAATATTTTGTAAACTATTGTACAATTAAGTAAATTTAGGAGGAAGAGAAAATCTGAAACGTATAAAGATGCATCAAACCACACGCTGGATGTTAGTACATCTTTATCATACGTCTTTATCATCTCTGTCTACTGGGATCCTGTAAGTGACACCTTATATCTGTATATAAGCGGTTATTGCTTGTAAGACTAAAGTTTATAACCACTCTTCTCTTTTAATGTTTTCCCTCCAATTCGTTTGTTAGTGATTTTTACGCTCGTACAATATTGAGGACTTCTCTATAAACGCGTGATAAATGCATACAGTTACCATTCACACGGCGAGTATTTAAACGAATTGTGCTCCTTTGTATCATATCTTATGTCGACAGATCTAACCTTTGTGTGTGAGACAATTCCCTAAACAACGATCTTTTAATTCGTCAACATTAATAATAAATTGTATATGTAGCAGATAGAATACGGATCTTTTTAAAGGAATATTTCCATTCACAAGAATAAAGGCGGTTATAGTCTGTAAGTAGGTTTTACATCTCGTGTTCGCAAATGCATCACAAAAAACTGGATTTGCAAGTCTTCATTAATAAGGAAACGTGATATTTGTATTGTCCAACACTTGAATGCTTGATAGCGATGTAAATGACAACGTTATGAAGACATTTTGAATTGAGCATTGTGAGGCACATCTATTGTAAGGTTTTCTTAAAAGAGATGCATTATACATCATACGTCTCCTGAGACTGTTAGTGGTGACCATACTATTATTACGATACATACATGTACATACATACACCCAAACAATAGGCTTTTATAAAGCGCCATTTCATAAAGATCACAGCGTTAAAGATGACTGAATAATACAAAACATTACGGTTCCTTTCACTGTATATCTACCAACTTCTGTAGCCACGGCTTTCATATCATAACCGTGGTTAAATTAATCTTGTTTTTTCCCCCAACTCTTTGAGTTATTGCACCAGCTGTAAGTGCCAACGGCGCTTTGGGTACCTGCTCTGGCCGTTCGGACCTGTAGCAAGGCCGTCACATTAGTGGGGGTCATTGTGAAATTTAATCAATGCATTTTTTCGTGATTTAAAGTACAAAAATGAATACATTATATAAAAATAGCACAGTCTGTTTTTTGAACAAGCAAAATTGGTTGGATATATCTGAAGTTTTGGTAATGAAAAGATTACATGTTCACAATAATGTCATATTCCATTTACTCCATATAGCTGTCTATTAATAACTTCAACCTTCGAAAATAAGTTGGGTAGAGCAACAAGCCCAAAATTTTAAGTTTATCATTTGTTATGTTATGTTATGTTATAAAAATTATACTTTGAACTTCAATTTGCTATAAAAATGAGTGCTGTTTCAGGTAGAAAAATCACGATATAGTATTGCTAGATCAGATTTTAGTATTAAAAATGAGCCCAAATGTGGACCTTAAATAACCCCATGTGGCAACCCTCTAGTGTCTTTTGGTCAAGCAGTAACTGTCACTGGGTCAAGCAAGCCTGCAAGCATACGATAAATGCCGCAGGCAAGTTCCCCAGCATGTGGGCGTGTTATCGATGGACCAATTGCTGGTTGAAACATAAATCTATGGTTGAAACAAGGGGTTACAGCACCCAAATTGTAAGGTTTAGCATGATTCAGCGTGTTTGTATCCACAATTTCTAGCTTTGAACTTTAATTTGTTATACAAAGTAGAGCTTAGTATGATTTTATAAAATAAAAGGTTTAAATTTTGACAAAAGTCACGATATAGCATTTTTAGAGGAGATTTTGGTTTCAATTAATAACCCAATTTGGCTACTTAAAATGCTAAAAAAAGCGTGACAAAACTGTATTGGCTAGACAATGTCGGAACACGTGGCCATGGGGCGTGGATTGGATTACTAGTATCTTGGCCTGTCAAACTGTCGAGAAATATATTCCAAAGTGGCTCAAAACATAGAGACACGTAGAACCTATTGATGCATGAAAATATATACACAAAATAATAAAGAACATGAAAAGAAAACAAAGGGACCTGACAGAAGCATGCGATGAGCTACTTGGAGAAGAGGTGCGATTTCAGACCGTTTTTAAAGCTAACCGTTCTGGCACAACGAATGGATGATGGTAGGGCATTCCATAGCCAAGGAGCAGAATAGTAAAATATCCTATCGACAGCTGACTTCATTGTCCTGTTGTGGATTTTGTGTACAACTAGACGAGTGACGTCAGAGGCTGATCGCAACCCCTCATGCGCTGGCGAATATAAAGTAAAGCACGATGTAAGGTAAGCCGGTCCAGTCCTTTGAGGCAGTTGTAGACGTAAATCAAGATCTTAAAGTAAATAAATTCATTAAGAGGTAGCCAGTGCACTTGTGGGGATGCGTGGTCTTTTTTGGCTTTACAGAAGATAAGTTTAGCGGCCCAGTTCTGGAGGCGCTGGAGCCGGGTAATCTCCTTTGCATTTGAGCTTGCTAAAAGAGCATTCCCATAATCAAGTCGTGAAAGAACCAATGATCGAACAATGTGATTACATGTTTCAAAGTCCAGATAGCGACGAATACGTGCAATGTTACGGAGATGGAAAGCAAAATTACGTGATATTGCTGAGATCTGGTCGGCCATTGTCACTTGACTGTCAAAGATCACACCAAGGTTCCTTATATTCTCAGATAGTATGAGGGTCTCAGAACCAATTTGAAGTGAGACTGAAGGCATACGGCGCTTATTGTAAGGTGAAATTGCAAAAAACAAAATCTGTTTTGTCATTGTTAAATTTTAGCATATATTTGTCGTCATCCATAATGTTATGTCACTGATACATGAGGTGATGGTGGCGAGAGCTGAGGAAATGGACTTATGATTAGATTGGAATGTCATCAGTATACAGGTGGTAAGAGAGCAACTATTTTAAAATGGTAAGCGTGTAGATCTTCTCGGTCAAAACCCCCTCTTGATATCAATCGCATCTCGTATTTCTATTTTTGAAGATGAATTTACATTGTCTTGGTTTGCACTTGATGATAACATAACATAACATAACATAACAATGAGCATTTATATAATGCTCTTACACATTATACAATGGTACCACAGGGCTTAACAAAATGAAAACATAACATTTAAAAGAACAGTGTTGAACATCACTCGCACTATGACGGTGGAATAAGTGAGTGTTTAACATCTTCTTAAATTGAGTCAGTGATGAGGCATGCCTGATGTGACGCGGTAATTTGTTTCCTAAAAATGGGCCGGAGGCATTAAATCCTTTCTTGGCGGTAATGAGACGAGTTTAGGTTTAATGAGAATCCGAGTGTCAGAGGCAGAACGAAGACCACTTCTTTTGGACACATGTTAACTAGTAAAGGTCCTTTTAAGATAAGAAGGCGCGCCATCATTGAAACATTTATATTCAAAAGTCAAGATCTTGAACTCAATGCGGGTTTTAACAGGCAGCCAATGCAACTTGTGGAGAAGAGGATATGCATGATAACATCTTTTAGCATTATAAATAAGTTTGGCTGCTCGATTTTGGAGACATTGTAGCAATTTAATATTTCACAGAGTTGGAATAGTTGAGCCGCGATGTAACGAGTGCGCGTATGGCGTGATGAAATGTTGTTTCATCAATAAACATCCGAATACGAGAAAGATTCCTCATGATTTATAGTTCCCAAATGGACACATGCATATTTAACTGTTTGATGATTAAACTTTATTTTGTGTTTCGTCTTCAGCTTCGATCGAGTATCTGCAAATGATATATATTAGTTGATAATATTCATCTATACCATTCGACAAATTTGGTACTTGCGATGTCTCGTGTGATTTGTTTTTCGAAGAAAGTGATTTGAGTGATAAAACTTCCATATATAGAAAAGATTAGCAGTTTAATCGAAGCCCCATAAACCACGCTCTACTGGTTGCAAAATTATCTTGAAACACCTTTGTCAAACAATAGAAAGTATTCTTATCAACACATGATCAGCACTTCGTCATTACTGTTGCGAAAGACACCATCTTGTTCTCGAAAAGGTATTTTAAACTATATATATACATGTATATATATAGACGTATGATCAACCTTACAGTTCGAACTCTGATACAGTGCTTATGTTCGAGAAATTGGGATGGAATTGTAAAATCAGTTTCAAATTGTCGAGAATATGCGGTTTTCAAGTCTTTATATTATTATCGGGTGCAAAAGTCATGCCAGCGTATAATTCTTTGGCATGCGCACGCGTCATCCACATTATATGCGGTTGGCTAATGCGTTCATGCTGCGCGCCCAGACACCTATGTAGGCCTATAGTTTATATTAGTGCTGTAAAAACACTTGGCACTTTGAAGGTGATGAAGTACACTGAGATGTGTGTGTTTACACGACGGAAAAAGCCAAGTGTGTGTTGATATTTGTGTATTCTGATTAGGGGCTAGTTGCAAAGTACGGCATCGGATCTTGATATTGAAGGCATAATGTTTCCTAAGTCTAATTGTCTGGTGATAAATAGAGATAGATAGCGTCGAGGAAAAAACAACGTTGAGTAACAATGCTGGCTATTAGTGTGGAAGCAGGTAAGGAACACCATACTGTACGCTCATATAAACAGCAAAGATCGGATTCTCAAAACGTTCATTAATAATGAAACCAGATATTTGCGCTGTTGGACACTTGATGCTGATGCAAATTACAACGTTATGAGGAAATTTTGAATCGAACTTTATATGACACCACCACTGTAGTAAGGTCTTCTTTACAGAGATGTACAGGCTGTCCCAAAATGATTAGTACCCATCGATGCCCAAAGTTCAATCACTTTTATCATCATCAAAATCGATGGGATTAGGTCCGGTTTTTTCACATCATCTTTGTCATACTGTAGTATTTTATTAGAATTTTAGATCATGAATATCGGATTTATTAAACTCAAGATATACTCCATTATGTAAAACATGGTGATTTCACCTTTTTGGCAAAGTGCTAAAAAATGTGTGTGCTATTACAGCTTGTTTAAAAGAAATTTGAGTATTCTCATAATCTCTTGTCTACTCACTATAATCTTGTGTGTCTTTCTGTTGTAACTGTTATTGGTTATGGGTGTTCAAATCATTTCTAATAACTCTCCTTAATTCAAAATAACGGGTAAAAGAAGTTTGTCACACTTGAGTGACCCCATGCATTGTTTTATTTGACAAGTGTTTAGGGATTTCTAAATGAAGTGGTATTTGGTGAATCACCAGTGCAGTGGCTTAGATTTCATTTTCACATTGGAGAATGGATTTCGTGAAGTTAAACACTAATGGACTTTATTATTTTTAGCAAGTTTGTAGGAAATTGCATCCCCAATATGAAAAAGAAATCTAAGCCACTGCTAATTACCCATGACTACGTCTTTACCTGTTTAAATGTCCCTCAAGTTTAGCCTCAAAACTAGCTCATTATAGAAACAAAGCTCGGGGTCGCTCATGCGTGACGATCCATTTTTACCCTTCAAATTGAATCCAAATGAAGAAGTATTAATGGTTTGAACAACAATATGATACAACAGCAGTTTAAAATAGAAAGGAACCACGGATAATTAGCAGACAAGAGATTAAGAGAATGTATCAGTGTCTTTCAAACAAGCTGTTTAAAACACATTTTTTTTGCACTTTGCCAAAAAGGTGAAATCACCATGTTTTACATAATGGAGTATATCTTGAGTTTGATAAATTCAATATTCATGATCTAAAATTCTAATAAAATAATACAGTATGACAAAGATGATGTAAAAACCCCGGACCTAATCTCATCGATTTTGATGATGATAAAAATGATTGAACTTTGGGCATCGATGGGTACTAATCATTTTGGGACAGCCTGTATACATGCATCTTCGTTTCACATACCTCCTGGGAATGGTAGTGGTGGCAGAAGTGCATAAATGCAGTAACTAACAAGAAAAACCTACTTAGCAGTGATAAGTGTGCAGCCGTTTTTATTCTCTAGCAAAACCTCTCTTGATTTAAATCTTGCCTCGAATTTCATTTGTAAAGATGGATTCGCTCTGTGTGTGTTTGCATTGCATTCTGTAACGAAAATAGTGCAACTTTGAGTGGTTCGATAATGGAAAATAAGATAAAACTGCCAATATTATTTCGACTTAGTACAATAAACTGATTCCAGATTTAATGCATTCATCATTAGAATTAAACATCACTGCATTGTACCCTGGAATGCGCCGGAGGAGATGCTCAGTCTCCAACCATTTGCCAATGCCCGTCCAAGCACCTTTGCAATGGACCTTAATTGGCGTGAAAGCGCCATATCATTTTGTAACGCATGCATAGGTTAAACATACAGACGCTAACCTTAAAGGCGTCGCTCAAATTGAAATGTTCAGATGAGCATTAAGAACACATGTTTGTTGAAGTTTTAAAAGTCCAGTAAAATAACTGCTAATATATCGCGTGATAGGAATCCGATTGACGTGAGTAAATACTTTGGTTGGAATAAAAATATTATTTATAAAATTGCAGATTTATAATAATGTGCATGTATAGCTAGAGATCGGAAAAAATAGGGAATTAGTTCTAATAAAGGGAAGTTACCGGTCAGTTGGGAACAATTTCCCTTCAGAATTAAACACATTCCTGGTATATCCTTGATGTGAGACATTTATAATCCGGGCTGTCTTACACCAAGGATAAACCACATTCTATTTAATATATAGGTATTTCGATGATTTCATAATAAATATTTCTTCACAAATAAAAAATGTTGCTCCGAAGTGCTTACTGGAAGTTAGTGTCTCAGTATTAGTTGGGAAACATGACTATGACTAATAGTCTGCCATACATCTCTGCAAGCCATAACAGGACACATGTAAAAAGCGCCCTCATTCTTCTAATCAATAGGAATGGGATTTTTTTGTGGCGCTTTACCAGGTAGTTGATTACATCAGAAACTGGTGAACTTTGATTCTTAAAAGCGCTATTTTACGTTTTACGTATAAAAGACTATTTACTAAACATTCTAGCTGATTGTTATTTTCATGTTCTATACCCGTAGATATATAATTCGGTTTAACGCAGGTAAGTTATTCGATATCACCAACGTGCTTGTAGTAATTAGCATCACACAATTGTTGAACTTACCATGTTTGAAAAGTTCAAAATTTCCAATTGTTTTAAACAAGATAGATTCCTTCCATAGTTACAGGCTTTGTATTCAACCTGCATACAAATATAAAGTGACATAGTCACATTATAATGCATTTTTGGATGACATTTCATTGACGCTCATTGTTACATCAGGCAAGACATGGTGTGATAGGTATAACTAGTTGCTTCGCTCATAATATGATCAGCAATATTGAAACGAACATGTCTTCTCTCTAGTTTAAGTATTTGAATTAATAATGGTTCTTGTCAGTCGGCTATTTACTTTAAATGACTTCTATGGAGATGCATATGTACCAACGAGTTTGTGTTTAATCCTTGTAAGTGGGCAAATTGATCATCACCGACATGAGATTTAACAGCATATGTGTCCTGAATGTCATCCTAGCGAACAGATTATTTTGTATTAAGGCGTCGAAAGTACAATCTATGTCAAATTGATATGTTTCTTAAATTATAAAAAACTATGAAATATAATTACCAAGCAAATGTTCACAGGGGATTTGGAAGTTATAGTTTATGCATAACACAGGCTTTAGGAACCTACATTATTTGGTAGTGATATGTCAATATGAGCGTTGTTGTTGTTCCAAGGTCATCATGATGTCTTTAGATACGTCAAATTGAAAATTATGCTTTTCTTTTGGTCTTATGATATAAATGGAAAGAACAAACAAATGGCTATATGAAATGAAAGGGCACAGCTATTATACCTCTTAACAGTATTCTTAATAATTGATCATTTTCATCACATTTTTTAATGTGTGTTTTTTGGAAGTAAATAAAATTATCATTTCCAAACAACAATCGTGTATTAAAGGGGCATTAAGAGATGTGGTAGAGGCAGCGCCCTCAATTTCAAAAATATATGATAAAAACTGGGATTTGTATATTTTTACAATTGTATTACATGTACAATGATGTATGAACTTACACCTATAAGGATTAAGAAAAATCAGACCTCTTTTTACAACAAAACGTCGATTCAAAATGCTGATCTCCGGCAGATCAGCATTTTACGTCCGACCGTATCCCCCTGCAGTACGCGTGATACATAACGCGAACCATATTTGCATAGAGGGCGTTTTTCAATAAATAGCGATGGTATTGTTTTAATCAAGTTTTGCTGTGTTTTTGTCAGTAGAAACAACGACAATGGCAATTTTTAATGTTCATCTTGAATTCTGAAGTAAATTTTTAAACATTTAAAATTGTCAACATCACTTAATGTCCCTTTCAGTTTGTCAGAAGTGTGCTTTCCAGAAGTCTCATGGGTTAAATCCAATTCAGTCGTGTATGGATCACCTGTTCTGCCAGAGTATGATATAATGCTAAAGCGTGTTAGTTGAAAGTCCGTATAGAAATAGCCAATTTGATCAATCCCATTACACTAGTGAGAATCGGATTTCATTCATCAATTTCAGTTGAATCCCAATCAATCCTGACGGATTAGAATTCAGAGGGAAGAAAAGAGAATCTTACACCCTGTGAAATCAATTTATTTTGACATTATGTTTACTGCATTGTAATTATAGAGCCCCTCGTACCGTTGTAATGCCGATTTATGATGCCATTAGTGCTGCCATGAAATCTAAAACATCTTGAACCGACGGGAATTTCACGGATAATGTTCTATTTCAATTATTTCTCAATCTCAGCTAACCGGTAGAAATTGTAAGTATTTCGTTTTATTATAGTTAGTACAATAAGACTACGAAGAAAGCAATTGTAAATTGAAAGCATAGGCTTTGGCGGAAGTATTGAATGTCATGACTAGTACCATTCAACATGTTCAATTTTACTAAACGAATGTGAAAGGGTAAGCCTCCTTGAGACTTCTTAGCAGTTTTGGATTCAAATGCATGGATTTTGTTAATGCTGTAGTATTTAAATGTGGGTTAATCCATAATGTGAGGTTTGGTAACGTAACACCAACGTTTAATAATATACATAATATTAGTTATAAGAGGTTACACCGGTTTCGAACAAAGCTAGGTGTAATATATAAATATGCATGCAAATGCACTAACAGATGACACGGAAATTGAATGTATGTATTCAATTTTAAATATGAGATGTGAAGAGGTTTAGTGGTTTGACAAGCTTGGGTAAACGTGCATTTAATACCAAAATATGTATACCCTTATCTAGAGAGGACAAAGGGTTTGGTGACGTATTGTCATAGTTAATGTGTAAATGGTATTGGTAAAGTGATGCAGGAAGTGGCAAACGTTAATCTATCTGATTCGCGGTCTCTACATATGTCCGAATTCCAGTTAATACATCCCGGCCTGTCGAACCTGTCCCGATGTGGGGCAAGTTCACCATTTTGAGACGCCTGTCTTTATCCTTTACTCATGCTTTTTTGGTAAGGCCTAGGGTACTAAAATGATGGTCGTATATAGCCAAGATATGTCAATAGGTACATCCAATCTTAAAAATTGACGTCTCGATAGGCCATTTCAAATGAAAATGGGGCGAACACTCCCCGCTCTCCCCTACTTAGTGTGACAAATATTGCAATACCTTTTTAAAAATGCCATATATACGGTAAAATGAATCACCTATCACTGTATGAAAAGAAAGATATAAGTATATTGCCTGTAATAAAGTGTGGTTTCACGTGGCAATTAGCAAATTTCGACCTCAATTTTTAATGTTGAGAATGAAACTAAAAATGTGAGTAAACTATTCACTTTTTGTTGGATTTGTCCACAACGAAATCAAACCTTAGGATACCGGATCTTTACACTGGTAAAGGTATTGGGCCGTATTCTCGTACTAAACACGGTTTTAGCTTTAGCTTTAGCTGTTTAACTAAACGCGTGTCTAACTTAAACGTGAGTTTATCCTTTAAACGACGTGTCTAACAAAACACGATTTTAAACTCAGCAAATATCGTTCCCAGAGTGGTCCTGCGTTGATTGTATACAGGTATTTAATTCATTGTGGCCCTAATTGGTTACAATAGATATCGACCGAATGCCTTAAATACACGGTACTTTTAAAAACTACATGATCCGCGCGCCAGCTTGCACCGGGCACGGTTGAGTGATCATTCAAGGCAATACAGTTGGTGCGCGAGTTTAGTTAAACACGCATTAAACTACCCCCGTACCCATGTTTAAAGTTAGACACATTTCGGCGATTTAGACGCGTGTTTAAGTAAAACAAATGTACGAGAATTGCGTTTTGTTAAACGCTGTGTCTAAAGTCAAAGTTAGACGCGTGTTTAGCTTTAAATCGTGTTTAACTACGTACGAGAATACGGCCCTTTATGTTTGCGTAAAAAAATCTGATTATTGGAGGTAACAAGGGGCTTGAGTAACTTACATTTTCGTCTGAGACTTCTGTATGCATACCGTCGTTATAAGAGGTGGGTTTGATAAACATCATATTCAGGTTTGAAAAAACTATCTTTAAAAGGAGGCTTGATAAATGAATATTTGCGTTTTAATCTGAGACGTGTGCACTTTTGTTAAAATACGCGAGGCGGTTATTTGTAATGTACATCAACGTCCAAAGCTGATTATGTGTATACAATAAGGTCTAGATTCTCGATATGTGCATTTTTAAACAAAAAAGGGTAACGCTGGGTGTGGTAAACGTACAATAACGTCTAAATCTGATAATGTGTGTACGATAATGTAAATATTTTATAATTGCATTCACTTAAAGCTGATAAGTGGGCAATACTGTTATACAGTTATGTCCAAGCTTAAAGGCACTATTGAAATGGTTTACTATCGTCAATTCCGACATATCCCAATCTATGTGTCTAACCTATGTGATTAATTGCTGGCACGTACTTCTTCATACACTTTGGGTTAATAGGGAATTTGCTACTCTAATGATGTTGGGAATATCGCTGATTCTACGAGCAAGCGTCCGAGCAGGTGATATAACAAAAGCATGATACTTGTTATACGTTATACTCTGCTCAGTACCCATCGCTCATTTTAAACTTATCAGGCGAATAAGAGAGATACCATAGACGGTGGAGATACTCAGCTAGTCTACGTTCGTACAAATTAGGCGAACATTATGATTTTTTTTATTTTAATTTTTTAATTTTTTTTTATTTTACAAGCAGAAGCTCAAAGTTCAGCCAACAAGAAGTTAAAATCACTCTAAGAGCCGCACATATATGTTATAAACACTTAATTTAATATTCAATGCCATTTAAACTGTTAAAAAAAAAATCTGAAAAAAATCTGGAAAAAGAACCTGAAAAAAAAAAAAAAAATCCGCCCGCCCGCCCCTCCTCTCTGAAAGCTGTGGAGGACAACATAACAATTTTTTTTTTGCCTAATGATCGTACAAGACGCTCCAATAAACGTGCGTAAAGGTAGGGATTCCTTTGCACGTTGGTACATTCATTGAGTCTCATAATGTTCGCCTAATTTGTACGAACGTAGACTAGCTGAGTATTTACACCGTCTATGGTGGAAATCTATCTGAAAAAAAAAAAGAATCTGATTATTTTTATTAAAAAAATACGATTTAAAAATTTAAAAAAATCTGAAAAAAAATAAATCGGAGCGGCCCTAAAATGTCGAGCGGGCGGTCGAGGACAACATAACCATTTTTTTGGCCTTATAGACACATATCTGTTGCGATCATAGTTGCCTAAGCTGAGATACCTAGCGTCGTTGACGAACGCGCGTTTTGCTAAAAACCAGAACTAGTTGTAATGATGACATTTTATGGTCAAATTATGATGTTTATTATAATGATCGCGTCTAGCACTCTCTACACTCTTAGAAAAAATAAAGCAATGTTCGGTAAAATACTACACTTCAGGATGGAAAAAAGGTAACATGGTTGTTTGTTGGGTAAAAATGAACACAGCTGTGGTTGTGTAGAGTCTTACACAACACATAGTGAACATTTTACCCATCAATCGTTGGGTAAATGTTTACCCCTAAACGACCACGTTCCCTATTTTGACCCAATTATGTGTAACACTTTACACAACAGGTTTTACGCCACACTTGTGTCATCTTGGTGCACAGAAATTAATTTCAAAAAATGCAGGTATATATTTTAAGCCATTTTGGGTGTCATATTTGCATTCTAATCTTCTTTCGCAATTTTATTATCCACGGATTTAAAGATTTTTAGAAGAACTTACCTTAACTAGCCCGGACCGGGCTCGAACCCACAACCTCTGTATTCTAAGACTGACGCTGTATCCACTGTGCTAACGAAGAAGTTGATATGTGGAAGTTAGTGTTTTGTGTTAATATAAACTATTTTATATGACTAAATATGACAAGATAGAAAGAAATTGCTTAAATTAGTTGGTAAATGTTGAGATTGAAATGAAAAAGCATAAATATGAAACAAGTAAATTATAATGCTACAATAGTTACTGGACTGGACAAAGTTTAAAACTACAATATCGTTGGGTAAATGTTTACCCCAAAACGACCATGTTACCTATTTTGATCCAATTATGTGTAATACTTTACACAACCGGGGTTGTGAAGAGGTTAACACTTGTGTCATTATGGTACACATAAATTGGGTAAATTTCCTTTGCACAATAATTCTGTGTAGGCAATTTACCCTTTTGTTGTGTAACACTTTACACTGGATTATGCACATTATTTGCACATTTAAGCTATGGCGGGTGACAACGGCCAAAGCTTTCTAGTGCAGGTATAGGACTTGAGGACCTTATCCCGGCTTTTTGTAGGTAAAATGTGATATGATTTTTACATTTATAGTCCTGTAGAATAAAACAATAGTCTTATGGGAGTGAAGTAGTGACAGATCTGGTCTGAGATCTGAGCCATTATTTTCTATACCTATTGCATATATAATAATCTTATAAGCTTATTATATACGCAATTTAGTTCAGGACTATTACAGCTACTTCACTCGGAATTCAATAGTAAACTATTGCATGTGTAAAAAGTTATTTTACGAAATCGATGTTTAGCACAATATTGGGTAAAAACTACATATTTCTTTTGTACCCAGCAAAATTTGACACTAATTTCTAAGCGTGTATGAACATTTTAGTTTTAAATTGAACACGCTGACTATACTTAATAAAAAAAATTAAAAAAATTAGAGTATTGCGGAAAGGTTCGATTCTCATTACTTCGTATAAGTTGTATAATCTTCCGATATCTCTTAAATAAACATCGGTATAAGAAATGGGTTTAAGTATACAAAGTTACTAAGACAGAACAACGCTGGAGTAATGTGGTGATATTAACTCTTATCTTCATTTTGTTCAGTTTCCTACTTTAATTTGTGTTTAATTTAGAACAACACACATCCGACGACAGGGGTAATTAATTTGTTTTTTATCCAATTCATATTTACAGCTAGGGTGTGAGAACAGTCAATTTATAACGTCTTCTGTCATTCACCTTACAGCTCCTTCGGGTAACACACACTCGTGATTAATGGCTTCGTCTTCAGTCCTGGTATACGAAAAAGCCTGAGGATAAGTAACATGTCGTATTCATTAATAGTAGCTTGAATTAAATGTATCCAAATATTCTTACATTGACATTCATAAATTAAACAAATATTATTATTCACACAAGTAAACCCATTTGATCTGGTTTCAAACGAATTTGACTGTTGAAAACTACATTTATTTCTTAATGAAATGCAACAGAATCCACTTATAAAGACCAACCTAAACTATAGCGACCGGTTTTGTTAAATACATTTTAATATTATTAACCATGCTATTATTCTCCACCTTAATACTTATTGCAAGCAGATGAGAAACAAGATCAGTGTAATTTAACCGTGCACAGTTAGAGACAACAATGAACATGAATTACCATATATTTCGGACTAAATAAACTATTGAAATCCATTAATAAATTTTGATCTAGCGATTTTACCATCAGTTAGACTTGGAAAATGTATCGGGTTACAAAAGCCCCGTGGACAACATGACCGGATTCGACTTTATTTTCATTAACACGGCCAGCCTGTTAATTTCAGCCACTAACGAATTCAGTTAAGTATCACTGGCACCTTAGTGTGTTTTGTTAAAAGAATTAGCATTGAAGGAAATGCCAGTACTGTGTTAATGCAACGCCAACATAAACATAAAGTGATAGGAATCACCTTTAGTTTGTTTGTTTTAAGTTAAAAGCGTACATTAGCGTCTCATCCGAGGTTTACGCGTTAAAGAAAATAACTTTACATACATACACTCTTAGAAAAAATTAAGCAATGTTGGGTAAAATACTACACTTCAGGATGGTAAAAAGGGAACATGGTTGTTTGTTGGGTAAAAATGAACACAACAGTGGTTATGTAGAGTCTTACACAACACATTGAATATTTTACCCATCAATCGTTGGGTAAATGTTTACCCTAAACGACCAAGTTCCATATTATGTGTAACACTTTACACAACAGGTTTTACCCAACACTTGAGTCATTTTGGTACACATAAATTAATTTTAAAAAAATGAAGGTATATATTTTAAGCCATTTTGGGTGTCATATTTGCATTCTAATTTTCTTTCGCAATTATATTATCCACGGAATTAATGAATTTTAGAATAACTTACCTTAACTTGACCGGACCAGGGCTCGAACACACAACCTTTGTATTTTAAGACTGACGCCGATCCACTGTGCTAACGAAGTAGTTGATATATGGAAATGTTTTGTGTTAATATAAACTATTTCTTTCATATTTAGTCATAAATATATGACTAAATATGAAAGAAATTGCTGAAATTAGTTGGTAAATGTTTAGATTGGCATGAAAAAAGCAAATATAATGAAGCTAGTAAATTATAATGCTATATTATCTTAAGGGAGACCGATGTATGAAGGTCAGGTTCCCGGCAAACTATTGAAAAGTCGACCTTGATAATAATGTGCTCTCGTGACACTACTACACGCCCCGGCCAAGGGCGCAGATCCCGGGGGGACGGGGGGGGGGGGGCGGAGGGGGGGGGGGCACGTCCCCCCCACTTCCTGACACAATATCAAATGTCCCCCCCCCCCCCCCACTTTTTGTGGTGATACATCAATCAAGGTTGGCGATCTAGTGAAAAAATGGCAATGTCCCCCCCACTTTCAAGATTGGATCTGCGCCCTTGGCCCACGCTACACGCTAGTTTATTTTACCTTGTCTGGACAATAGTTACATCGATCGGTAACGCGGCTTTCTACACAGACATTTTACCCAACAAAGTTTAAAACTACAATATCGTTGGGTAAATTTTTACCCCAAAACGACCATGTTCCCTATTTTGACCCAATTATGTGTAACACTTACACAACCGGGGTTGTGAAGAGATTTTACCCAACACTTGTGTCCTTTTGGTACACATAAATTGGGTAAATTTCCTTTACCCAATAATTATGTGAAGGCAATTTACCATTTTATTGTGTAACACTTTACACTACATTATGCACATTCTTGTTGTGTACCTTTTTACCCAACAATCTTACACTTTCATGGTGTCAAATCATGTTTTACCCAATAACGGGCACTTTTCTACACTTCCAGAGTGTAAATCTCGGAATTCAATAGTAAACTATTGCATGTGTAAAATGTTATTTTACGAAATCGATGTTTAGCACAATATTGGGTAAAATACTACACATTTCTTTTTTACCCAGCAAAATTTGACACTCATTTCTAAGCGTGCAGGTATCCAGAGTGACAAACATTGCGATATCTTTTTAAAATGTCATATATCCGGTAAAATGAATCAACTATCACTGTATGAAAATTTTAAAAAATAAGTCGATTGCCTTATTAAGTGGGGATTCACGTGCCAATTAGCAAATGTTGACATTAATGTTAAATATCAAACTTACATGGAAACCTATGCTAACCATATATCATTGTAAAGAGCAAGTCTCAGAGAATTCAGAAAATACAGTTGTCAAAACTTAGAACAAGCGTAACTCAATAACGAAACATCCATTTACATCCCTATTTTACACATATAATCTACAACTAATTCCGCATAGTGCCATGTCTTCGGCATTTTTAATTTAAACTTCCAGTTGCCATGGCAACCTAAATCTAGCTAATTAGTGTTTTTAGAGATGCAGTGAAAACGAATGTCCATTTCGTGTAACGGAAACGGATGAGTATAACCGTTCTTAATCTAAGATTTCTTTAACAGACTACAAACCCTTTCACATTCTTTTGCGATCATGCTGGCGCTTGCACTACGCTGACAAATTATCAAAACGCCAAGCCAAGCGCATCATGGTCTCCAAGAACGCATCGGTGACACAGTGGGAACTAGTTGGGACATGAGACGGTCGTGGGAGGGTCCCCATGGTCGCCCTTGAGCGCCAGTGCAGCGCGCTTGGTGCATGCACAAAACAAGCGTGGTGACTCAGTTAGTGTCGCAATGGCAGCGCAAAGCGAGCGACGTGAGCGTCCCATTGACGTAGCAAGGACGCATACAAACTACTTGTCCTCTGCGACTCTGTACATAACTTCTCCTCCCAGTGTTTTTATAGAACTAAACTCGAACCCACGAATATACTATTTGCAAGCTTACAAAAAGTACTGCTTACAATTGTTTTTATACATGATACACAAATATTAGCTCGTAAATCCTACGTCACTATTTGTCTTAGCACGCTGTCCTCAGCTCTGGCTTGAACGGCAATATTTCCGTGTCAGATGGCAACGGACTAGCTCGTACTGCCTTAATTTAAACAAATATAGAAGCCTGATCAAGGCTATCGTATATATTGCATCGTGTTAATTTGAACAGGTGGTGAAAAAAATCCAATGGTTGTTTACATAGCTATACCAAACATACTACACACAGTATGTTATATGTGTCTTAGAAAATGTAAAAGTCCAAAACATGCAGCATCAACCATCTTGTAAAACAAATCTCAGATTTATACTTGAATCGGCTCCAACGTTCTCAACATGTTATTTAACCCTTATTCTACTAAGGACGGGTGGGGGGGGGGGGGGGGGGGGGGGGGGGGGGGGGGGGGGGGGGTGGGGGGGGGGGGCGGTTACCGGTGGCACCAAAATGCAACAGAAAGTGATCTAGGGAGTCTAGAGGTAATCGTGTTGAGCTCCTTTGTGCTCCCTTTGACAAACACAATTTGAGGGTACCACTTTACCCAGGGGTAGGGTAAGCCGTCAAAGTCTCAGGGTATGGAGGGGATGGTTGCCACCTCACAATATTTAAAATCGCCATTTTGACAAAATATAGTTAAGTCTTCAATCTTATAGTTTAGAAAAATCATTCCTTCTCTTATAAGTCAAAACACGGTGGAATTCCGATATTTCGAACCTTTATGGCGACAATTTTAATTGTTGCCTATATTTCACTGTGCAAAGGAATTTTTAGCTCGGCCATGTTTATGACGTCATGCGCAGAATTTATGTACTTCTTTGGGTATATACGGAAAGAAGGGACCACTAGATAATATCATTGTACCTGGTTGAGTTTTAATTACGAGGATCACTGCTTGCAGGGAATCTACTTCTGGACGCATAGTGTTCCGGGGTGCCAATACAGTGTGTCCTGAAAAACTGGGTCCAAGAACTTGAGAGCTTGTAACTAAAAAAGTGGGAACATCATATCTGAACTTAGTTGGCAAAATTGTGAGACCAATCTGATTTCAACTGTTTGAACTACAAAGGTTTGAATAGAGCGTGGACAGAACCCGCTTGTCCCGATTTTGCCCATGAACCGGCCATGCGTTGCATATCCGCATTGTTCTGACTTCATCCAAGTGTTGCTTTTTATATCTGACAGTTTACTCCGTAATGCCACCTGTACACCGCCCAGATTTGCGTTTTCCTTCCACAGCTCCTTAAACTATTACTCTTTCTTAGTTTCCTCCATCTGATCTGAAAATATATCCAAAGCACTGGCAGTTAGTGCCGATATAGTACGTATCAACATCTTTCTCCAATATCACATCTCAAATGGTACAATATCATCAATATTGGCTTCTCTTTTTAAACAACTACTTTGGCCCAATTTTACAACCAGAAAGATCAATGCATTCATGAGTGCAAATCTTCATGGTTTCTATAATGTCTTTTATTTTTTTCCAAATGATTGAAAAGACATTTACTGATGTAATGTATACCGTGGCCAGACGCCCTCGGCGACCGATGCTAATATACACTATGCGAACAGGTGGGCCATGAATTGAGAGATTTATTCTTTCTACACCATGAAAATGGTTAAGCTTGCCCTTGTACATGGTAACTGTATCACCTCCGAAGGCATTCGAAACTCGTCAAATCCTACAGATTTCAACGAGGAAGTAAAAGCTTGCGGATATCTACTATACGAAAGCAAATTTACGATCTTGATATAAAGTGCCACGGGCGATTCTAACAGGCGGGAAAGAAGGAAGGCACTTTGAAAACAAGAATAATTTATGACTGACCTCTTTTAGTACTATTTTGCAACAGTCTTTCTTGTAAGTAAAGCATCTTTTATCGTTTTTCTGCAAGAATGTTAGAACTTCAGTAGAAGACTGAAATATTAAACGCAACTGATGCATGTTCTGCACGGTTTATTAAAGCGCAAGTATATGGTTGTGTTATACTTCAATTCTGACTATTGCATGTGCAGTTGAGTATTATATGTTTAGGACGACAGTATTCTTGTTTGTTTTCTCCTGGTGTCTCTTGGGATCCGGTTATAGGAATTGTGAAAATAGATGATTGAAATTAATTTCGTAATGAAAGTTCGTGGATTCATATTTACTGTTTTGATTCATTTCATATTGTTTTCAATGAGATGTTTTTGCAACTCATGTGCTAATGCGTAAGCCACAGTGCGATTGCCTTACAATATTCGTGAGGGGTTAACAGTCTGCTCCGGATCTGAAGCGCGTTCGGCTTGAGGGCGTGCAATTAAGTGACGAACTGTCCGTCTTCCGATGAGTGACGAAAAAGTGTCAATAGAGGGCGGGCTAATGAATTTGATACATTTACATGGGAACGGCCTCCCGTCACAGTAATTGGCCAGATTGAGGGGGGAATTCTATGTTGCCGATTTTAAACCATTTAAAGATAAGTCTCTTATTTCTGAGGTAATGTTAAAAACTTCATCCCTATAATCAAAACAAAAAATTGTCGATCACAGCGTCCATGATCCGAGCGGTTGAGCGTTGTTCTTGCATGCAATGCGTTCAAAACAGTCGCAAGACGGCGTGGGGTCTTGTTGATTAGGGTCAATTATCTATTTGTTTACAAGTACGTCACATCTTCCGGTTTTACTGCGCCCTTGCCATCGGAAATGACGCGGATACGCACGATACGCACCAGTTGCATGGGAGGCTTGGGAATCGTTTACGCTGTGATCGACAAATTTCTGTTTTAATTATATATAATACTACAAGGCTTTATATTTGACATAAGAATTATTACACTTACCCTAAAAATTCCCCCAAAAAGAAAGATGTAAACTCGCCTACAAAATGGTAGTCTCATCGCGGTATATATTCTCAAAAAGGTATAATTTCGACCTGTATTGCGAGATGTTGGGTCAAAGGTGAGATAAAAATCAACGGACTAGCTGCCACGAGGAATTTTGGTACTTAGGCTGCCCTCAATTTGATAATATGTTAATTTGTTTGCACATTTTTAGGATTGAAAAGCGAACGTTGCCACGGTGACGCACACCCGTCAATTTAAGCGCCCTCAAGTGAAACGGGCTCTCGTTCCGGAGCTGACTGGTTAAAGTTATACTAGTTATGATTTATAGTTGTTCTTTTTGTAGTGAAAGTAGTTGAAACCATCTGTATGCTTTGATTTGTAGATGACCGTGTTCTTGCAGGGTGTGAAGAAATGTAAGCTCGTACTCTGTGACATGAACAAATCATGCATCGTTTCAAATATCGTCTATGTGACGAGCTCATAATGAACACCACTAACGGGTCAATACATGAATTAATCACTTGCATATAGTAAACGGCATGACGAATTATATAGCTAACAGATGTTCCCGTAAAATATTCATCTGTAAAATGAAACAGTATACTATAAAGAAAATGGGGCAACCATAATATCGTAAATGATGCCATCATGAAAAGTATAATCAATACGAGTTGTTTTCTGGACCTGTTACTACCCGCGTTGTCATGTCGTCTTCCCTCAGTATTGCCTAAAGGTGTAGTTGCACTTTTATAAAGGATCATCACTATAGGTATATAGTGGGTCGTAAAAATGACTAATGGGATAGCGTATAGAAGTATAAATGAGCATATCTCGTACGTACGGGCTTCTGTCCCACCTAATTCATCGAAAGGTGTACACATGTAAACTGTTGGTTTGTTAGCCAACCAGATCATCGGGAGTGCACATATCGATGCCAATATCCATATGACGCCAATAATTTGTAGCGAAACTTTAAAACTGCCGGTATTGTTATGCGATGAAGAAGGAAGTCTTTTTACAACAGCTACATATCGTTCGCGGCACAAAGCAACGAGGGTGAAAATGACAGCATTCTGAAGCATCGCGGGAAAATAAAATCTTGCCTTACACGCACATAGACTGTGAAGCCAGCATGGGTTGATTTCGTGCTCTAAACGTATGGGTGCTATAGTAATGATGTACAAGAAATTGGCGAGAGTTAGATTAAATATGAGATAGTCGATTGTTTTGCGTAATGTCCGGTGCCCGAGTATCGTCCACAGCAAAATAAGATTCCAGATGATTGCAAACAAGACAATCACTCCATAGCCAAACATTTGTAACATATTGTTTCCATTTGGTACACATACGTACTTAATGATCAATGAAATATTCATAAACATACCATCTTCTTCCATTTCAAAGTATCACTCAGTCTCTGTCAAATTCAAACAGATGTCGTGTGTCGTATATAGTAGATGAGCCGGGATATTCCTTTTCGCTCGCAAAATGAACAACATGAAATGATTGATTCTCACTTATTTAGTACCTTCCTCGGATCTAACCAAAAAGTAATTATTGTCCCTTGTGTAACCAGACTATGCACTTTTAGATGCGCTGCGCTGTTTACGGTTTACAAACGCTCTATAGTGACGTTATAGTGACGTTATAGTATTTTGAAATACTTGATCCGTTTTAATACCCGAAGGCAATCACACTACGCATGTTAAAGCGCACATTATAGTTGGTTAATGGCTGTTATAGAGTGTCCCGTAAATATGTTGCACGCAAAATGCTTGATTGTCGTTATGGTATACAATTAATTAAATGACCATACACTATGTCAATGGTTTATGTTTTATACAGTTTCCCATACACAGAGTACACACCCCTACGTGAAATCGCCTCCAAAAAAACTGTGGACGTAGTTTAGAATTATCCAACCGAGGACGGTGTGTATCACATTTTAATCGACATAACGAGGACGGGTTTTTTTATACACAATTGTATCTACCAACCGCGGACGGTATTGTGACTGTGGACCTTATTTAAACGTGCTTTTAAATGCATTTTGGGGTTAATTGCAGCCACATGCACCTAGTCTAGAACTGTGGACGGTCCACGGTTGGCGAAAGGTCCACGGTTAGATGGTTAAAATCTGTTGTGCGTCCACGGTTGCCGGTGGAAACGCACGCGTAAATACCAATACCAAAAAGTGTTTATTCAAGCTAAGGACAATTCAATTGGTTTAACGACCTGTTTTATTTCATCATTCAATAAACTGCAGCACCAATCCATGAATAGTTTTTAACAAGCACCGCCACTCTGTGACTGAAATATGATTGTAAAAATATAAATTCTGCCTGTGCAATTTTCGCCGTACACTAATTGAAATACTTCTTATTCTTTAATTCGCTCAATATTGACAATTTATAATTAAAAGCATTCAAAAGTAGATATAAACAATTAAGTGTGTTTATGACCTATTTATGTTTGTCGTATTTGCTATGCCTTATCCTCCGGGAACGTGCTTGTGTGACTGCTAGACAAAGTGTAGCCTATTAAATAAATATAATTTAAGGATATAAATCGAAGCATTTGCTGAACAATAGTTTTACACAAGGATGATTTCTTGAAAAATAAAATAAACTAAACTAATAGCAAACGGGTGTAAATCTGGAGGCAACATGGATAAGTAAAAACGAGAAAAAACCCAAGCAGTAGAATCAAATTTACTGCACATTTAAATAAATGTAATAAATAAACATTTAAACATACTTAACATTTAATTAATAGAAGAACCATACTGAATAATAAGTAATTTTTTATTGAGTAAGAATCGGGTTATTTAATTTGTTGAAAACATACTAACCATAAGATTTCCAATCTGGTAATTAAATTATGCGCGAGTGCCAATGGGAAAGGGCTCATTACGAACGCGAATTTTCGATGTCTAAAGTGTCGTCGTCGATTTTTGGATCATGGCTGAATCTTTGTGACCCTATTGATGATGGAGCGCCACCGTTATCTAGTTTGTGACATGCGATGTGCAGTGATAGGCGATAGAATTACCTGTTGCTTCATTAAATGTCGTCAGTCCAACGGAGGTGTCGGCACAATACACTGTGTCTTCATCGACCTTCCCGTGTGGGTTGCTGCTTCCTCACCGATAGCCAACTTCTCACTGCTGGCTACTTTCAATCTGTGCATTCATGGTATTACATTTTGAAGTTCAACCCCAGTTCTCCCTATCCTTGTATCGTCAGTATATCGGAGATTGGTTATTGTGCGACCTGAATATGTTAAATAGGTAAGGTGGCATGATACATCCTTTCCGAATACCTTGCCCAATTGAGAACCAGTCAAAGTCGCCACACGTTTATGAGAGTAAATACAGCTGGTGTTGGTTTCAACAAACCATACGGTATGTATCGTATAGTTAGGGGTTCAATAAAGTTTCGGAGTTGTCTATCTTGAATCGACAACGGTAAGACGATTTTTATCGAGCAAAATAACCCGTCATACCGTTGTCGATTCACGATAAACAACGACGAAGACCTTATTGAACCCTGTTCAACAACGACCAAACATATTTACATCATTCATATGTGAATAGCGTTTTGGATAATTGATGAAAACAAGTAAAAAAACAATAGGCTTAATTTGACATAAAAAATAGCTGCTCTTTAAAAAACGGGGGGAAATGTTTACGTTTTATTATAATTAGGCCCTTATTTGGACATCGTCCGTTCCCTGTAAATGGGTGAGGGAACTTCTGAATGGGCTGGGTTACAAAAGGTAAACATTAGAGAAGACAAATTTCGCAAGTAATTGTAAAATCTCAAATAGTTTGTAAATAGCATTTTATTCACACATCACCTTTAACATTCATTCAGAGACAAATTAAATCAAGAATGCGTTTAATTTACATAAAACATTTTGATACATCTTTATAGAATATGTGTATCAAATCAAATCACACCCCTCCATTGCAATAGTGGTACGGTCCATTGGATGAAAGGGATGTCATTTTACCGCGAGATGATGCAAAATGGCGATTCTCTTGTGCTGGGTAGCGATCGTTCGGTCTAAAATTGTGGCTTTAGGAGTGAGCCGTGACATATGGCCCTCGCCAAAAATATCTCCTCTGGGATATAGCTACATTTTGGTATATAAAGCTGTTTGTTAACTTTAAGGATTGCATGGCGAAATGCATTTATACGCCGAAAAAACGGGCGAAAAAATGAACAAATTTTGCGAATTTTTTTTTGTTTCTTTAAACTTTTGCATCGATGCATAATGCATTATGGTTTTCAAATAAGGTTCGCCATCCTAGTAATATTCATATGAACAGTGGGTTTATCTCAAATCGACAACGCTTTGTTACTGTACTTAAGGTATGGGGGAATTTCTATTAAATGTTGTTATCCTTTATACTCTCAGAACAAAGGTTAAAATATTTAACCATGTTGGTTAAAATGTTAACCAACGGGAGGTTACCAGGTGAACCACACAATTGGTTGGTTAAAACCGTAACCAACAGCTGTTGGTTAAACCTTAACCTGTGGTTAGTTACAATTTTGTTGGTTAATATCTTTTAACCAACAGTAGTTGGTTAAAAAAATGTTGGTTAAACTCTTCTTTTTTTTAAACTTTAACCCAGATAACATTACAATATTGATGTTTCATTGGCCCAATATTAGCTTTTAATATTGGCGCCACCCCTGGCAACTGGCCAGGACCAACTTTTGCAAAGGCAAGAGACAGGACAAGTTAAGGACAAGGCACAAGATCCCAGCCAAAAAGGCCGGGAAGCGATAACTTGTAACAGTGGCCGCAATTTTTAAACCACGTCAGAATGTGTATATGAAATCGATCGTGTTATTTTCCGCCCCTGGTATATTGTGCCCATTATTGGACCAATATTGGTTGCCAACATGATGCCAATTGAAGAGCGCCAATGTAAAACCAATATGTACAACTGCATTCTGGATTATTCACATTAGTTATTCTCACCACATAAATATTAGGATTGTTGCTTAGTTCCAACAGTTTGTTTGCAATTCCTATGATGCTAGACGAGTTGATTGCTGCTAGACTCTAGGGTTACAATAAATACACGTACGCGAAATTTTTTATGTGAAGCGTGATTCCGCTGCAAACCAGAAATGCATTTAATAATTTATCATAATTAAATTCAACCAGGTAATTACCTGAAGACTCCACTCCTCCACTTTTGACAAAGGGAGTTAATAGTCGAAACATTTTTAAAATGTACTTTATGATTTGAAATGCATAATCACCTGATTTATAAATGTGTCTATATTAACAGTTCATGGTGACACATATAGTTGACAAGTGAAAACCAGACCATAATTGGTTAGTTGATAGTTTTCACATTTTAAAAAGTACTTTGTGATTTAAACCATTAAATCATAACTCGAACTTTAAAGGTCACTCCATTCTATTGTGTCTGTAATTTTCAGTTCATAATGACACATAGAATAATATTGTAAAAATTCAGACGACACTTGGTCGTTTACGCTCAAACTTTAAAGGTCACTCCATTCTATTGTGTCTGTAATTTTCAGTTCATAATGACACATAGAATAATATTGTGAAAAATCAGACGACACTTGGTCGTTTACGCTCAATTGTTATCCGTAGATAAACAATTATAAAAAATCATTGCATGACATCCACATTAAAACCATTTAATGTATGTCCAAGAAAAGTTTAGGGCGATTGAATTTGACCAGGTATTACCTGAGGAGGTTACAACCGAACATACTTTTCCAACCGCAATGGTACCAAGATAAACAAAAACTCATTGCATTGACATCCAAAATCAAATCAAATAATGTCCAATGTCCAAGAAAAATTTAGGGCGATTTAATTTAACCAGGTAGTACCCTGAGGGAGTTATAAACCGAACATAATTTTTCCAACCGCAATGGTATCCAAGATAAACTGTTTACTAAAAAAGCTTTATTAATAAACATCCATTTATCCAATATATATATTGTTCTCTGAAAAGTAAATATGATATTGACCTAAAACAATTATGAAGTGACTCGGGTGATCAAAAAGTGTATACCAAACCGCACTGTGCACTGTGAGTAAAAAAACAACGACCTCTTGTAACGAGGGTGGGTGGGTGGGGAATTTTTATTTGATCCTTCTGGTTTGCAAACAGAATACGATATGACCCGCCGAGGGAACAAGGAGAAAGGGGCCAAACCGGACGAGATATGCTTGACTGAAACACAAAGCAAATTTCGCGGGCTGGCGAATCCCGACTCGGGATTGGTTTAAAAACGTGAACCACGCCCATCTGCAAAGGCCGTAAAACAAAAACGTGCCGGCAACCCTAGTGCATGAGCAATTCAGAATTATTTAGACGAGCCAAACAATTCGTTTATTGCTGCTAGACTCTAGGGTTACAATAAATACACGTACGCGAAATTTTTTATGTGAAGCGTGATTCCGCTGCAAACCAGAAATGCATTTAATAATTTATCATAATTAAATTCAACCAGGTAATTACCTGAAGACTCCACTCCTCCACTTTTGACAAAGGGAGTTAATAGTCGAAACATTTTTAAAATGTACTTTATGATTTGAAATGCATAATCACCTGATTTATAAATGTGTCTATATTAACAGTTCATGGTGACACATATAGTTGACAAGTGAAAACCAGACCATAATTGGTTAGTTGATAGTTTTCACATTTTAAAAAGTACTTTGTGATTTAAACCATTAAATCATAACTCGAACTTTAAAGGTCACTCCATTCTATTGTGTCTGTAATTTTCAGTTCATAATGACACATAGAATAATATTGTAAAAATTCAGACGACACTTGGTCGTTTACGCTCAAACTTTAAAGGTCACTCCATTCTATTGTGTCTGTAATTTTCAGTTCATAATGACACATAGAATAATATTGTGAAAAATCAGACGACACTTGGTCGTTTACGCTCAATTGTTATCCGTAGATAAACAATTATAAAAAATCATTGCATGACATCCACATTAAAACCATTTAATGTATGTCCAAGAAAAGTTTAGGGCGATTGAATTTGACCAGGTATTACCTGAGGAGGTTACAACCGAACATACTTTTCCAACCGCAATGGTACCAAGATAAACAAAAACTCATTGCATTGACATCCAAAATCAAATCAAATAATGTCCAATGTCCAAGAAAAATTTAGGGCGATTTAATTTAACCAGGTAGTACCCTGAGGGAGTTATAAACCGAACATAATTTTTCCAACCGCAATGGTATCCAAGATAAACTGTTTACTAAAAAAGCTTTATTAATAAACATCCATTTATCCAATATATATATTGTTCTCTGAAAAGTAAATATGATATTGACCTAAAACAATTATGAAGTGACTCGGGTGATCAAAAAGTGTATACCAAACCGCACTGTGCACTGTGAGTAAAAAAACAACGACCTCTTGTAACGAGGGTGGGTGGGTGGGGAATTTTTATTTGATCCTTCTGGTTTGCAAACAGAATACGATATGACCCGCCGAGGGAACAAGGAGAAAGGGGCCAAACCGGACGAGATATGCTTGACTGAAACACAAAGCAAATTTCGCGGGCTGGCGAATCCCGACTCGGGATTGGTTTAAAAACGTGAACCACGCCCATCTGCAAAGGCCGTAAAACAAAAACGTGCCGGCAACCCTAGTGCATGAGCAATTCAGAATTATTTAGACGAGCCAAACAATTCGTTTATTGCTGCTAGACTCTAGGGTTACAATAAATACACGTACGCGAAATTTTTTATGTGAAGCGTGATTCCGCTGCAAACCAGAAATGCATTTAATAATTTATCATAATTAAATTCAACCAGGTAATTACCTGAAGACTCCACTCCTCCACTTTTGACAAAGGGAGTTAATAGTCGAAACATTTTTAAAATGTACTTTATGATTTGAAATGCATAATCACCTGATTTATAAATGTGTCTATATTAACAGTTCATGGTGACACATATAGTTGACAAGTGAAAACCAGACCATAATTGGTTAGTTGATAGTTTTCACATTTTAAAAAGTACTTTGTGATTTAAACCATTAAATCATAACTCGAACTTTAAAGGTCACTCCATTCTATTGTGTCTGTAATTTTCAGTTCATAATGACACATAGAATAATATTGTAAAAATTCAGACGACACTTGGTCGTTTACGCTCAAACTTTAAAGGTCACTCCATTCTATTGTGTCTGTAATTTTCAGTTCATAATGACACATAGAATAATATTGTGAAAAATCAGACGACACTTGGTCGTTTACGCTCAATTGTTATCCGTAGATAAACAATTATAAAAAATCATTGCATGACATCCACATTAAAACCATTTAATGTATGTCCAAGAAAAGTTTAGGGCGATTGAATTTGACCAGGTATTACCTGAGGAGGTTACAACCGAACATACTTTTCCAACCGCAATGGTACCAAGATAAACAAAAACTCATTGCATTGACATCCAAAATCAAATCAAATAATGTCCAATGTCCAAGAAAAATTTAGGGCGATTTAATTTAACCAGGTAGTACCCTGAGGGAGTTATAAACCGAACATAATTTTTCCAACCGCAATGGTATCCAAGATAAACTGTTTACTAAAAAAGCTTTATTAATAAACATCCATTTATCCAATATATATATTGTTCTCTGAAAAGTAAATATGATATTGACCTAAAACAATTATGAAGTGACTCGGGTGATCAAAAAGTGTATACCAAACCGCACTGTGCACTGTGAGTAAAAAAACAACGACCTCTTGTAACGAGGGTGGGTGGGTGGGGAATTTTTATTTGATCCTTCTGGTTTGCAAACAGAATACGATATGACCCGCCGAGGGAACAAGGAGAAAGGGGCCAAACCGGACGAGATATGCTTGACTGAAACACAAAGCAAATTTCGCGGGCTGGCGAATCCCGACTCGGGATTGGTTTAAAAACGTGAACCACGCCCATCTGCAAAGGCCGTAAAACAAAAACGTGCCGGCAACCCTAGTGCATGAGCAATTCAGAATTATTTAGACGAGCCAAACAATTCGTTTATTGCTGCTAGACTCTAGGGTTACAATAAATACACGTACGCGAAATTTTTTATGTGAAGCGTGATTCCGCTGCAAACCAGAAATGCATTTAATAATTTATCATAATTAAATTCAACCAGGTAATTACCTGAAGACTCCACTCCTCCACTTTTGACAAAGGGAGTTAATAGTCGAAACATTTTTAAAATGTACTTTATGATTTGAAATGCATAATCACCTGATTTATAAATGTGTCTATATTAACAGTTCATGGTGACACATATAGTTGACAAGTGAAAACCAGACCATAATTGGTTAGTTGATAGTTTTCACATTTTAAAAAGTACTTTGTGATTTAAACCATTAAATCATAACTCGAACTTTAAAGGTCACTCCATTCTATTGTGTCTGTAATTTTCAGTTCATAATGACACATAGAATAATATTGTAAAAATTCAGACGACACTTGGTCGTTTACGCTCAAACTTTAAAGGTCACTCCATTCTATTGTGTCTGTAATTTTCAGTTCATAATGACACATAGAATAATATTGTGAAAAATCAGACGACACTTGGTCGTTTACGCTCAATTGTTATCCGTAGATAAACAATTATAAAAAATCATTGCATGACATCCACATTAAAACCATTTAATGTATGTCCAAGAAAAGTTTAGGGCGATTGAATTTGACCAGGTATTACCTGAGGAGGTTACAACCGAACATACTTTTCCAACCGCAATGGTACCAAGATAAACAAAAACTCATTGCATTGACATCCAAAATCAAATCAAATAATGTCCAATGTCCAAGAAAAATTTAGGGCGATTTAATTTAACCAGGTAGTACCCTGAGGGAGTTATAAACCGAACATAATTTTTCCAACCGCAATGGTATCCAAGATAAACTGTTTACTAAAAAAGCTTTATTAATAAACATCCATTTATCCAATATATATATGGTTCTCTGAAAAGTAAATATGATATTGACCTAAAACAATTATGAAGTGACTCGGGTGATCAAAAAGTGTATACCAAACCGCCAAACAAGGGCCTAATTAGGGGACTTGACCAATCCCCCCCCCCCCCCCCCCCCCCGCTGGAAGTACCTTAGAGCCTAAGATAGTGAACATAGCCAATTAAATTAAGATTGGAAGGAGGGGGTAAAGACAGTGTTTTCACTCACCCTATACAAAGGGGAATACGGTCCCGAATACCCTTCACTTTTGATTTTCACCCTTCAAAAATGTTCTCAAAGAGTGAAAAATTTTGACAATTTCATTGTATCACAGCCCAAAACTGCGCGTGCCCACGTTCTGACCATCATTTTAGCTTTACACCATCGAGAAATAAACTCAGTGAAATTGTTGTAAAGATCAATACCTGGGGAAACTAATTCAAATGTATCAGGGCCATCTGAGGTGACTGTCTCAAAATTCTATTGCATTAAATATTGTGCAACCCGACATACCTGTAAAGAGTCATCTGCTGGATGGAACACCTTAAAGGGGATAAAAATTCCTTTAAAATGGAATGGGCGCTCAAATGAACATGCTTCATTTGATTAATTACAAATATATTAACTAGATAAATCTAGATAGGATTGTAAGATATATTATTATATTATAATAATTTGGTCCTGAAGAAGTCAGAGCTAATCCTGACGAAAGTTTAACAGTCTTAAACTTGTCCGCCGGCGAAGCGTTAGATAGGATGTTTACATTATTTATGTGTATTATCTATTCTTTAACTATTTCTATTCATTAAATCTTAAAATTAATCGATTAATTAAATTAAATGACTTGTTAATCCAATTGAAGGATTATCTAATTAATCTATGCATTCATGAATTCATTTATTATATTTAGTCAATCAATCAAACAATCAATCAACCAATTAATCAATGTTATATCTGTCAATAGTCAATCAATCACTCAATCAATATTATATCTGTCAATAGTCAATCAATCAATATTATATCTGATGTCAATAGTCAAGCAATCAATCAATATTATATCTGTCAATAGTCAATCAATCAATCAATCAATAATGTATCTGTCAATAGTCAATCAATCAATATTATATCTACTGTCAATAGTCAATCAATCAATCCATCAATCAATATTATATTTGTCAATAGTCAATCAATCAATATTATATCAGTCAACAGTCAATCAATCAATATTATATCTGTCAATAGTCAATCAATCAATCAATATTATATCTGTCAGTAGTCAATCAATTAATGAATTCATCACTTCATTTCATTTATTCATCAATCAATGTGATTGGTATAAAGTAATAATTTTAAAAGCGACTTATTCACTATTATTAACGAGAGTTTAGAAGAGAAGTCAGCAGTTTGAAAATGAAGACTCCAACTTTCCTGGTGTTTATATTATGCCCACGTATCAAACTACCAAGATCAACCCACTGATCTCTACACACGTAGTTATTCATAATTAAACCAGTCAGTATTACAGATGAGTTGATATTGAACAGCGGACTGTAGACCTCCCTGGTGTAAACTACAACTGTACACCGCCGCCCCAACCCCCACATAAAAGTCTCTCCATGCCCTGGACCTGCAAACCCATGTAATGCTTGCTTTGCTATAATACAGGGAGCTTATATAATGGGAGAGGACACTCCTCCCACAAAATTTCGCCTACTGAAACCAAATTCACGGGTGAAGCTTTTGTAGGGGCGCACTATGATGGTTGTAGCAAACCAAACGACCTAAGACGTGGTTGATTTTATCGGCTCAAAACATGATTTGTGGCACAAAAATAGTACATCAATGGTAAACATTTTAAAAAACTGATTGTGATTTAGAGTAGAACTGATTTGCGTTGATGATGGCAAAATTTAGTTCTTACATGACACGAAACATTCATAATTTGTTATTTGAAATTAATTTACGTAGAACAAAATACGAATTTTAAAATGTGGATGGCATCGTCTGACAGTGACAGAGGAGGGGCCGGCGTTATTTGCATTTTATGAATATTGTAATCAGATCAGTTGGGAATGACGCCGGAACGCGACGATCACATCGTGTGAGAACATGAATAGTCATCATTCACAAACGAATGATTGACAGTTTACGCTGTGACTTCCGGGTGAAGGATTGAAAGAGTGCGCTATACTGAACCGGTGGCACCGGCCCGGCTGAACCAAATCTCAACAATGGGAAGATAAGAGAGACATACACCTGTATAAGATGCGATCTGATTCTGATGATGCACCAGCAGCGAAATTACAGCGCTTTGTATCCTTTGGCAAAGGCGCTATATAAATGCCGTGTTATTATTATTATTATTATTATTATTATTATTAATACATCTATGCATTATAGCTGAGATACCGTGTACACATTTTCATATCGAGAATGCAACCGTAAATGTGACTATCTCCATCCTTAAAATAACGAGCGTGATATTCATCCTCGTTTATAGTTCGTAAACGCCGATAGCACTCGTACACTACAACTTCCTATTTCAATATTACGTAAATGTTAGTAATAGACCATCAGGCAGCCTCCATCTATAATATCTAGAAATACCAAATTGTGTAAGTTTTTGCAAACTGATGACAATACAGGGCTCCCGCCGTGGCGGGCGCCCAAAAAATGGGGCAATGAACATATTGTTTGAGCCTGCAAAGAAAAAACAGCAAGAAGTGTCAAAAATGTGGACATATAAAATAATGCAAACTAATGTTATGCCCTTTTAAAGCCTAACAATACAAAGTCTCAGACAAGCACTTGAGTGGATGATACGATGTGGCTTGATGCACATGTAATCGATTTTAAAAGCAGATTGTTGACAAAGTTGACAAAAACCCAACCGTTTGTTAATAATGATAAACTGTAATACTGACACGCATAAAACGGCTACAATTATGTATAGCAAAAGCTATTAGAGGAGACATTACTTGGGCTCTCATATTGCTCAAATACACAGTGATCGATTTAAGCAGATTTAAGCAGATTGTTGACAAGAGTTGACGTTCGTGAACAATGATAAACTGTAATATTGCTATTATGTATTGCAAAAAGCTATAAAATTAGGGGAGACATTCCATGGGCTCTCAACCCATTGCTCTAATACCTTTTGTTGATAAGCTGACGCATTGATAGTGTGTGAGAGGGGACATACATAAATCATAACAAGTTGAAGACCATCGATCTGATGCCTACAGTTTTCGAAACATTGCTTTACAATACAGTAGTAGTGAGACCTGACCGCGAATTATCACCGTTGACAAGGTTTATCAAGCGTACTTGACCGACTTTACACATGATCGATCGTACTATTAGTTTTAATATTGGTCGTACTCAAGGAATTATATAAAATTTGCCATCGTTGTTGCTGTTGCACCTGATGTAAATCTGAACCCGACAACCCGGGCCGACAACACCCTCCCAAAACCATTATGATCAGCATTGAGATTTTGATCATTATTTACGTTATTATAATTATTGAGTCACGATCGATTCTATCCCCAAAAATTATTTCAATTATTTAAAACATTCTCACCAGCTGTTCCCTGGATGGGTTGGTCCGTTCTGGGTTGGTAAGACCAGATTTCTTGAAGGTTTGTTTTCCTGGATCGATGGCTTGCGACGATCACGAACCTGCCGAATTAGCAACTTGATGATTTCCATGGCGGCGATTATCCGATGAGATCGATGACACGGATATGCTTGGTCACAGGAAAACGGCGTTGTCACGGACTCACGGAGACTGGCTTGTCGTTGTACATCAGCGGCTGCTGTTGTTTTACTGTTTGATTGCTCATCTGCGACGTCCAATTCCATGCGTAAAGTATCCTCTCGGTCGATGTTTACCGTCCATAAATCTTCAAGTTCACGATTTTGTGTATGATTTGAACGGGGCACGGACATGACGGAGACGGTAGGTAGCAGGCGACTGCGATTGGCTGTAGTGTTATTAATATTGATGTCGGTTTGGCCGGTCCCGCTTATTGACGAGACGGGCGGAGATCGCCTTGCCCTGGCTTGCGATCTTGTCTGCCGATCTTGGGTATAATTCATGCCTTGATCCGCTGCTTTTCATATTGGCGTGAATTCAATTTTAATTTTAAGCTCAAAATATCATTAAAGTACTCACGAAAAGAAAACAAAACTCAGAAGATGTGATGATAGCATATGCAATCGAAGAACGAACAAACAAAGGTTTTAAAACCTATTGATGTATAAATGCAGAAGGGTTGAAAACACCAATCTCTGATCTCCGAATGATATCTCCGATGAATTTTTATTTGATCCTTCTGGTTTGCAAACAGAATACGATATGACCCGCCGAGGGAACAAGGAGAAAGGGGCCAAACCGGACGAGATATGCTTGACTGAAACACAAAGCAAATTTCGCGGGCTGGCGAATCCCGACTCGGGATTGGTTTAAAAACGTGAACCACGCCCATCTGCAAAGGCCGTAAAACAAAAACGTGCCGGCAACCCTAGTGCATGAGCAATTCAGAATTATTTAGACGAGCCAAACAATTCGTTTATTGTCTTGTGCTTGCCTATAGCAGGGATTTTTCGCTTTCACATGGAATTTTTCTAGATCTATTCTGTTCGAATTGGGGCAGCCGTAACTGCACGTTTGAAGGCCCGTCACAGAGATTTTGCAAATGTCGCTGGCACCAGGCCTTTTCAATTTTGCTTTATAATTTATCGCAGCAATATGCTGAATACAGCAATGTTTTAGATCATTAGAAACAATTGATATTTATAGTGATTCCCTCCTATTTGCTTCAGTTCTTCAGCTGTCAGTTAGTGCATGTTTTATGTTTATAACATTTAATGCTACTACAGTCAATTGTTTGCGTTAACAGGGGTTTTGTGTTCATTGTCATGTTCTTATGTATAATGGTTCTGTAGATATGTTGCATTCATTCATTCCTTCTAATTTTATGTTACAGCACTCATTGCGATAAAAGACCACCCCCATCATTTTATTATGTTTTAGGTCACAATTAGTGTGAAAGTTTTAGGCGTAGTGCCTTATTGATTTAATCATGTCTTTATAACTTTTCTATCAGAGATGGAGTAGATGGGTCGCTGGAGCACAGACCGTTCAAGCAATTCAGCTGAATCCCACCATTTTTGGCATCAGTCCCTAGAGCTGTCAGTCTGCGTCTTTTTATGTTATTATTCACTTATTGTTTGTGTTACTGGGGTTTCGGGCTTATTGTCTTGTTCTCACGTCATGGCTTCTATAATGTGTCATGTATGCTGGGCTGGGTTGTTTTGCCATAATTATAGTATACATCATTAATTCGTTCTATTTCTATTTTTCAGCACTCATTGCGATAGCTTTTTATCCCTTTTTAAGTTTATGTTTTTAGGTCGCAAGTCTTCATCACTCTTATCTGGTATTTAATTTTGTTTAATACTTCTTTATTTCAAAATTTTCACGGCTTCTGATCTGGCTTAATGTCAGGAAGTTTCAGCATGCTTCTCATACAAATCTTGCATTTGAATAACAATCCGTGTTATTGCAAAAAACATAACTAAAAATTGCTCATTTTCGGGCAATCATCCAATATATTGATGTCTACCTCATCCACTATCTGTTTTATATAATATAATACAGTCCTTATCATGTTATCCCGGATAGACTAGAATTGAGTGATAGGACGCATGGGCTTATGAATACGCCAGCACGGTGTTTTGTCTATGGGATTTAACTTTGCATTCGACTTTGTATAATTTGTGCCCTGTATATCTGTTCAGGACTATGGTCATCATTCCTTATTTGTTTCATATATTATAGGTTATATGGCTCAAAAACTTTGCATAATTTGTTTTCCTCTTGTAACTAATTTTTGCCTCATGTTACTTTGATCTGGTCTAGCATTCTCCCCGTCTTTATTACAAGGGGCCGAATCCCAGATGGCTATGTATAGGAAACGCGCTCATGTCATCCGTACGGCCCGGAATCTGTTTTGGCGGGCAGGAGGTCAGGTCATCATCTTCCCTGAATTTAACTCGGCCGTTCTCTCAATTTTTTCATTATGATTGCATTCAATTAAACGCAAATGACGATTATTTCAGTTTATCATTATATAGCAGGTATTGGTCTATTTTATCTGGTTCCCAATTGTGACAGCCTACCCACCTTTCAATGCCGTTCAGGATTAGCTTCCCTTTACCTCATCAACGCATCAGAGGTCGGTGTTGGTGGGCGAAACCCTTGCTAGGGTTCCAGAGGGCGGTTTTGTCAATATTTTAAACTTCATTATATATAGTATTATACATTTCTCAATTATGCCACAAGGTATGATGCACTTGCCGGGTTATTTCACACCCTGCAGTTAATTAATTTGGGCGAAACCCTTGTAGGGTTCCGTTGGGTGATATGTCATTATTAATAACTGCATTAAAATAAAGTCTTGTAACATTTCTCATTCATGCCACGAAGGAAAATGCGCGCTGCCGGGACATTTTCGCACCTTGCAGTTCACTATGTTGATTATGATAAATTTCATAAATAGCCCGCAGGCTCAATTGCTTGTCACATATACCGCCTCGCCTATATAATACATGGCCAATGGTGTGCTGCCGATACAGTTTCGCGATTGGCCGCTTAGTGGACAAATCAAAGATTCATTGCCAGCCATCAGGCAATTAAAAAGTGTTAGAACACCGCCTTCCCATTATTTTACGAGGGGAATGGTGCCGACTGTATATACATTTTTCGCGATTACAGTAAGGTGTGGATGTATCATTATGCTGATACATAACTTGTTGGTATGAAAGTTTACGCTACAATACGAAAGCAGCTTAATTATAGTTCAATTATGAGGTCTCTTTTTTGGGACAGAGGTCTTCTAAAGGGGGAGGGGGGAGGTGCGTTCTAGGCCATAATTATTTCGATGTAAATTGCGCACCTCACCAAACTGGGCATTCCTGTTGTATATTATTGTCATATACCTTGGGTGAATAAATCCACGTGATTCGCATTTCTGTCTTGCTCGGTATTCTTTGTAATTGTGTATGAATTTAATACCTGTTCTGAGAGTGTAAATGAGAGTAATGAGGCCCATACAAAGCTTCACCCTCTATCTGTCAGATTTACGAAGCTTAGGTAAGTAAGACTATATTTGCGTAGTCCCTTTCTTATTCAGTAAATGTTAGATTAGCGCGATTGCATGATGGTAGTTCTACCGAAATTAAGCTTAATCATTGATTTTAAGACAAGTAACATTTGTAACGAATAACAGATGTTCGTTAATCTCCGTTTATCTTTTGTGATCTCCGGGCTACTTGTTATGCTACGTGCTAAGTAAGGACCTCAATTTCCTACTGATTAAAAAATAAACAAGTACAAGTATAAAGGATAATAGGACATGTAGAACAGATCATAAAGGGTTCAAAAAAAGAAAGTATACCACTTTTTTATGTCATTTTGAGTAAAATTCAATTTTTCTTTGACCAAACAGGCACGATAAGCATTTAGATGAATCTTTTCGGCATAATTTGACACCAAATTTGCCCCCTAACAACAAAGATAAACCATGATTAGCACCATTTAAAGAAAAAATTCCCATTTTTAAAAGTCTCATTTCCAATACACAGCACGAGAAAAAAGGACCAATTGTTAACACACACAATGTCGTTCGACCCAACGCATTTGCGCTGTTCGATCGATAGCCGGCCCCGTCAATCCTGGCTGATACACACACACACACACACACAGAGAGACCCCAATTGGTCCTTTCTTCTCGTGCTGTGTATTGGAAATGAGACCAAGATCGGGAATTCGGATAACAGACCTGTGGATTGATGGCCAGCTTACGAAGTCAAATCACATTAAAAATGTGTGTCCCATGGCACTTATTTCATTACGGATTCTCGGTCAATTGCGCAAGTACCTTGATCGTTTTACAACAGAGCGTTTAGTTCACAATTTTATATCATCGCAAGGGGACAGTTGCAATTGTCTTCTTTATCATGTTTATGGACTCCCGGATACAGACATCTTAAAGCTCCAACGTGTACAAAACTCGGCTGCACGCCTGGTTACCGGTGCCAGAAGATGCGACCACATGACGCCAATTTTAAACAATCTACATTGGCTGCCAGTCAGAAAGCGAATTATTTTTAAACTTCTCCTCATTGTATAAAAGTCTCTGCACAATCTCGCACCTACCTATATCAAGCAACTCATAACACCTTACCATCCTTCTCGGACTTTAAGATCAAGTTGCAAAGGGCTCCTTCAAGTACCACGCGCGGCCAAATATGCTAAACTGACTCACGGAAGTAGAGCCTTTTTCATCGCTGCGCCGAAGGAATGGAATGATCTTCCCGAACGTGTCAGACGTGCTTCATCAGTGCAATCTTTAAAAACGTCATTGAAAAATTATCTTTTTAATCTGTGAAATGTGGTTGCAAAACTGTGTTTGAACAATAATACTTTCCTGTAATGTATATTTGATATCCTTGCTGGTCAAGTTTCAGGTCAAGTGATTTTAATGATTTGTGGTTTTAATAGGGTATTTATGAGTTGTATTTTTAAGATTAGTTGTAATTTTTTTTCTTTTTCTGATGTGTAATCTATGATGTATCTTCTTCATTATGTTCTTATATTTATTCATAGTGTTATGCGCCTCGGGGTTGTGTTCACAATGTGAGGCGCATTATAAATGCCCTTTTATTATTACTACTATTATATGTGCCGCATAATTATGCCCTTCTAAAATGCATCCTAAGCGCCCTACCTCGTATTCAGTAGCTTAATAGTCCGCCTATAATATATAGAACTAACTTTCTACACTCCATCCGCGTGGCATAGGCCTACTCTTTTGAGCGCTATTTTTAACAGAAAGGTCCCCGAATGTACCGCCATTCGACTTTGAAAAGATCACTTTCGAAGAAGGAAGGGCGAATATTTAGCCTGACGCGTGCGCGTTATGACCGCGCTGTAGGCATTTGCTGACCGCCCGATTACGCGTCGCAGTAGGCCTACTTATGTTTTATTTTTAGCAGCCTAAGAACAATGACGCAGTGAAGTAGCTGATTGGAAGACGTGAGCGTCAGACTTCACACGCACGGCATAGCGTCGTAGCCATGGCAGTGCGACAAGGCATTTGACATTCGATGCGTCACCTCAACTAGAACCTGCGTTGATCGTTATTTGCCGTATGTCATAACAAAAATAAATAATTAATACAATTTATCGAGCGCCTTATGTTGCAAACAACCTCAAGGCGCCTTACAAAAATATAATATAGAAATCTTAATTTCCAAATGCATAAAAACTAATTAAGATCAATTAAAGGTAGATGACCCGATCACATTTTCGTAACACAGAATTATTTCAAACATACGGAGATTTTCATATCATATGAAAGCTCGTATTTTTCTCATCATCATACTGAAATTTGACGGCCTAAATCGGTATAATTACGGAGAAATCGATGAAATAACGTCGAATTACCGCGAATGGTGGTAACCACCGATATAGTTTGTGTACTACTCAATGGGTACAGTTCACAGCATCTTATGCGTCTAAAATAAGAACCATTAAAGCTATGCAACTCAAACTTTGGAACACGACTTTTTTAAGGATGACCTTTCATGTAGAATAGAAAAAAACTTCAAGTTGAAAATCGGAACATCTACCTTTAATATAGGATAAAAACAAAATAGTTATTATACAAATATAAAAATACCAGATACAAAGAGCGAGCATTATAAATAGGAAATTTCACTTACGACAAATTTGCAACCAAAGTTAATTGTACTGATAATAAAATTACAAGATATAATAAGCAAGCATAATTAAAAGAACATCAAACAACAAGATATTATAATTGCACATATACAATATTATAAACCACATGGAATCAACTGTGTATGTTGAAGAAACAAATAAAGTTAAAAGAACGGCATTCCGCGCTAATTGTGTCCATTGTAAAAAGTCACAAAGTAGGCCTACATTTAAAAATGGTGTAGAGTCGATTCTCGTAAATGATTGAGACGCCTATATCTACATCTATGGATGAGTTGGCGCGGCAATGTTTACTTTTGGTATATTCATTCAAAATACGGTATGCTATTTTTGCTCACTTTCATTAACAAGACAAAGCGACAACAAAGAAGCATTTTGGCCCAGTAACACTCACATATTTTCTTTAAAAGGTCATGATGTAAATGTTTATTGTTATAAAGAGGAAGGAAGAAAGCATGTTCAAAATTAATTATTTCAAATAACACGCTCTTCCAGTGTTTACAGATGAAAGAAGCAGAGAACTTCACTTCGCCAACGCACATCGTTAAATGTAACACAGATACTTGATACGGTTATTGGAGTTACTTAAACTAGTATTCACATATTCTTTATTTTATAGCTTTGACTCTTCTGAATGTTCAAAATCAGAGCAAATATCACTCAATATGAATGATTCTCAACGTTGCAAGGACGGTATTTTAAATGTATCAAGCCCATTGGCAGCAGAAAATATTTTATACACATCACTAGAGCATCTCATGTTCACAGTGATGCTTCCTTGCGCTGTATTCGTTGGATTAACTTCAAACACTGCGTTTATATTTGTAGTAATCCGTGTGAAACGAATGCAGACAATTACTAACGCTTATCTTACTAACGTAGCAGTTTCAGACTTGGTATTCGTCGGTCTTTCATCTGGCGTGTACATAATAAATTATTCTCAGTCACCAGTCCGCGATGATGCTATGTTCGAAACGTGGAAGGGCTGCTCGGGTTCTTGGCTTGGTGTTTTTGTATCATATTTTGCATCGCTTATGCTAATTACTCTCGTCACAGTTGAAAAATATTACGCTATATGCCATCCATTGCAACACCGAATGGTAACTGGTAAGGGACGAACAGTCAAATTGATCACAGGTTCGTGGTTCGTTGGAGTAATCCTTGGAGTTTCGGCAACATTTCGATACCCTGATCTCAAGCATATCTGCGTCATTTGGCCGGACAACGAAAAATATGAGTCAATGCCACATATCATTCAATATTGCGTTGCGATTCATCCTATAACAACCTTAATTGCCGAGAGTGTACTCGTTTTCCCATTTATCTTGGTATTGATATGCAATATTTTCATGTTTGTTCGGATAATCATCGCGTTAAGCAGTCGACCAATTGGGGAAAGCCAAGATAGTGTAACATCAGCACTGTCGTCACAATCGTTACAGGCGCTCCGGATTCGAAATCAGGTAGCTCGATTGCTTGTTATAAATGGTATCATCTTCTTTTGCTGTCAAACACCATTCCGTCTGCTTCAAATAGATATATTCTGGAAGGTGGCAACTGGATCTACACTTCTGACGCGTGTCCAATCCGCAAAATTAGCTATTTTTGCAAGATGTTTCGTACTTCTCAACTCATGCGTCAACCCTTTTGTGTACTGTGCTAGTAGCTCTTATTACCGAGAAGGATTTAAGCAAGCATTCTGTCAGAAAAGGAAACTGAGGGAAACAGATACTGCAATGTCATTTACGAGTATTTCAGGATAAAGACATAGTAATTGTCTGAATGAGGTATACCTTACATATTAATTTTCATAGTGTATGTTTGACAGAGTTTGGAAGAGGTAAAAGCTGTAAATGTATTGATAAAAGCCATAAATGTATTGATGTATTGTACAATTAATTGTAGAAGGGATTAATCCCAACCAATCCCTATAACAACACTGTTTATTTAGATAGAAAATACCCTTTTTTGTTTAATTATGTAAAGACAACATAGAGATAATATGGCAATGGATAGAACTGTAATGCAATTATAAATGCAAAGGTTATGCGGAGTTGGGCAGATGCAAGTCAATACACAGATCTGATAGGTTTGCATGGTCGTCATTAAGGGATACGTGAATGCAGACGTGCCTTTAAAACCAATCTATGCATACCACTATTTAGAAAGAACAAGGGGTTTGGTAAAGTATAAAGTTGTCTTAATTAATATGAAATGGTACAGGTAATATGTAAATTATCGTTATACAAAGGTGATGTAGGGAGTGGTAAACACACATTAGAATGATTACGTATTAGCTTTAAAATAGTTTAAGCGTCAATGTGGTCATTCATTTAATTCATTATTAAGAAGCACAAAATAAAATAAATCATCCAGAAGGAAAGCCAATGCGAAAAAGTCTTATCACAGCATACGGTATCCGATATCAAGGTTATCCCAACATTTCAATGTATTGTAATCTTTTTAACGTGTTTGCAACTAGAATATTAGATTTAAGCGGCGCACTGGAACACCGGTGAAACTTATGATGAATGTAGAGGTTATACAAATACATTACTTAATCAGCGTGATCAGGGGGGCTGTTTGTGATTGAAAGAGATATTCAGACATAGGTCGGAAACTACATGTATCAATTTTAATTTCGGGTGGGTCACATTGCATGACTGAATGTTAGAGATGAAAACGCATACATGTAGCTCAAGCAGCTGAATGATGCTAAGACACACCGCCCAACCAGCTGCAATTAAAGGGAGATGAGAAAGAGTTGTACCGAGACCGATTTCTACGAAGACAGATATATTATGGCAGTCCTAACTTATCTGAGATGTAGAAATTATATCCTATGTGATTATGGTGAAGCACTATTATAAGCTATTCAATTCAATCACTATGTTCACTTATATTATTTCCAATGAAGTTCTGGTACCAAACAAAGGGACCAGCTCTGGAGTTTCCACCACAAATGTAACTACCCCCATGGGCCCTCAAATTAACATTCAATTTCCCACATACAGGTCTGGTAGCTTCTTCTGGTATTCAACAATATATCAATTTCAATTCTGGATAATAGTGAGAGGCCACCCAAAGCTGACATTGGTCAGTTTTAAAATCTAGCTGTCATTTGACTGTTAAAATCATAATCATTATTACAGATAAGGGAAATATCGCCAAGATTGATGCCTGAAGGTTAATTGTCTGACCCTTTTTAATTGCTTGTTTCAAATTTTGTAAGCAAGGACGATGCATATTATATTATATAGTCGAGAAACGACCAATATACTGTATTCTAACTGTTTCTTCTTCTTCTTCCGTCATGGGACCTATAGCTCCGTAACCATTGAGCCGATTTTGACCATATTTGGTCATAAGAACCCTTATGTGCACCACTACTCAGGTTGTAAAGCATAAGGGGTCAAATGTCACACTTGTGATTTTCACTTAAAACGCGTTTGCAATTTAGTGAAATGACCTAGGATCGTCAGAATTTGTCAACATATTCCTTTTGACCGTACGCATATATAAAAGTTTGGTTTTTAAAATCAAAACATATTTGGGGTCACTAGGGGTCAAAATGTAAATTTTCAATCCTCGCACTAAAAATGACCTATGATCAAAAGATTCCTTGTATCCATGTACACATAGGGTCTTAAGCGATTAAAAGTGACATGTCATATGGGGTCACTAGAGATCATTGACCTAAACAGTGGTAAAATGTAAGACATGCTCCGATTTTGACTGGTCATGTTTCATTTTGTAGGTATTGATGAGACAAGAAAAAAGTCAATCATTATGTTGGGGTCAAAGGTTAACAAGGGATCACTATAGGTCAAAATGTCAATTTTCACTCCAGTCACTCAAAATGCTATTTTTTCCAGAGGAAATGACTAATGACTGTCAGAATTGGTCAAACGATTCCTTCTATCCATGTTCATATAGGTTGTTTAGCGATTAAAAGTGACATGTTATATGGGGTCACTTTGTCAGAATTGGTCAAAAGATTCCTCGGATCGTGAACTCGGGGTCAAGGGTCAAAAGGTCACTAGGAGTCCAACATGTAACACGCTCGACTAATATTCGTGATCTATGATCACAGTCCATGTCTAGTTCTAGTTCCGTCCCAACACTAGAGCCGGGTCATTGCTACCAAGGTTTAGAGGGGCAGTTTTGGGCTATTGAGGAGGCACGAGTCTAGTGCTAATTCCAATTCATCATTGGAAAGGAGAATAGCATGGTTATCGCCTAAGGTTGAACCACGGGATTAAGGCAACAATATCGTTAACTCAACATTTTTCTCTGTTTTACTAAAAAAGCCACACTAGACCTAGAGAAATTCAGAAAGTTGGTTGGAGTGGATTCAATGTGTGTTTGTTTGCCAACATCGAAATGGACTCTGACATCCTAGCAAACGAGTAGGTTAGTATCACACGCGCGTAGCGAATTAACCCGCTACACTACAGTAACGATGTAGACAGATCGCGGTCAATGAACTACCTTGTTGAATGCGCTATTTATAGCCTAATGTATATAATCATGTGGGCAACAATATAGGAAAATAAACATCTCTAGCAGAACTGGAAATCAAAGGAAGATTTATTAAGATTGTTAAGACTTTTATCACTGGTAAACGGATTAAGGCGTGATATCGTTATATAGTCATCAAAAAACTAAACAAAACTATACAGGTAATAAATGGGCTTCTAACTCTAAACATTTATATCCCATCTAAAAATATTAAATCATAAAGTTGTTGAGAAATTTATCTTCTTTAATATGAGATATTGCTCGCTAGGATCAATTGAATATTGAAGAAGTGACAATCCAAAATGAAGGTAAAGTCACAATTTCATTTTCACATTTACTTTTTAACACTGGGGAGAGTATGACAGGTAGCATGTGTGTGGCGTATTGATCCATCGGAACAATACGGCCGACTGTCCAACCTGCGCATGCATCCTCCAATTGCGCTACCGGTAATCGATAATGTACCCGTAGCTGGGTCCGCGTGTAGAAAAGAAAAATGTGAAAATGAAAATCAGAATTTACCTTACATTTTGGAGTGTCACTTCCTGTAGGAAGAGACACTGGACTTGGTTAATGTGCCTCTACGTATAAACTGCTTGTGCATTCCTTCGTTATAGGAGGTAAAGGGGCCGGTCTGGAATACCTATATTCACGTTTGAAACTGATATGTGAATAATAGGGTGCATCGACATCCACCCCCTATTATCAATCAAAAAAGAATTCAATCCGATGTCGTAAGTAATAGCTGCTTTTTGAGCTCTTAGGGGTGGTAAATAATGAACCTATATAGACTGCCTGGCATTTAGGCATGATTTGCAGTGGCGTGTCCAAAGAGGACCACCTTGGACTATCATATTAGGTAATTGCACCCATTCGGGGAATTTAAGGGGTTTTGCTTAATTTCTATCAAATTTCTTCAAGACGTCAGTCGAGGAATCGAAAGCAATTTTGAATAAAAATGCTCAATTTATGCGCGTTATGCACGCATATGTACAGGAATAAAATTTTAGAAGCCAGTTTAAAACATATACCTTAAGGCCAAACAAAGAATAAGGTCTGTCTCAGAAGCCCGCCCGCATTGGTATGTGAAATGAGCTACGGCGCGTAGGTCTATGCGCTGGGGGCTAAAAACCCTCTTTTTTTATTTAAAAAAAAAAAGTTTAAAAAAGTTCTGTGTAAGCTTGGATAAGCAACAACAACAAAATCGCATACCTCATAGCCTATTTTCTAAAAAAAATCAATTGAAGAAAATCGCAGAGCACTTAACTTTTTTGCACAATGTTTCTGAGACAGACTATCTTCTTTGTTTGGCCTAATTATGACCAGAGTAAATATTATACGTGTTTTCAAGAGCAGAAAAGCTGGCAAAATAGCAGGAAGTAATTCAGGGGGAATGTAGAGCACGTCCCTAGTCCCTAACAGGGAAATCCTGCATACCCAAGGATAATAATAATAATAATAATAATACCGTTCTTATATAGCGCTTTCCACAATGCAAGCACAGTCCCAAAGCGCTTTTTTTAAATCAATTATTATCGCTGCCAGTCTAGATATCAGAATCCTTTGGTCGCTACACTTAGGCGGCTACCAGTCGACAAGTGCACAAGCCTATCAGCACTACTTAGATTTTGATATCCTAACAGCTCCCCAAATATCGCTTGGGTCGACGAAGCAATTGAGACTAAGTACCTTGCCCAAGGATACAAACATGTTGGCCGTAGCGGGGCTCGAACTCACAACCTTTGCATCGTGGGACCGGCGTCTTATCCACTAGACCACACACGCTCTCATTCTCACGATGGTGTGCCCTTGTTTCAAAAGCTAGCAACGCCACTGCATGATAAAAGAAGTTTCTTATGTTTTGAATACAATAGTTTTAAACAACATAAGAGAGTATATCAAGCCATGACATTTTCGCCATTTTGTTGCCAACGTAACTCAGAGGAGGGGAGGGGGGGGGGGGGGGGGGGGGCTAATTGTTGCGTACGCTCTGTACGTAATTGAAAATTGCGATAATTTTGGACGATCCCTTACTACCCAACAGTACTATGTGGCTCTCTGACTCCAAGCTGACTCTGATACAGTGATTATGTTCGAGAAATTGGGATGCAACTTGAGTCAGTAACAAATAGTCAATACTATGCTGCTATTAAGCTCTTTATTTCATTATTGCATGCAAAAGTAATGCCAAGTTACGTATACTGTAATTTTGGCATTCGCATGCGTCATCCACACGCTATACGGTGCGCCCTGACACCTCTGTATTAGTTTAGTACTGTAAAAGATAACATTTTGAAGGTAGTAAAGGTACAGGTATGTGTGATTTAACTTGAGGATGTTTACACAACTGGGACGGCCTACTTTGTTTGTTTGATATTTTGTGGATGCGATTTAGGAGCTGGTTGCAAAGCACAACATATTGATATATTGAAGGCATAATGTTTCCGTAGTGTAATTCTCTGGGGGGGGGGGGGGGGGGGGGGGGGTAAATAGAGAGAGATAGAATCTAGGCCAACGTTAAGTAACAATGCTGGCTATTACATGTAGTATGAAAGCAGGTAAGGAACACCACACTGCACGCTTATAAAACAAAAAAGACCGTCATAATAATAATGAAACCAGATATGTTTGCTGTTCAACACTTGATGCCGACGCATTATGATTTAGTATTGAGCATTAGATGACACCACCACCCATTGTAAAGTCTTCTTTTTACAAAGATACATACGTCGTCTTTTCTAATACCTCCAGAGACAGACTAGTACTGTAGTGGTGGCAGAAAAGCATTACTCCCCAGTTAACTTACATCAAAAATACTTTACAGCGATATGAGTTTGCAGCCGTTTTGTTCTCTAGCAAAACTTTAAATCTCGTCTCCAGTGGTGTATCCGGGGTCTTCGTCAGGGGGGGGGGCAAGGTCTTTTCCACGGTGAACACCAGTTCGACCCTATTTATACGTAACAAATGGCGCATCTGGGTTTGCGAAATTTTGACAACATATTTACACGAATCTGGCAAATATTAAGGTACATTTTTCTTTTAAACGGGCTTCTATAATGATATTCTTTGACAAATGCGCGCGTAGTGCTCTAAAATTTGCCATTTTTAAATTGCTCATCAAAAAACCGGGCAAAGGGCAAATTGTCTTATATATATAGATGGAATTAATTAAATCCCTTAGATTCTTCAAATAGGCGCAATTCACCCAAAGTCAAAAGGTTGGGGGGGGGGGGCTATCCCTTACCCGGTCCTATGATTACCTTGATGAAAGTCACTGAAGTTCTATAATGCACGCTTACACAAAAAGTGTTTGGATGGTTAAATCTCTTCTCTTCTCCAAGTTTCTTTTCGATTTTCACTTCTTTCCACTTATTTATTTTCCCTTCCTTATCAACTATACTATTCTTTTCCTTTCCTTCCTACCGTTCATTTTTCTCATTCATTTTCCCTTTCCTTCCCTTTATATCTTCCTCTTCTCCCTTTCTTTTCCTTTCCTTTCCCTTTTCCTTCTCTCTTTCTCCCCTTCTTCTTCCTTTCTTTCCCTTTCCTTCCCCTTTTCCCTTTCCTTGCCCTTTTTCACTTCCTCTCTTCCCTTTCTTCTTCCCTTCCTTTCGACTTTTTTTAGCCCAGGAGGTTGAATGAACTGGCCTTCCCGGTCAAAGCCATCAGGGGGGCGCCCCCTGACCCCCAGGAAATACGCTACTGCCCGTCTCGTAATTTGAGTGTTCGATGATAGAAAAAACCCTGTTAAAAGGTATTATATAATTCGTCGCTGTTCTGACATACCGGCACATCTCTTTACTTATTTCTGTTGTGATGTGCCGGTATGTCAGAACAGCGACGAATTGTTCCAGATATAAATTCATATATCATTAGAATTGAGTACCACTGATACCCTGTAAAAAGATATTAGTCATTTTGACCAAAAGAAAAATAGTCCTCACCTATGTCTATTAGAAACCATTTAAATTAGTCAAATATCTGAAGTGACTAACACAAATTGGTCATCTATACCCAAAGGTTGACCTTTTTTACTACTAGTCAGATTAGTTTTCCTATTAGTCAAGCAATTTAGACCATTAGTCAGGTGACTTATCTCCTTAGTCAAGCGACTTTTGTTATAAGTCAAGCAATTTTTTCATTGGTCTATAGTCTATTTGGCCATCACTGAGACAGTGACGTAACCGCGTATTCTAATAATTGCAGCACATAACTTGCGCGCCTACTCACGGCGCTGGCGTATACACACGAGCGTTGAAAGGCGGAAGATACATACGCGTGCGTAAAAGCTGTGCCTGTTAAGTTACGTCACTGTCCAGAGGAAGCCAAATGTTAGTCAGGTGACCTTTCTTGCTAGTCAGGTGACTTTCGTTAGTAGTTAGATGGCTATTGTAGTTAATCAGTCTACAATAGGATGTTGCGATTTTTGTGGCGCTTTACCATGTAGTTGATTACGTCAGAAACTGATTCTTAAATAGCGCAATGTTTACTGATTTTACGTATAAAAGACTCTATTTACTAAACATTCTAGCTGATTTTCATTTTTAGGTTCTACAACCCGTAGATATCTCATTCGGTTTTAAGCAGGTAAATTATTCGGTATCACCAACATTTGATCAAAAATAATGTATGTGGGATTGCAGTGATCAGCTTGTATTGTCTATCTTACCATGTTTGCAAAGTTCTAAATTTTAAACAAGGTGCCTTCTTTTCATAATTGCAGGGATTTTATCATCCTGGATAAACATATGAAGTGATATTATAATGAATTCCAGAGGAGCTTTATTAGGAGTACATAAATTCAAATGCATGGACGTTTTAATGCTGAAATTATAATTCAAAGTCATCTTTCAACTTAATAGCTGTGGCTTGAACCTTAGTTAGTTACGATATATTTTGGGGCTTGATAACATAACGCAGATGTTTAATTCTATTACATTCAACATAACATTTGTTATAAGAGGTTACACGGGTTTTGAACAGAGTCCGATGCAATCCACGCAATAAGCACGTGAGCTAGATAATACATGCATACAAATGTAATTAAAGATGACACGGAGTTTGATGAAAATGTATTCAATTTCAAATATGAGAATTGAATGCCATCATCTTGAGAGATTATGCGGGATTATGTTTATATTAAACGTCGTCATAAGGGATTTACGTAAACGTGCCTTCATAACACCAATCTATGCATACTCTTATTAAGAGAGGGCTTTGGAAATGCATATTGTTGTTAGATGTGGCAGGATATAGGAGACGTACAAAAACGGATGTTTTTAAAAGGCCCGACACTCAATAATGCTCAAATGATGTGTAACCACCATTGCATTGAGCTCCCCTAAAAAGGACACTGATAGTGATACTGGTCAGAGGTCACTGCGATCTCTACTGTACTGATTCGGATGGTCGCAGAAACAAAATAAAAAGATACCTAGATACCTTTCATTCCTTTTCTCAAAATAACGAAAAACATAAAAATTCCGAAAAATAAAGAAATATTTAAGCTCTGAAAAATCAGATTATAGGACTGACATATACTTACCACGATTTTCATACCATTTCTCAAAATACATGTAGGGAGACACATAAAATATATGACGGTAGAGGGTGGTTTGAATAAAAATAAAGAAATGCATACAGTTAGAAAAAAATCAAAAAGGTAGGATTTGAGTCATACCTACCACGATTTTCCTACCTTTTCTCAAAATAAAGAAATGCATAGGAACTCGGACGGAACATGGCATTTTGTAGAATAATAGAAATACATAAGCTCATAAAAAAATCAAAAAGGTATGATTTGAGCCATATCTACCACGTTTTTCCTACCGTTTCTTAAAATAAAGAAAATACATAAGAACGCTGAAGGTAGAGGGCGGTTTCATTTTTTTTTAAATACATACTTTTATGTATTTTTTAGAGTGAAAAGTGTCTCCATTAAATTGCCATATCTCGTTAAATATGATCAGTATATTGGTCACAACTCATTAATTTTAGCAGCAAATAGAGTGGAGTCTTCGTTGCCATAAAATGTTAAAATTCGCAAGTCATATTGTTCTAAACGGTCAGGACCAGCAAAATGAGATGAACAGATGATTTTAGTTTCGCAAAATTTCACATTCTCTGTGTAGAAATCAGCGTTACCGTACCGATCGATGTACCTATTGTCCCGTCAAGGTAAAGTAACCGGTTCTGCGTGTAGTATCGCTGGGAACACATGTATTTCAAATGGATATCCCTAAACATGTGTAGGTCTATACAGAGAGCATGTGGAACTACAGAAAAAAATCCGATATTTCCACAAAAACTGTATATTTTATATGAATATTTGAAGCAGATAATCATGCTTAACACTTCTATTTTTTTGCTGTATGAATGATCAATGCTTTATATTGAAGTCTATGTTTAGTCGCACATCACCCAATTATGAATATTTCACCATAATTTTTATTTCAAGAATTATACCATTTATATAGTTATAAAGTAACAATTTTGATATGAGGGGTTGCAGAAAATAATAAATCAAACAAACGTGAATGTAACTGTCTTCCTACATACGCTGGTTTTATGAGAAAGCGATCTAATATTTCGGAATTCTATGGAGCTTGCATGAACCAGCAACCTACTGGCTGACTGCCTACCACAATTTTTATACCATTTCTCAAAATACATGTACAGAAACACATAAGTAAGAACTCTGACGGTAGAGGGCTGTTTTAAGAAAAATAAAGAAATACATAAGGTTAAGATTTCAGTCATATCTACCACGATTTCCCTACCTTTTATCAAAATAATGAAATACGCTAGAACTCTGACGGTAGAGGGAATTTTACAGAAAAATAAATAAATGTATAAGCTTAGGAAATATCAATAAAAGGAAGGATTTTGAAGTAATTATAATTCATTCGCTATGCCCAATTTAGAATGCATTCTTCGAGAGAGGTTAGCAAGGTTATCTCTAGTTATTACTGAAACCCCATTCCCTTGACCAAAAGAATTATAAGTTTGTGCGGGATTTGAATTCAATACGTGTTAATGTGTCAAGATCGGAAGTGAATCTGGCATACTACATGTATGGGTGATCATGATTACGAGTTATCACTACCTGCACGAGTTAACATGCTACATTGACAATGAACAATCTTGTTGAAAACGCCAAATTTATATAAATAGGATAATGAAAACTCGACATTCAAACTAACAAGACCTTTATCACTGGTAAACGGATTCTGTTAGCATATAAAACTGTTATGTGCATATTATCGGAGTAGGTGACGCAGGACTCGGGTAACGTACATTTACGTCTGAGACTGATATGTGAATACCTTTGTTATAGAAGGTGATGTGGGGATTTGATAAACGTATATTCAAGTCTGAAATTGATAGAGAGTGACGCATGACTTAATTAACGTGCATATTTATCTGATATATGTACAGACTGTCGTTTTAGGAGGTGACGCATGACTTGGTAAACGTACATTTACCTCTGAGACTGATATGTGCTTACATTTTACTGTCGTTATAGGAGGGTAGGGATTATTTAACATATACGTCTCAAACTGATGGAAGAATACCTTCATCATAGGAGATGACGCAGGACGTGGTTAACGTGTTATACTGTTGTTGAGGTGATGCAGGGCCTGGTTAACGAACATATGTCTGATAGTGATATGTGAATACCTTTGTTGCAGGTGATATGGGGTTTGATAAACTTATATTTGAAACTGATATGCGAATAACCGTCTTTAAAAGAGGGCGTTGTAATCGAATATTCCCGTTATAATCTTAGACTATTATATAAGAGGTGACATGGATATTGTAAATGTGCGTTAACGTCTGAAGCTATGTACGTGCACATTAATGTCTTAATCTGATATGTGCATATTCGGTAAACGTACAGCAACTTCTAACTCTGGTAATTTGTGAACATTAAATGTTGACATAAATTATGATTTAAAGAACCCAATTCTATGGTTTCTATGGTGCAATGGTAACGCATTCTCTATGGGAGTTTTCGTTTGGATTCAGTACCTATGTTTTGCCCACTTACAGAAAATATACCTTTATTATATCCACGTATAAAATCGTTTCAATCGATTCTCAACTCTGATTGGCAGCATAGTAGTATGAGGTCGTGATTTATGACACCTCCCTGTAGAATTTCCTTGGGGTAGCATAAAACGTAATTTATTCCTTCATCCTAAAACCTGAAATACGACCCAGACAGGCGAGTTTTTAATTTGACGGCGCAAGATAATGAAATTGAATTGTTTCCGAACTAATATTCTAAAATTTGCATTCGTAAATTGCCAATAAATTTGCCAGCATTTGCGAGACACCATTCAATCTTTTGACTCATGAATTTGTCAGTAACAAAACTACAATAATGTATTAATAAAATAGATCAAAATAAGAATTGTAAAGATCAATTCTCAAATTGCTCGTCCGGGTTAAATACATTAATATAACTATGTTATTCAACCTGCTCCACCTTAATATTTATTGCAAGCATTTGAAAAGCAAGATTAATGCAATTTATATCAAGAAAAAGCGATGAAAATGAATTACCATAAATAACGCAGTAAATAAACTAAAATTGAAATCCATCAATAAATTTGGAAGTATCGACTTTACCATAAATTAAGTTTGGAAATGTTCTGGGTACAAAAGTCCCCAGGATCACGCCTTAATTTAAACCATTAGTGATTTCAGTTAGATATCACTGGCTCCTTACTGTGTTTTGTTAAAAGAATTAACATTGAAGGCCATGCCAGTACATATTAATTAAACATAACTTGACCTTAACGTTGTTTGTTTTAAGTTAAAAGCGTACATTATATTATAATCACGATTCAGCGATTTACGCGTTGAAGAAAACAACTCTATAGAAAGTCACGATAACTTTTTAAAATGTCATACATCTTATAATATATCACACTATCAAAATTAAAATGAGTAGATTGCCTTATTAATATTGCAAACAACAGCTGTGGCCTCCCGTGCTTGATACAAAGGGATTCATTTTAAGAATTGATTTAGAAATTACATTCTTGGTATTTAAACAGATGGTTGGAAAAAATGTTCTTCAAGATATAGGTCGCACTTGAAATGGTCAATTTATTCGTAATTAATCTAAATAGTTTGAATTCACAAATTAGCACCGGTCGGTGGCCAGACTATTTCAAGAACCACCTCGTGTATCTGTTTTGTTGCGATATAATATAGACCAAACAAAAACACCTGCCAATTGACTTCTTAAAACCACCTGCACAACATCCGTTTTGCTTCCAAATCTCATTAAACTATTACTCTTTCTCAGTTGTCTCCAATCTGGCAATTTAACTAAAGCACTTAAATTTAGTGCCGTTTATTAAGTTTTCCAAGATATTCTCAACATCATTCTCAAATATCACATCTCAAAAGGTAAAGGTGTGTCTGGTGTTCTTGAATAGCTCCCTTCAGCAAAGGCACATTTTTCATTATCAGAGCAAATCGTCATAGCTTTCATAATATTGTTTTTCTTCTAAATGGTTAAAAGGCCATTTGCTCGACGACATAATCAACTGTTCATTACTGCATTATGCGAAAAGGTAGCAAAAGAGAGGGTATTTATTCTTCCTAGAACATTCCAACGCTTGTACTTGTGCATAGCGGTGTTACCTCCAAATGCATTCGAACTCGTCACTAGTCACTCGGCGATAGATTCTCTAATGCGTGGAATGGAAAAAGAAGGAAGGTACTTTGAAAACCTGGCTTATTTATGAATGTCCTCTTTTAGCCTATTTCTATTTTCAGAACATCTTATGTCGTGTTTTTATGCAAGAATGTTAGATCTTTGTAAGCGGTATGGAGGTAACTGATACGCATGTTTTACACGGCTTATTAAGCAATAGTAGATGTCTGTATTGTACTTCCCTTCTGAATAGTTCCTATGCTGAGTGAGAGTCAAATTGTTTAGGACGACAGTATTCTTGTTCGATCTTCTCCTGGTGTCCCGTAATAAATCTGAGTTATAAGAATTGTGAAAATAGATGCTTGAAATTTCGAATCGAAAATTCGTGGATATTCATTCGATGGTTTTCAATTCAATGTTTTGCAATGCATTTGCTATTGCATGAGAATAAACATTAATCAATTGATTGAAAGCGTGATCGTCCTACACCATTCGGGAGGAGGTTAAAGTTATATTAGTTAATATTTGTTCTTTTTGTACTAAACGTAGTTGAGACCATCTGCATGCTTTGTATTCTAGATGATCGTGTTCTTGAAGGGTGTGAAGAAATGTAAGCTCGTACTCTATGACACGAACAAATCATGCACTGTTTCAAATATCGTCTATGTGAAGAGCTCATAACGAACACTACTAAAGGATCAATACATGAATTAATCACTTGCATATAGTAAACGGCATGACGAATTATATAGCTAACAGATGTTCGCGTAAAATATTCATCTGTAAAATGAAACAGTATACTATAAAGAAAATGGGGCAACCATAATATCGTAAATGATGCCATCATGAAAAGTATAATCAATATGAGTTGTTTTCTGGACCTGTTACTATCCGCGTTGTCATGACGTCTTCCCTCAGTATTGCCTAAAGGTGTAGTTGCACTTTTATAAAGGATCATCACTATAGGTATATAGTGGGTCGTAAAAATGACTAATGGAATAGCGTATAGAAGTATAAATGAGCATATCTCGTACGTACGGGCTTCTGCCCCACCCAATTCATCGAAAGGTGTACACATGTAAACTGTTGGTTTGTTAGCCATCCAGATCATCGGGAGGGCACATATTGATGCCAATATCCATATGACTCCGATAATAAGTAGCGAAACTTTAAAACTGCCAGTATTATTATGAGATGAAGAAGGAAGTCTTTTTACAACAGCTACATACCGTTCGCGGCACAAAGCAACGAGGGTGAAAATGACAGCATTCTGAAGCATCGCGGGAAAATAAAATCTTGCCTTACACGCACATAGACTGTGAAGCCAGCATGGGTTGATTTCGTGCTCTAAACGTATGGGTGCTATAGTAATGATGTACAAGAAATTGGCGAGAGTTAGATTGAAGATGAGGTAGTCGATAGTTTTGCGTAATGTCCGGTGCCCGAGTATCGTCCACAGCAAACTAAGATTCCCAATGATTGCAAACAATACAATCACTCCGTAGCCAGACATTGGTAACATATTGTTACCACTAGGTACACATACGTACTTAATGATCAATGAAATATTCATAAACATACCCTCTTCTTCCATTTCAAAGTATCACTCAGTCTCTGTCAAATTCAAATATATGTCGTGTGTCGTATATAGTAGACGTGTCGGGATATTCCTTCGCTTTGGTAAAAGTGGTTGATTCTCACTTGTTTTTAATATCTAAATACAAATATTGTCCATCGTGTATTAAACAAGGATATGCACTTTAATTAGTGCTGCTGGATAAGCTGCGTTGTTTATGGTTTACAAATGCTCTATCGAGACGTTGTTGGTGATTAAATTGTTTGCTGAAATACGTGATCGGTCATAACCCAAAGGCTATCGCACTACGCATGTTAAAAGCGCACAATTATAGTTGGTTAATCGCTGTTATAGAGAGTGTCTCGTTAATAAAAATAACGTAATGCATGATTGTCGGTATGGTACAGGCTGTCCCAAAATGATTAGTCCCCATCGATGCCCAAAGTTCAATAATTTTTGTCATCATCAAAGTTGCTCTGATTAGGTCCGTTGTTTTAACATAATCTTTGTCATACTCTACTCTTTCATTAGAATTTTAGATCATGAATATCGGATTTATCAAACTCAAGATACACCGTGTCGTCTATTGCGTGAGAACGTTGGCCATGTCATTTGCAATCGACAAACACAGGTTTGATCCCCGTGTATTCATTATTATGCTTTGAAGTTTTAATTTTGATGGTGGATTAATGTGAAATCATTCATGTCAATTTATATAAATTAAAAAGGCTAATGTGTCTACATTGGTATTATGGAACTACATTTAATTTTGTATTGTTTATTTTGATTTTGAGTATTGAGTTAATTTCAGCAATTTGTATTGTTTATTTTGATTTTGAGTATTGAGTTAATTTCAGCAATTTGGTAGTACATTAATAATTAAAGTCACCTATTTCATCGTCATAACTGTCAGCGTCCGTCCCCCTTGAAAACAGTTAGCATCGATAGTTATAACGTAAAGTTATGCTCCAACTTATCTTGGGTCCGGGAAGGTGCAGAATTTAGCGTTAATTACTCAGAGTTTACTAGTAAAAGCCTAGTAGTTTAATAAAAAACATTAAAGTGTAATTACTCAGAGTTTACTAGTAAAAGTCTAGTAGTTTAATAAAAAAACATTAAAGTGCCGTATTTAAACGCGGGTTTTAAGCTAAAGACGCATTTAACATGTAACTTTAACCACATCGCATAACTAAACGTAATTCTCGAAAATCTTGAAACACGAGTCTAACTCGCTGAAAGGTGTCTGTCTTAAACTTGCGTTTAGCTAAACATTTGCTCCTATACCGGGTCGCTAAGTCCGCGTAAGAAGATATTGATGTACATTGGGTCCCTAATTGTATTCGACAATAGGGGATTCTATACACATAGGTTTCCATGTTTACATTTGAAACTTTTACATTTGAAATTTCTCAAATAAAATTCGGGACCCTTGACTGAAAAATTCTACCACATCTTTAAACGGCAACTTTTCAGGCACTCTTTGTCAAAATCAACTAGGTAAAACACATCAAATCCAACATAACACAATTGATACAGAAATGGCGAGTTTCAATAACTATACCCCTTTATTAGTCAGTTAGACATGAATACTAGTGGTTAATAGCTTTTTGATAAATGTTCGTATTCCTCGCGCTCGCTTGAACTCTTAATTCAAATCATCGAGCGAAAGAGATAGTTTTGCTATAGAAGGCTGCCATATAATGCATAGGCTGTACCATATTTTTATCGTCGTGAATGGCCGCCGCTTAATAACACATCACCACAAATGCTTCGCAAGATTACATCACCACAAATACTCTACAAGAACACATCACCACGAATGCTCGCAAGAACACATCACCCAAAATGCTCTACAAGAACATATCACCAAAAATGTTCCACAGGATTACATCACCACAAATGCTCCACTAGAACACATCACCATGAATGCTCCGCAAGAACACATTACCAAAAATGCTCCGCAAGAACACATCAAAACAACTGCTCAATGAAAACACATCACCACAAATGCTCAACAAGAACACATCACCACAAATGATCCGCGAGAACACGTCACTACAAATGAACCACAAGAACACATCACCACAAATGATCCGCAAGTACACATCACCAGACTATTTGTTGTGATTAAGTATATCCTTCTTACACTGTTGTTATGAACATGATGAACTGACATCACAATATTGACAGTTGAGCAAATAGCTCATGAATTTATAATACGAATAATGTCTAGTAAAACCATATTGATCTCATTGTTAGGTCGGGTTCAGAATCCCTACCCCAAGTCATACTCAGAGAGCCTTTGATAAGGTAATACTGTCACTTTAACAGATTTGGTCCACATGTTCATCTCCCGGTTTGTCACGGAAGTGATATACAAATGCATGAAAAGAAAGTTCATCAAAAACAGACATCATTTGCTTTAGGTGCGTATTACTCTATATTTATTCGTATCTTATTGTATATAATTTATGCTTCAACCACTCCCCCATACCTAAGTACAGAAGCAAAGCGTTGTTGAATTGAGATAAACCCACTGTTTCATATGCAAACTACTAGGATGGCGAACTTTATTTGGAAACCATGCACTATGCATCATGCGTATCGTACGTCACGTACGTACGAACATAAATAAAAATGTGCATGCACACCCACAATTGACCAATAAATATTGGAACAAAAAAGTATGCCTAACTTTCAAATGTCATTTTTAAAAAAAAGGCCCAAATTGCATTATTTGGTTCAGTAATGCTATTTTTGTGGTTACTTATGAGATCGGTCATACAGAATAGTCTATCCGCAATCAATTTTACGACAAAAATGTTGTTTCCGTAGAAAATTAAGCAAAACAAAAAAAAATTAGTAGGCCTAACCGTCAAATGTCTTTTTTTTTAAACAGGCCCAAATTGCATTATTTGGTTAAATAATGACATTCTTCTTGTTACTTTGGAGATCGGTCATGCAAAACAGTCTATCCACAATCAATGTAACGACAAAAATGTCGTTCGCGCAGAAATCAAAACGAAAAAAGCTCTAGGCCTAGCCGTCAAATGTCAATTTTTTTTAAAAATAGGCCCGAATTGCATTAATTTGTTCGTTCATCAATGGTTCAATAATGCAATTTTTTGGGGTACGTATGAGATTGGTCTGTTATGTTAGTCCACATCCTCCGTATACAAATTCCCAAGAAAAATATGTAATTTCAATTGATTTCTGAACTCTGCAATCCCCGTTTGTTCGTACCAGCTTGCACATTCGTTCACCCACCGCTCGTACCGCTAGATCCCTTGCCGGCTCAGTCACCGACGACCGCAAAAGTTGTTTGCTGGTGGCTACTGGCGGTTAAATTGATTCCCTTTCATCTTTATGGACAGCTTCACTTTTAAAATGGAGGGGTGTTTTTTTAATTGATACGATTATTTTTTAAATCTGTACAAAAATGTTTTATGTAGATAAATGCTATTTTGTAATGGTAAATCTAGCCTATTAAAACCCCCTTTTTCATTAATTTTTCAGAACAATATTCACATATGAATGATGTTAATATGTTTAGTCGTTAGGGTTTATTTTGCTCGTGCTGGGCAGCTTTACCTCGCAAAATAAAACCGTCTTACCGTTGTCGATTCAAGATAAACAACTCCGAAACCTTATTGAACCCCTAAATATCCTCCCATTAGACCTCTAAACTAAGATATCAGGGCTGTCAACTCTCCCGCATTAGGCGGGAGTCTCCCGCATAGACACTCTTTCTCCCGCACTCCCGCATAGCATATATAAACTCCCGCCTCAAAAACAAGTCAAATAAAAAAGGGAAAGAAAAGAAAAGGGAAAGAAAAGAAAAGGGAAAGAAAAGAAAAAGGAAAGAAAAGAAAAGGGAAAGAAGAGAGGAAAGGAAAACAGATGTCTATCGGTATATTGAAAAGGCCTAGTTGCACCCACTTGGGATATCAGTGGCGTGTCCAAATGGGGGGGGGGTGGCTGATATAATCCAGTTTGGAGGGGTGGACCCCTTAGAAATTGACAGATAGACATTGCATGGGTTTATATATTTAATTCTATCAAATTTCAAGGCTTCAGTCGAAGGAATCGAAACCATATTCTTTACAAATATTATGAATGAGTACGTATGCAAGAACATTTATATTCGTGTGCTATGCGTGCATATGTCCAAAAATATCATTCTAAAAGCCCATTTCAAACCAAAATACACATTAATTATAGCCAGAACTGAGTATATAGGGAAAAAATTCGCGCGCTTCGCGCTCATGTTTTCCGGAAACAGGTAACCCGGAACTAAATTCATTCGGGTGGGGTTGGGATTATACTTATTCGGAGGAAATTAAGAGGTTTTTAGTAAAATTCTTTCGTCAAGTGGGGAAATCAAAAACCCAATTCGTCGAAAATAGTATGAACAATCATGGTCGGAAAACGAACCTAAAGAGAGGGGTCATATATATAGCTTTTTGGGGGAACCATTTTCATATTTCGTTCTAAAAACGCTTAGAAAAACCCAAAAGAACCGTTCAAATACGCAAAAGTTTCTGCTCGTTACGCTCGCATCATATGACTTAACAGTTTCAGTTTTAATCAATCGAGATAATTTGTTCGCAATTCATTTTGGGGGTCAGGGTTCTGACCAAATATGTCTGATTGAGTCGTGGGCCAAAGAGGTTAGGAAGTAGGAACCAATGATCTATACTACTTAAATCAAGAAAAGATCATCAGTAAATATGCACAACTTCCTTTTTCTCGCATAGCCTATAATGAAATAGCTGTCTAACTTAGATAAAAAGCCAATATTGATTGGAAATTATGGCATTTCAATAGAAAATCGGTCAAAAGTACACACCAAATTGCCCAAATTTGGCGGCACATCCCCCCTCAGACTCCCCCGTCCGCGTTAGTTACCGCGGAGGGCGGTGCTTTGCACCTCTTTGGTTACTCACAATAGTTACTCACTATTTCAGTTTTTTAACCTTGATTTTTTCCCCCACCCCCTATACAAATAACCTGGCACCGCCCCTGGCTGTAGGCCTACCTTTTGGACTGTGCAATTTTTTTGGACTGTGCGATTTTTTTTTGACCGAGCGATTTTTTTTTACTCTCCCTCCCATAAAATCCCAAAAGTTGACAGCCCTGAGATATAGGGATTCATTCTAGAACGATGAAAATTAGTAATAGTAAACGAGAAGTGTTATGCATTCTGGATCTATCTTTACATGTGAAACAAGCTACTTTCTTTCAGCAACGATGTTAGTGAGTACGGACACAATCACGTGAGATCCAATTATTATTCACTTTAGCATCGAAACATGCGTGTGAATAGACTGTTGCAACCCTTAAGGAAGATTATAAGGCGGGTTACTTCAGGGACCTATTCGAAATTGAAAATGTTGCTGAATCTGAACTCTAGAACTAAATCGTCATTGTTGCTAACACTGTTGGAAAAGAAGAACGTGAACATGTGAATTGTTTCGAGTATTTTTGATATTGAATGGAATGTCCTATTTGTTTACTGCGTACGCACGAATTCCGATTTAAGCATAGATCGAGGATCTATTTTTAAAGTAAGGTATTCTTAATATCACAATCCGGGGATCCTGGGGCAAAACATGGTAGGTTTTGCCTTATGTGCACACTGATACATATCCTATCAGATTGATTAAGATAATACACAACTTACGTCATACGAGTTTGCTGTCCGAGTTCACCTACAGGTTATACGACTATGCAATACTCCAAAATGTGAATATAGGTTTGACCGTATAACATAGAAGTCAAGCCAAAGTTCAATTGTCCGATTGGTCTAGATATAAGTCCATTGTCTAAGTGTCAATGACTGCAAAATGTATACGATGTTTTGTCTAAAGTATCGCTCAGGATCTTGCATATCTTTCACTTTTATTCAGATACAATATCATTACAATTCCTTTGGGTGTGAGGATATTCAAATTTCAAATTTCATTTGTGCATCCGGTCCTCATGTCTGTTATATACGTGACATGCTTGCAATCCTGCAATGCATACAATATAAAGGTGTGTCATATTTCAGTAAGTGGTAATTGAAGTACCTTATAAAACGTGTATTACAAAACCATAGTACATTCACATACCTAAATAGAGTTGTATATAGACTGCCGCGTAAAAGTATTTGCCCCCTGGAAGCTTGGAAGTTATGTGTTGTCAGCGATGTATTAAGCCATCAAAAAACCCATTAACATTTCATTGTGTTCATTGTACATTTTCTACCAATACATTAATGTTTCCGATTAATATTCGTGATTTAAAAGCATTACACTTCCTGATTTCTTCGAGCAAGTCAGAATTCCTATGTAAAATCGCCGTAGTTCATGAATATCAATTAGCTCATTATCGGCAGTGTAACGCTATGGGAATTTTCAACTGAGATCAACTGATTTGGGAAACCCCATGTGCAGAAATTTATAAATGATAAATGGCATGTGCAGTTTATTGAAATACCTTCAGAAGGAACCATTCCAGCTTAAAAAATACGGCGATTTTACATGGGAATTCTGACGTGCTCGATAAAATCATGAATTGTAATGCTTTTAAAGGAAACATGAATTTATTGGTATAAAATGTACAATGAACACAATGAAATGGTAATTGGATCTGATGGCTTAATACATCTAATACCTTGGTGACTACAGAGTGATAACTTGCAAGCTTCAAAGGGGGCAAATACTTTTGCGCGGCAGTGTATTACCGGGAACCTGTCACATGTGTTTCATCAGATTATCAAATATACATATTCTACACTTTCGGAATTCAAGACGCGATAGGTGTATCTGTTACTATACTGCTTACCGCATGTTACAACATTGATAACAATGCCGCTCCCTTGCCATCGACAATTATGGTCACAAGGAATCAGACACACGATTCATATGACAACGACTTCGACACTTTGGGAATGAGTATAGACAAATATGAGAGGAGGTTACTTTAAAACTAATATCTTCCATACAAATTTAAGGGTCCAATAAGGTTTCGGAGTTGTTTATCTTGAATGTACAACCGTTACACTTGCTGTCCGAGCAAAATAAACCAGTCTTAAAGATAAACAACGACGGAGACCTTGTTGAACCCTGTTCTAAAACGACCAAACATATTTACATCATTCATATGTTCATAACATTTTGGAAAACTGACGAAAACATTGTTTAAAAGAGCTTAATTTGATTTTAAATATAGCTGCTCTTTAAATCAAAAGTAAACACACACTTTGTCTTCGTGTATGCATGCATATACCATTATTTAGAACAAATGTGTTCCCATTAAACGGTCGAGGGAACTTCTGAATAGGATGAGTTACAAAAGTTAACCGCTAAAAGGTAAACATTACAGAGAACAGATTATTTTCTTTACTAGCATTTTTTTTCCACACAAAAAACACCACCTTCACAAATTAAATCAATTATTCGTTTAGTTTACAGATTTTTTTTGGTACAGATAGAATGATCGTATCAATTCAGAACATATCCCTCCATTTTAATAGCGTAGCGGTCCAAACAGATGAAAGGGGACACATTTTGCCATTTTGCGCACACACATCCGCGTGAACTAACTTTTGTTGCAATCCGGACAGGTACTTGTATATAATTTGTAAGCGGTGAACGAATGCGAGCATTTTACACCAGGTACCGTCTAGAGCTGATTTTACGAGGAGGAGAAGGAGGAGGAAGAGGAGAATGAAGAAAAGGAGAAGAATGAGGAAAAGGAGGAAGAGGAGGAGAAGAAGGAGGAAGAGGAGAAGAAGGAGGAAGAGGAGAAGAAGGAGGAAGAGGAGAAGAAGGAGGAAGAGGAGAAGAAGGAGGAAGAGGAGAAGAAGGAGGAAGAGGAGAAGAAGGAGGAAGAGGAGAAGAAGGAGGAAGAGGAGAAGAAGGAGGAAGAGGAGAAGAAGGAGGAAGAGGAGAAGAAGGAGGAAGAGGAGAAGAAGGAGGAAGAGGAGAAGAAGGAGGAAGAGGAGAAGAAGGAGGAAGAGGAGAAGAAGGAGGAAGAGGAGAAGAAGGAGGAAGAGGAGAAGAAGGAGGAAGAGGAGAAGAAGGAGGAAGAGGAGAAGAAGGAGGAAGAGGAGAAGAAGGAGGAAGAGGAGAAGAAGGAGGAAGAGGAGAAGAAGGAGGAAGAGGAGAAGAAGGAGGAAGAGGAGAAGAAGGAGGAAGAGGAGAAGAAGGAGGAAGAGGAGAAGAAGGAGGAAGAGGAGAAGAAGGAGGAAGAGGAGAAGAAGGAGGAAGAGGAGAAGAAGGAGGAAGAGGAGAAGAAGGAGGAAGAGGAGAAGAAGGAGGAAGAGGAGAAGAAGGAGGAAGAGGAGAAGAAGGAGGAAGAGGAGAAGAAGGAGGAAGAGGAGAAGAAGGAGGAAGAGGAGAAGAAGGAGGAAGAGAAGAAGGAGGAGGAAGAAGAGCAGAAGGAGGAAGAGAAGAAGGAGGAGGAAGAAGAGCAGAAGGAGGAAGAGAAGGAGGTAGGCGAGGAGGAGGAATGGGTTACGGGGTCACGTCCCCATAATGTTAATGCTTTGCACGCATTAGTTTCAATGTTTCATTATTCAAGCTTAACAAGATGGCTTCAGGGACGTCTTTCTGGACCATTTTAGTTCAAAAACTTTTCTTTTTTTTTGGCACGATCCGCGCATATTTTTGCTACAGGTTTCAACATTATAATGGGTCTCTCTCAAACCACTGTAAATATTATGTGGGGGACGTTAAAAACTTCATACTGGACCTTTAAAGTGTTAACAATGCAAATGTGTGCGCGCTTCGCGCGTATTATTTTCAATGCTTTATTATTCAAGCTCAACAAGATAGCTTCAGGAAAGCTTCCATAATCATTTTAGTTAAAAAACTGAAAATATTTGCGCGCATTTTTTTTTTCTTCTACATGTTTCAACATTATATTGGGTCTCGAACCACACCAAATATTCTAAATACTATGTGAGGGACGTTAAAAACGTCGTACTAGGCCATTTAAGTGTTAGAAATTCCAATTTTTGCGCGCTTTGTGCGCATTTTTTTCTGCAGATTTCAACTTAATAATGGGTCTCGAACAACACCAAATATCAGAACATTTTTCTGGACCATTCTAGTTCATAAGCGGATTTTTGTTCATAAGCGCAATTTTTTTATACAGGTTGCAACATTGTAATGGATCTCAAACCACCCTAATTCTTCTTTCTTCATAATGCGGAATATTTGCCTTAAAATACCTTACAACCCAGGAGCTTCCAGGGGCCCTAACGCGGGCCCTGGACCCCACCCACTTGATGTGAATGATGTCTAAGTTTGAATTTGAATGTGCACATTTTGTGATTGGATTCTACTCCTGTTACCTAATAGTAATACCTATATGCAGGAATAATTGTTTTTTAGTTAGTAGGCATGTGAGAAAATGCGAAAACTACTGCTTCAGAATGCTGAATCTTTGCCTTGAAAATACCGAAAACCCATGAGCTTCCAGGGCAGTGGCGTAACCAGCGGGGGGGCAGGGGGGGCGGGAGCCCCCCCACTTGGAACCCTTGCCCCCCCGCTTGCCCCCCCAAATGAAATCAAGTACGGCTGTAAAAAACAAAGTACACACCAAATCCACCCCAATAATGACATCGTGTCTGTTGAGATTGGCAGGAATCATGGAATTATGATGGTCAAAAGTACACATATGAAAAATTTTCGCGCGCTACGCGCGCATATGTCTTCCCAAAATGAAATATTCTTTGGTACAAGCTTGTTTAGAGCCAAAATGTAGCTCAATTGTCTAAAAAATAGCTGTAACGTCGAAAATTTTCGCGCGCTACGCGCGCATCTCTTTACTCATAAAATCTTAGGAGACCCCCCATTTCAAGTAGCTGCCCCTTCTTGCCCCCCCAAATGAAAAAGTCTAGTTACGCCACTGTTCCAGGGGCTTCGCCCACCAGGGGCGATATGGCTGGCCCCTGGACCCCACCCGCTGGTAGCTCCACTCTGTTCGCTCATTCCGCTTACAAGAAAACAACATTTGGCCCCCATCAAAACAGTCCTGGATACGCCATTGAATGCATACAGTGGTTTTCAAATAAGGCGCGCCACCTTGGTAATTTGCGTATGAACAGTGTCTTTAAAAACGGGGATTTTAATATAACATATACGGCCGAGTGCGCTAATGACGGGTAACTTAATAGGGAGGTAAGCTACCTCCCTAGTAGTTATGCTCTAACTGTAGCGTAACTTACTGACGATGTAATTCTTAGAGCATAACTGGCGAGTAAAACCAGAATAGCAACTAGCGAGGTAAATATCCACATTAATCAGCATCGTCTCCTTACAAAATTAATTAGCGCATATGCCAAGTGTTAACCTATAGTTTATTGTAAAATTCTGACGCGAATGGTCCTCCGTAATATTAAAAACGTGTCGTCACTCGCTAGGTCATAGGTGTGTGGTAATCAAGAATCACGTGGAGTCGGCCTGCGATCCGGAAAAAATGATGCCATTTTATGGCCAAAAATTTCGAAGTTTGTTTACCGCTTTTTCAAAAATAAGGACTATCATGACATTACAAACATATTTTGGGTGAGGGGCACATACAAACATTGCATCAAAAAGCACAATTTTAATGACAAACACAAGCACCCGATGGAAACAATTATATACAATTATAACACATCTCTTAACACATGTGGCCGAGTGCACCAATGACGGGTAGCTGAAGAATAGCGCTACCTCGCTAGTAACTGAGGCGTAACCCAAATTTTTGAGAGCGCCAATGCGGGGTAAGCTACTAGGCTAGTAACTGGCGGGTAATTTACGCTAAATGTTATACCTGACCGGACCCAAGAGTAAGTTGGGGCATAACGTTTTATGCCACAAGTCAGTCGATTCTAGCAGTAGCGTAAATTTGTTGTGAACATTGGAGGGGATGATTCGCTTGCATGCTTAGGTGGTGTCTATTTTAAGTGGAATGTGACCCCTCATAAGCTGAAAGATTTTGTATTTTTGAAAATCCATTCATGCAATGTGGTGATTTTTTGAGTCAAAATTTAGATCACAACTCCTTTTGCCCATTCAAACACTAATCGCACCGATTTTGGGTCATATTTTAACCAAAATGTACTAATTGTCCAAGGATCTTAAATAATGACTAAATAAATAAACTTATTATTGTTTTTATTAATTAAAAACTGATAAAGCCAAGTTTCAACATTATTTTGAGTGGAAGAAGAAAAAAAGCATATCGTGCCGTGCGTGGTTTGGGGATCGAACCGGGGTTCTGCGGTTAACAAGCGAAGGACAAGGTATCCAAGCCACGGAAATATTTGCGTTATATTAAGAGATGTGTTATAATTGTATATAATTGTTTCCATCGGGTGCTTGTGTTTGTCATTAAAATTGTGCTTTTTGGTGCAATGTTTGTATGTGCCCCTCGCCCAACATATGTTTGTAATGTCATGATAGTCCTTATTTTTGAAAAAGCGGTAAACAAACTTCAAAATGTTTGGACATAAAATGGCATCATTTTTTCCCCGGATCGCAGGCCGACTCCACGTGATTCTTGATTTACACTCACCTATGACCTAGCGAATGACGACACGCTTTTAATATTACGGAGGACTAACCACGTCAGAATTTTACATTAAACTATAGGCATATATAGGCATATATGCGCCAATTAATTTTGTAAGGGGACGATGCTGATTAATGTGGATATTTACCTCGCTAGTTGCTATTCTGGTGTTATTCGCCAGTTATGCTCTAAGAATTACATCGTTATAGTAAGTTATGCTACAATTAGAGCATAACTACTAGGGAGGTAGCTTACCTCCCTATTAAGTTTCCCGTCATTGGTGCACTCGGCCGATTTACTTCCGTGGCGTGGATACCTTGTCCTTCGCTTGTTTATTAACCGCAGAACCCCGGCACGATATGCTCTTATTTTTTTCGTTCTTCTAGTTCTACCCTTCCACTCACAATAATGTTGGAACTTGGCTTTATCAGTTTTTAATTAATTAGAACAATAATAAGTTTATTTATTTAGTCATTATCTAAGATCCTTGGACAATTAGTACATCTTTGTCAAAATATGACCCAAAGTCGGTGCGATTAGTGTTTGAATGGGCAAAAGGAGTTGATCTAAATTTTGACTAAACAAATCACCAAATTGCATGAATGGATTTTCAAAAATATAAAATATTTCAGCTTATGAGGGGTCACATTCCACTTCAAATAGACACCCCCTGCCCCAAGCGCAATTGGTCCTTCAGCATCAGCGAATCATCCTCTCCAATGTTCACAACAAATTTACGCTACTGCTAGAATCGACTGACTTGTGGCATAAAACGTTATGCCCCAACTTACTCTTGGGTCCGGTCAGGTATAACATTTAGCGTAAATTACCCGCCAGTTACTACATGTAGCCTAGTAGCTTACCCCGTATTGGCGCTCTCAAAATGTTGGGTTACGCCTCAGTTACTAGCGAGGTAGCGCTATTCTTCAGCTACCCGTCATTGGTGCACTCGGCCGAATCTGATAGCAATTTGTGTGAAAAACCATGGATCGTTAGAAACATTAGGAATACTATCTTATACAGTTTGATTTAGTGAAACGTAATGCAAACATTTTAAAACGTAAAGCAACGGGTAATATCTTCCAAACTCTTGTTAACGGGTAATATCTTCCAAACTCTTGTTATTTCTCTTCCAGATTAATTTAATACAATGATACGCATTTTTAATTAAGAATATTGAATACCCATCGGTGATAAACATGATGGCTAGTCAGGCGACCTATTTAAAAAAAGTAAACACATAATATTGTGACCACATAATCTAATATCGGCCGTGCCATTACAGATAAAGCCATTTTCAAACTGACCTGAAGTGAATAGAAAAACATGAAGTAGATTAAAGTTTAAAAATCTTATGATGGAGAAAGTGATTGGATTGACATTATGCCAGTGAAGGAATGACGGAGGAGACACAACTTTGGACTGACCCTCATGTATACAAGCACAACTCTCGCCATCCAATAACTTTTAATGCTCCTGGCAGTACGCACATGCACTCATCAAATAGTACTGTGTTTAATTAGAAACGAATCGTATAACAACATATTTGTATTTAGATAGAAAACACGCAGTTCGTTTAATTAAGTAAAAACGACAACATTGGATTGATAAGTTGTGGGATAGTGATAAATTGTAATAAGAAATGCAACGCCAGTAAGTCTTGTAAAAATATACGCTATTTAGACAGAAAATACTGGATTTTATTAATAGATGAAGCAACGTTGAAACAATCTGGCATTGGGGTATCAAAATAAAAATAAAAAGTTTTCAGGAGTTTTCATTCTACCTTTAACAACATTGCAAAACAGTGTTTACACGTTGAACACGTTTAGCATTTAAACACTTTCAAAATTACTTAGATCCTAAACAACTAAAAACATTTTGGTATTTAAAAATAATAAATATGAAATAAACTTTCGGGCTCATTCACCTCCTCGTATATTATCTTCCAACAAAGAAACCCTTGACAACCATATTATGTTGTGGGTAATTTCCTGAGGAACTCAAATGTTCAAAGCAAATTATGATAGGGGTATTATTGAGCTTTAATCAAAATTTGAAAATGTTGATATTTGTTTGACATGTTGGCATTAGGTCCTCTCTAAATTTCAATGGCATATCTGGATTTCTTATGAAATTTTCTCTTCCGAAAATGTATACTTTTTATGAGGTATGCTAAGTAATTATTGCGATATGCTAATTTGAATCTTAGATGGTGCAAGATGTAAACGTGCAACGCGGAGGGTAGATAGCGAGTCACAAACGCATGATTGGCCATACACAAGCAGATCGGAGGTGACGGACGGTGATGTGACAGATATTCGAAAATCACCGACTAAACCGATGGACACTCAATAATACGTAATTATTTACAGATAACAGACACAGCAGAAGGAAAATGGATGTATTGCTCCTCGGCTTCATCGAGATCTATTAACCTTTCTCTTTTTCTTATCCATCTATGTCATCACATGTATAATATCTACAATTTATACTGGTAAATTTAATTACATGATTCATTTGTAGAATTCAATTTAACATAGTTTTAATTTATACACAATATGTGATGATGCTCATTTGTATGTACAATATTCATCAACCCATCAATTTTATGGAAAAGTAAACTACCTAAACCCTAACACCTTAAGAGAGATATGCTCATGTACATGAAACATTTATGGTTATATTATGTTGCATCATTCATTTATAGAATTCAATTTAATAAACATTGGATAGTGTATTTATCATAGTTAGATTTAACTGATCGTCCATTTGTTACAATAATTAGTTGTATAATAAGATATCAACCCATCAATGTTTTTGAAAAGTAAACTACCTAAACCCTATCACCTTAAGAGAGATATGCTCATGAAGACGACACAATGATAGTTGAACTGACATTTTTTTTCAGCACATGATTACAGGGATCTGTAGACTACCAATCCCTACCCTAGAGATTTGCTGAGGAAGATAACATAAGCTTATTTCACATTGTATACTGGACTTTAAATTTATGATATTCAACATAAGATTGGATTCTGTAAAACTACCTAAAATCCCTACTCCTAGGGAGATGCCCTGGAGATAACATGTACATTTGTAATGTCCTATATAGTCTAATCTGCATAATTTTTGTATCAATTTAAGGAATTAATTACAATAATCATGATAATAGAGTGAATACATAAATTGCTGACTCTAAAGTTACTCCATCAAGTTTTCTTATGAACACTTGCCTCAACCCCCCCCCCCCCCCCCCCCCCCCCCCCCCCCCCCCCCCCATTTTGGAGCAAGTAAACAATGGGTCAACCGGAGTAATTTGTACATGATTGGAGTTTAAAGATAATTATATAAACTGCTCGGAAATTTCTTTCAATCACAAAATGTTCAAATATCTCGGGATATGTTCATTCAGTGTTATATACCAATGAAAAGCTGACGTGTTCATCTTTACAATGGTACCAAATATGAAGCAGTCCCATGTTCTAGTGCTCAGCCACTTGCTTGAGAACATGGGTAGGTCGTTATCTGAATGTGCCAAAATCAACGCTTTTTTGTTCAAAAGTCAATAGAGCATCACTCTTCACTGTACTGGTCAATGCAACACTTCATTTAAACAGACGACAAAGTTGTTATTTTGAGCATAGCATGAAATTGTGTTGATTTTGGCACATTCGGATTGTGACCTATCCATGTTCTCAAGCAAGTGGCTGGGGATTGGAACAAGGTATTGCTTTAAATTGGGTATCATTTTGAAGATGAAGACATCAGTTTTACACTGATATATAACACTGAATGAACATATCCCGAGATATTTGAAAATATTGTGCTTAAAAAGAAAATTCCGAACTTTTTTTGAGCAGTTTATAATCAGTCCTTTCCCTTTTTGGGAAATTCAAACTCATCTGGGAACTCGTTGAAAAACAACAGTGCCAGCTCTAAATGTTGTCTGAGGACGATGACCCCTTCTGTGGATAAATGCAATCCATCAAACCTCACCTTGTTGAAGTACCTGTGCATGTCCTATGTATACCCCCCCCTAGTAAGTGTAACACTAAGTGGTGGGGAATGGTTTTCTAATACCCCTTAGCCAATTGGCTACACCCGTTATCCGTTCACCTGCGATACCATTCCAGACGACCCTTCCTCCCCAAGTAGCTGCGTCTGTTTTAGACCTGCCCATTTAATGATGGAGTCCATGTCCTCAGATGCACTGTGTTAAAATTAACAAAAAAATAAAAACAAAGCAGAACAGAGGCAAATCAAGGCAAAGCAAAGGCAAGAATAAAGGCAAATTGCCAAGCAAGCATATAAAAAGTTAACTATGGTAAACTGTGAGGTCAACATAAGGTTTGATGGCTGAGGATTGCCAATTACCCATACTTTTGATCATGTCCAAAATCCAAAGTCCAATGCTTTGATGCCTTTCATCAATATTATAGAATCAAATAGGTATAGAGTCAAGTGGATAACTATCAAACAAAGGGATTAATGGGCAACACATGCAATATCATCAAAATTACCAACTGATATATACAAACGGATGACTTGAAAGCCTGACCATTTGGTTAGAGTTCATGCATTTATTTATTGGCGCATGTAATTGCGCCATGTCCTTCTTGTTTGCAAGATGAACATGCATGACTGAATTTGCAACCAGGACGTGGGCCTGTGTTGTTGAAATGGTAGCAGATTTTTTTGGTGAAGATTCTACCTGTACCGCTTTGTGGTGCTCCATAGGAAGCATGCTGAGCTTCCTTCCCCTGTGCGCTCTTGTGTTGATTTGGGTTGGGTTCCTTCCTGGTCTGAGTTACGAAAAGAACTATGAATTCCCTGGGGCTTGAGGTAAGAAATTGAATGATGAAGAGACCGTTACGTAAAGTGTCCATAGTTCCTCATCAATGATGGCCCAAGAGTTTTGTGGATGTGATTTTTGCTGAAGCCGGAATTGTCGGTCATAAACTCTGCACCCCCACCCTTGGAAACGTGTGGAAACCATTCTAATGATATGCCCATACTTAAGGATCCTGTGTTCTATTTGGATGTGCTCGCAAATAACTTGCTGTAAACACAAGGAATGCGTTGGTCCAGACATAGATAGTTGTGAGTTGTCGCTGGGGTCTAGACTGATTTAAGACAATTTAGCCTGTAGCATTGACACCAAAACTTACATTATCTGGGGCGTTGAAATTACTTGTATTGATGTCCAGCAAGCTACTAAACTCAACAAAATCGCCATTTTGTCTTGAATGGTTAGTGAAACATCACATCACATCCAAGGGGATTGCAAATGACAGTTAGTGCCCGTTCGGGTTGCTGATTAAACAATGTCGGATCATTGGGATCAGAAACATACGAGGGGCATTTAATAAATACCTGCAACCATTTAAAATCTTTGAACCGTGACATATTTCAATAGAATACACTTTGGATACTTACACTACATGTATTTCCCTTTCAACACCGACATTTTTCAAACAGGTGGGTTATCCCTGTTACGTAATAACAGTACTTTAAGTACCATGGTCTCAGGGCACTGCCTATAATTAGGGTAAAAATTGCGGGAAATTTGAAAGACGAGTTTAGAGCATGCATATAGATTCGGGCAAAGCCTGGCAACAACAGCACCAATAGTCACGCAAATTTGCACAGAGTTGATTGAGATGATGGGCCTTCCAACCGTACAGTTGCTGACAGGGCTGACCGCTTCTGAGAAGCAAGGAAGTCCATCCAAGATGATCCAAGGTCTAGTAGGCCAGTGTCCAAATGCACTCCTGAAAACATCACCTGTGAAAGAAAGCTGGTTGAAGAGCATGGCAGAATTTGTGTCGAAGATATTGCAGCTTTAGTTGGTATCTCTATAGGAAGTATTTAGATCATCTTGAAACAGCCTCTTAAAATGAGGCAACTGTGTACCAGATTGGTGCCTCGCATTCTGACTCATAGGCAAAAAGACAAGAGGGTGGAGATTGCTGAATACCGGCTAGTTAAATATGAACAGTGCAATGGAAGGTGTGTGTCTGCTGACGACACTTGGGTACTCTTCTATAGCAAAGAAATCAAGAGAAAACAAAGGTTGGATGTGAAAAGACATGCAACCACATCGTTCGATCTCTTGTACTATCGCGTCTTGACTACATGTAGTGATGTATTATTAACTGGAACTAACTCAAAATACATCATGAGACTGCAACGCTTACAAAACTGGAGTGCAAAATTAATTTAATGTGCTTAGCCAGTATTTGCAACAACTGCACTGGCTTCCCGTGAAGCAGCAAATCTTGTACAAAATGTTTCTATATGTAATATATATAATGTTTGTATGGGTCTGATCCCGCTGTATGAACAAAGCCGTTCCGGCTTCCGTTCAGCATCGAACACTTCGCGCCTCACCGTGCCAAAATATCATTATAAAGGATTGAAATCCGCTTTTGACAGGACCTGTACCCATACTTTGGAACTCGTTACCATCAAAACTCCGTTCTGCTACATCTGTTTTCAGCTTCAAGAAGGGTCTCAAAACCTACCTGTTCGCTCAATAGCCCTGCTGCATTGTTTCAGTTTGTTGTTCTCTTTTGTTTCTTTTCATATTTGTTACCATCACCATGGCGCCGTGATCTATATAAAATGGCGCCCTATAAATGCCTTGTAGGGGTGTATGTATGTATGTATGTTTGTGAAAGTAGGCCTGTATAAATCATAGTATAGCGAAAATTCAACATCCGTCACTATGCAATGACATGTATCGCCAATGAACGTATTTTCAGTGTGACGGATTACCTTTGTGCCAGAAATTATCAAAAGCATGTGGGTAACTTTATCAGGTAAAATTGCATGAGTATGGGCTAATATAGATTAACCAAGTGTTAATTTATTTATTTTTATCGAATTTAGTAATCTATACCGTATGTTTGATGCGTTCCGACTCACTAGAATTCGAAACGTAACTATATTTTTAGGTAATAATATACCACAATGTGTAGGAGGGGTTGATCGGGAGTTTATTTCTTTTGCACACCATGGAGCAGAAATGAACGTTTGTTATAGTATCAACGACGAGGAGTCTACCAAATACCGAGGAGCATCTATGTGCTCATTAGCCAATCACACGTATGTCAATCATCCATCAACCAATCATGATTGCAGAACCGTAGCATTCATATACACTGGCACTCATAAGTATTACCGCAGTGAACATACCCTAGAAATTCCATCTTCTATGAACAAACTATTGATTATTTTCACTAGTAACAACAGTGTATGTCTGCATTACATAGTTGTTCTTCATAAATTCATGTTTGTTGTATGTTGTGTTCATCAGATTTTCGACTAAACCCTATAAATTGAGACCAGTCTAAAGCTACACAGTGAAATCCCATAGACATTTGCCTCATTATATATTCATGAGCTCATTATCGCCATTGTAACGCTATGGGAAAATCCTCTCTTACCTGTACCTTCTTTGTAAAAAGTCAGTGCTTTAACAATTAATTGCTAAATTCACAAATGCAATATCCTATAAAGGGTGCCCAGTACTTATAAATGCCTAAAACATGGTAATTTGATGAGGAGGTAATTTGAATTGTCAAGAAAATCCTGAAATTTCAAAGACAATTTAAATATTTTGGTTTGAAAATCAGTGTTCGAAAATGCGACAGAGAACCACGCAGATTGTCTGTATTTTACGCGAGGCAGCACACAGGCCTACATGTAGCCGGTTTTAAAATTACCGCGTCAATGATTTGCATTCATGCAAGACAGTCACCGTAACATTTTTACGAAGGTCAGTCAGTCGGTCTCTCAGTTGTGCCATATTTATGTGAAGCAACATAGCCCAACAGATTACATGTATACACCACCGTACTAGACGAACGCGTACTTATTGTCAGATGTGTTTAATTGGGCGATATCTCTATCTTTCACATTATAACAGTTAACTCCCATTCATAAACTAGAGCGGTTCTCGGGTTTCGCGGTTTTCGAGTTTCGCGGTTGATGGGGTTTAGCAGTGTCAGATTTAGTGGTTATCAATAGGGCGGTTATTGACATTGTATTGGTTTTAACATGATATGTTAGGATCTGACCAGAACCATGGAGGACGGGCGGAGAGTGATGGTATGAAAATGAAATGATTATGAAGTGGTTTGGATTTATTGTGTGGGAGATAATATTTGAAACCCGTTTGTTTGTTCTAAAGGGTTTGCTTTGTATTTGATTCAACCATAAGAATGAATTGCTGACAGAGCTGCTGTTGGTGTTTGATGTGGCCTGGAGAGTGTATTTAGGTGTGAAGGTAAAAAGTTTGATTTGATTAATGTACTTTCCGGTTGCAACCTTGGCCCTAGGGGACCTAGGACTTAGCGGGGACCATGCGGGTAAGAAAAATGTTGCCTTTCTACGCAGGGACAAGAGTCAGTACTCATTAGTGGTATATCATTACGTTTGTCACCAATACAATTGTAGCATGTAATTTATATAGACATGCTTGTCTATTAATTAGCAAGAGTTGAAATGCAAATTCCATTTAAATGGAATGGGGCTGGTGAAAGTTTGCTCAAAATGCACAATATACAAAGAAGAATAGGCAGAAACAGTAATGTAATAATCTTTACATAAACAGTTTATAAAATGAACATGGGTCCTTCCACGAAGTTGCGTACACAAGGTGTGACATGATAGTCAAATTTAAAAGTTGCCTGATTGAATTCCAAAACATCATTTTGAACTTCCTAATGTATGCATAATGTTAAAACGAAACAAACAAACAATCCTCACAATCACGAGGGCCGACTTGGCTATCTTATTCGTTACGCCATCACCGACGAGAGATGAACGAAACTGATTAGAGCATGCGCATTGTGTTCTCTCAACATCGATCAGCTGATCGCCCGGCGGCATATGATATTATTGTTTACATGTAAAACAAGGCATTACACACATGCGCGTTTTGCACGGAATAGCCGCGATCGATTAAAGTTAATAATTTTGTAAATTCGTCTTTGTATACCGACAGTCCAAGCAAACGCTAATTGAAAATTTGGCTTAAAATTTCTTTAAACTGAATAAAGAGGCAATTAAAAGCTTTGCGGTAAAATGGGTTTTGCTTTCGATTGACAGCGAATACGCATAATTCGGCACTCTCGCGATGCATTGAATGACTGAGATTAGTTTTCATAGTCGATTGAAAACAGATATTTCGCCCGTAATTTGATCAGCATGGATATCAACATAATGTAATCTTAATCTCTAGTGTGATTATTTTTGTCAAAGATTCGATCATTCATCTTTATTTACTTGTTTTGTTACTGCCACTCACTTGCACTTCCAGTTTAAAAAATGCCAGTAGTTGCATTTTGTTGTTTTATCACCTTTTTAGTTACCTATGAGATCAATTTGACGACAACAATTACATATAATATTCCTCGCATAGAAATCATAAGGATTTTTTTAATTTGCCTGACCGCCAAATGCCGAAATTTGGAAAATGGACCCAAATATCATTATATGATTAAATTTTTTAAAAACCTGGATACGTATGAGATCCATGATACAAAAAAGTCAAGCTGCAATCAATTTGGCGACAAAAAAGTCATTCGCATAGAATGTTTTAAAAAAATTTAATTCTAAAATATCAAAATTTAAAAAATTAGCCCAAATACCATTATTTGGTTAAATTATTCAATTTTGTTTGGGTACGTATGAGATCGATGATGCAAAAAAGTCAAGCCGCAATCAATTTGGCAACAAAAAAAATTCATTCGCATAGAAATCATAATTAATTTTTTTTAAATTCTAGGCTTGACCGACAAATATCAAAATTTGACAAATTAGCCAAAATACAATTATTTGGTTAAATAATTCAATTTTGTTTGGGTACGTATGAGATCGATGATACAAAAAAAATCAAGCCGCAATCAATTTGGTGACCAAAAAGTCATTCGCATAGAAATCATAACGATTTTGTTTTTAAATTCTAGGCTTGACCAACAAATATCAAAATTTGAAAAATTAGCCCAAATACCATTATTTGGTTAAATAATTCAATTTTGTTTGGGTACGTATGAGATCGATGATACAAAAGTCAAGTCGCAATCAATTTGACGACAAAAAAAAGTTGTTCGCATAGAAATCATAACAATTTTTTTTTAAATTCCAGGCTTGAACGACAAATATCAAAATTTGACAAATTAGCCAAAATACCATTATTTGGTTAAATAATTCAATTTTATTTTGGTACGTATGAGATCGATGATGCAAAAAAGTCAAGCCGCAATCAATTTGGCGACAAAAAAGTAATTCGCATAGAAATCATAATTATTATTTTTTAAATTCTATGCTTGACTGACAAATATCAAAATTTGAAAAATTAGCCCAAATACCATTATTTGGTTATTAAAGTAATTCAATTTGTTTGGGGTACATATGAGATCGATGATACAAAAATAGTCAAGCCGCAATCAATTTGACCACAAAAAAGTAATTCGCATAGAAATCATAACAATTTTTTTTTAATTCTCGGCTTGACCGACAAATATCAAAATTTGAAAAATTAGCCCAAATACCATTATTTGGTTAAATAATTCATTTTTGGGGGTACATATGAGATCGGTGATACAAAAGATTTGACGACAAAAAAAGTTGTTCGCATAGAAATCATAACATTTTTTTTTTAAATTCCAGGCTTGAACGACAAATATCAAAATTTGAAAAAATTAGCCCAAATACCATTATTTGGTTAAATAAGTCAATTTTTGGGGATACATATGAGATCGATGATACAAAAAACTCAAGCCGCAATCAATTTTGTGACAAAAAAGTCATTCGCATAGATTTTTTTATTTTTTTATTCTAGGCTTGACCGACAAATATCAAAATTTGACAAACTAGCCCAAATACCATTATTTGGTTAAATAATTCAATTTTGTTTGGGTACATATGAGATCGATGATACAAAAAGTCAAGTCGCAATTGTTTGCATAGAAATCATAGGCCTAATGATTTTTTTTAAATTCTAGGCTTGACCGACAAATATCAAAATTTGAAAAAATAGCCCAAATACCATTATTTGGTTAAATAATTCAAGTTTTTTTTGTACGTATGAGATCGATGATACAAAAAAGTCAAGCCGCAATCAATTTGACGACAAAAAAGTCATTCGCATAGAAATCATAACGATTTTTTTTTAAATTCTCGGCTTGACCGACAAATATCAAAATTTGAAAAATTAGCCAAAATACCATTATTTGGTTAAATAATTCATTTTTGGGGGTACATATGAGATCGGTGATACAAAAAAGTCAAGCCGCAATCAATTTCATGACAAAAATGTCTTTCATATAGAAATCATGAGCATTTCAAAAAATTAATTAAGTAGGCCTGAGTCTGACCGACAAATGTCAAAATTTTGAAAATGGACGCAAATATCATTATTAATGTTTGGATAATTTATTTTTATTTTTTAAAGAACCGATCGTTTCTATGTGCGAGTCGATAATATATTCAATTAAAGGTAAAGCCTATCAGCTAGGGATGATCATATCATTGACTACAGAGGGCGACATTTTTTTTGAAAATTAGTTGACCAAAATATGTAGAAAACTCCATGTTTACCTAGATGAATACAGCGATGTAGTACGATGTGGCTAGGATGTTTTCACTGATGTCTATATAACCCCGCACAAGCAACTAGACATCATGAAAGCATGGACTTATTAGAAGTTATTATTATAAGTCCATGATGAAAGTAAACCGTTTTTTACCTAAAATGGTTTAAAATGTGCATGATTTGCCCAGTTTTCAGCAATATGAGGCAAACTACTTTTGGTTATAACTTGTTTATTATTCAACCTGCAGACATGGTTGAACCATCATTTTTTTATTGCAAAGTACTTTGTTTCCATGTACATGTATTCCATTTTCAAAGAGATAATTTTATTTTCAAAATTTTATGAACATACCTATGCACTCTACGTTCGAAATAGCGTCGACATTCATAGTGCTTCACGAACTAACGATGTGGCCAACTTTGGCAATGATTTTGAATAGATTACATCCCCCCCCCCCCCCCCCAGTCTTTAATATTACCGTATGGTGTAATAGCATGTATTACAATGGTATAACTAAAACCGTGACAAGTCGGGGCTCTGTTTGTTATGTAAACATAAAATAAAAATAGCAACGCTCATCAACCATCGTTGTACTTGTACTAAGAAAATATGCATTCTCAAGGCAAAACAATATTTTTACTCATATGAGGCAGATTAACCCCAACTTTGAACTCGTCCAAGTTATTGGCGATTTGTACATGCTCACAAAATCTGGAATCCATTGATGACTTAATGAAGACGTAATCGCAAACACAAATTTCAGCTAAGGCAATCTCTAGGGGCGAGACCAAACATAAAATAGCCTAGCGCTGCACAAAACTGAATTGACAATGAATTGCGTGTAGTGGCGTTTGGGGGACTCATATCAATACGCTATAGTTTCATGCTCTACTACGCTTTAACTCTTTCCGCTCACACACATGGGTAGTAAACTACGGCACAACATAATGACGCCCCTTGATTGGAAAAACGGTGATCCACGCTTGCGATCAGCGACGGAGCGTTATGGAGTATATAAAACATTATGGTGATATACGGGGGTACAATAACTAGAATCGCCGCCGTTTTCTTTGATGTGACGATGTCGAATAGAAAATAAATATCCCTATCGCGGAAACATTATCCCTCATAATTCTCCAAATAACCAGTCACTCGAACTCAGCCGAGGTAAATACTGTACCAATATCGTGTCCACAAATCGTACTAATTCAAGCTGTATTTTTCGAGATATTTCGCACACAAACTTCGATTTCAAAATCTTAGGATGCCGGTACCCGTCCTCCAAAGAATGCACTAAAAGGGTGATCGATTCAAGTCTAACAAAAGAGTTGAACAAGTCAATTCAAAATAATGTATGCTGGATCATGCGATAACTAAACTTATTCTGTGATTAATATTTTCTAATAGCGTAGGTCAGGCTTGGTTGGTCTCAAATTTGTTTGAACGGACTTGACAAGCCGTCTCACTAAGGGGGTGTCACTACGTTGAACATTTTTCTTAATCCAAAAATATGAAGATTGCATTTAAACCAGACATATTCACCAAGCCGAGCTCAACATGCTCAATGGTGTATAAAAATGCATTGTGTGCTTGGTATAAATATCATGTGCATCAGTTCAAAGTGTTTATATAGCCCATGTTTTATCCACACATTTCAATATGACAGAATACCCCTGTATCATTGTGTATGTAACATTGTAATTGCTGCTGCAAGTTTCTTTAAAAAAATTGGCTGGTTCCCAGTACGCGACAGCTATCCTTCTATAACCAAAACTTTAATAAAGTTATGTCTCGAAATATTTGATTATTTTGGAAGATTCCAGTAACCTTTTCAAAACATAAGCCGAGTTCTAGGTAGTAATGAGTATTGGAAGTCCCTGGCATAATAACTATACGTGCTGAGATTTTATAAAATAATGTAAAACTAATGATTTGTTGGAGATGATTTTCGCAAGTAAGGATATCCCATGGCGTTACACGGCGATAATGAGCTCATGAATACATAATGAGTCAAATGTCTATGGGATTTCACTGTGTAGCTTTAGACTTGTCTCAATTTATAGGATTTTGTCGAAAATCTGATGAACATAACATACAACAAACATGAATTTATGGAGAAGAACTATATAATGCAGACATAGAATGTCATAACTAGTGAAAATCATCAATGGTTTGTTCATAGAAGGTGGAATTTCTAGGATATATTCACTGCGGTAATACTTATGAGTGCCAGTGTATACATGGTCCAATTCACAACGTTATAGAAATACGCGTGACTTGCTAGGACTAATTAAATGTAGCAAAATCAATAATCAAAGGAAAAGAACGAACAACAACAATCTTAATTGCAGTAGAAACAACTGGTCTTCTGTCTTCGTATGTATTTTAGGCAGGGTGCAAAACAAACAATAATGAAACAATGTTTTTCCACTTACACTCGACAACACCTATACAGAAACTGTACTACTCCATAAAAATGAATGCAGTTACAGCGAGGGAAATCATACTGTAAAAGATTGTGACCAGAGGTAGTATATTTCCAGGATTCGGAACTGATCTTTACACAATTTACGGAATATCATTAGGCCTATCACGAGGGAATCCAATGCCCAATTTATGATTGTTCTCCTGATATTCGTGAATGCAAACGGACATATTTTGACATGAATCATTCAGCAAAGTGCGAAGATGGCATCCTAAACCTATCTAACATAATGGCAGCTGAAGAGCGTCTATTCACTCCGATTGAGGATGTCTTTTTCAGCATGGTACTTCCTTGTATTTTACTCGTTGGCTTTTCTGCAAATTCTGCGTTTATCTTCGCGGTTGGCCGTGTTAAGCGAATGCAGACAATTACAAATGCTTATCTTACTAACGTAGCTGTTGCAGACTTAGTTTTTGTCGGCCTCTCTTGTTCCTTATACATAGCAAATCATTCCCTGTCACCAGTTCGGTTTAGTGTCATGTTCAAGTCCTGGTTGGGATGCTTTGGCTCATGGCTCGGAACTGCTGTATCATACTTTTCATCACTTTTCATCATCACCCTTGTAATAATGGAAAGGTATTTCGCGATATGTCACCCATTGAAGCATCTTGTGGTAAGCGGGAAAGGCCGCACAATTCGATTAATCGTCGTCTCGTGGTTGATTGGCATTGCTTTTGGATTAGTTACAACTTTGAGATACGCTCTTATGGACCATTTGTGCATAGTTTGGCCAAACATAGACGCCTATAAATCTATGCCAGTTGTTATTCAAGTCTGCACTTCATTGAATCAAACTGGTCAGATATTTTCCGACAGTACTCTTATTTTCCCATTCATCGTGGTATTGATTTGCAACATCTTCATGTACGCTAGAATTATTACTGCATTGAGCAGCCGACCAGTTGGTGATGAGCAAGATGTCGTCACAGAAACGGGAAAATTACAAGCTTCGCAAGCACTTCGAGTTAGGAATCAGGTGGCGCGTCTTCTTATCATCAATGGTATCATATTTTTCTGCTGTCAAACTCCGTATCGTCTGTTACCAGCCCACAGCTTCTGGCAGACGGTTACAGGGAACGTTTTTCTGACTAATGTGCAGTACGGCAGGTTGGCGGTAATTTCACGATGTATCGTACTAATCAACTCTTGTGTCAATCCCTTCATATATTACGCCACTAGTTCGTATTATAGAAGTGGGTTCCGAGAGGCATTTTGTGGAAAAGAGAACAGACGAAAATTAGACACTGCTGTAGCATTGTCGACGATTTAATCTGCATGCGATTTTAAGTAACTTTTTTTTGTATAAAACTATATTTACTCACAATCAACGTTCATAGTAAAGATTTTTCTTTCTGAGGGAAAACTTACTATTTTCCAAACGGGTTTCGATAATCCGATCCGACTTTCTTTCTCAGTGGATTGTGATTGACGTCATCAGATTTTGATAATGGCGTCTTCTGGATCAACTGGTCGTAAAGATGGCTGAGTTGGAAGGCCCTCCCGTCGCCATTCACGAGATATTGTTTATGGTCATCATTAGCCTATCAACGTATCAACATGCCTTTTCTTATCCAATCTGGTGTTACGATTATCGTCTCTGGCAATAATGTTTGATTTGCCCATATTGATGACATGATTAATATATAGAATTCACGTCTGTGCTTTGTGAAGCTTTACACGTTGCCCGGGTGAAATTGAAGGTGGTCATCTTTTTTGTTTCTGTTAAACATCAACCAGACAATAAATAGGGCTCTGGATCAATAAAATCCACTGTAGAAGACGATAGATCAGATCATCGTAAACCTTTTGGAAAATAGTGAGTTTTCCCTTGAAATGTTTGTCCCAAGAAAAAAAATCGTTCATCTTTCAATTGGATTCCGGACGAAACTATTCAATGAATCAATGGTCATATTTCGCAAATAAAAGGTTGTAATTGCGCACTGAATTATGGGATAGGTATTTAATACATGGTCATGCCGGTAAGTCACATGCATTACATAAATCTAAACATTCTTATTATCATTTGATGTGGATATTTTAGGTACGTTCGATGTCATACGAAACGATTGCGTAAACCAAATTATGGGTGCAATATTGACGTTTTTAACTGTATCGGCTTCAGGTTGGCCCTAAAGTAAGTGATTAGGAAGATGGGTTTTAACATTCTAGGGAATTGAAGACAGTTCAATAGAGGAGTGGGATGTCAACGGTTAATAGGTTCAGTTAAATTGGATCTCGCGAATGGCCAACTTAACGTTTCACTACCCTTTAAAAGTTATATATCTATACAACCAACGCTAGCTCAGACCAAAGTAGAGGGCTACGATCAACTGTCAACATGAGACAGCTGGGGTCCTCGTAAAGGAGATCGGATCAGCGATTAAAACTTCGAAGCTTGATCAGCCAATGGAAGACCTAGAGTGACGTCCAATATACTAACATCAAATTCGAATAAAATCGTGAATATGAATCAATATGCGCCAAATAAGAAATTCAACTCGCCAATATTAACACTGCACAAAAAGAAAGTATCCACTTTTTCGAAGCGCCCTGTGTTTAATTTTTAGGACACTAAATTCAACAAGTGGGAAGGAACAGGCATAATAGCACCGATATTGATGAAGCAGTGGCTATTTGCATACAAAATGATGCAGTGTTTATTGTTGCACTTAATCCTATACCCATGAAAAGAGCGTAAAAACCCCCAGTAGATCCAAAGTGAACCTCTTCTTTCTCTCCATGAAAAGACAGTCATAATCCGAACATCTCACATCGACAATTGTTTCCAACACATGTATCTACTAGTGTGAGACTCATTCTTAACAATGACCAGTATCATTCATGATGTTTGTAAGCCAACAAACCTGTCTCTCCATTTCCTTGCAACCTTCCTTGTAAATCTAAATCGACGAGCAACTTCAGCTCAGTTACAGAAACTCAAGAAACTGTTCACGGAGAGATAGAAGTGGTACATTTACTGTTTTGTTTACGCTCTTTTTACGGGTATAGGGTTAAGTGCAACAGTTGAAATGTATTATCTATATTTCCTCCAATCGGATTTCTTGTTACACTAATCAATATAATTATCATAAAATTTACTATGGAAACTAAACTGTATCATTGTTTTTATTAAACTGCACTTAACCATGTACTCATGAAAAGAGCGTAAACAAAACAGTAAATCTAAATTGTACCACTTCTTTCTCTCCATGAAATGTTTCTGGAGTTTCTGTAACTGAAGATGTTCGTCTATTTGGAGTTACAAGGACGGTAGCACGGACATGGAGAGACAGGTGTGTTGGCCTACAAACATTATGAATGATACTGGTCATTGTCAAGGATGAGTCTCAAGGATGAGTCTCACACCAGTAGATACAGATGTTGGAAACAATTGACGATTATGATTGTCTTTTCATGGAGAGAAGGAAGAGGTACACTTAAGATTTACTGTTTTATTGGCGCTCTTTTCATTGGTATAGGGTTAAGTGCAACAATAAAAACTGCATCGTTTGTTATTCAAATGGCCAATACTTCATCAAAATGATGCTATTGTGACAAATGAGGTGTCAAAATGCGCGGAAGGAAATGTCTGTTCTTTCCCATTTGTTGAATTTATTCAAGATCCTAAGAATTAAACACAGGGTGCCTCGAAAAAAAGTGGATACTTTATTTTTGTGCAGTGTTTATATTCAAAACACTTATGAAGGTATGTTATCCGTGTTTTGGATTAACTGCAATCTTGACGGTAATAATAATTATGTGTAAAGGAGACTGGTTTATGATATGAAGGCCAATTTGGTAACACGGTTCATGCAATGAATTGGACGTTTCAATTCAATTGATACTTTTTAAAATGTAGAATAGGCTGGGTGCGATTTCCCTTTGTAGTCGATTGCGCATGGCTACATGGATAACCTCTTACGACGTGCAGTGGACCTACGGCACATAATCTCCTGGCCACAGTTCGACATACGTGGGCGCACTTCGATCAGGCTGCGCACGCATGCTTGAACTCACAAAATACTGCCAACCAACAACACCAAAGCACCTGATTGGTCAAATTTAAACTGAAGACTTTTTCACGATCGTCACGCTGCGCCGTATCCACCAACGCAGTGCTCCTGCTGCGCCATAACCACCGACGCAGTGGAGCGTGATGGTGCGTGGAAAAGCTCGTGAGTTTTTCAGTTCTCATGTTTGAGCACCAACCAATCAGAGCCTTGAGGTCGAGATGACGTAGTGCGCACAACAGAGATTCCGGGGACCGTTTTGGGGTGAGGTTGAGCAGGCGTACTTTACGCGAGCTCAACCTCATGTGACGTGGGTCCATTGGCGATCCCTCAAAATGTTGTGATGATTGATGATTTCCAAAATCCAGAAAATCGTCACTTCTGGACGTCAAGTGTATGTCTCAAATCTCAGATACTGAAACAAACTTCTGAAAGTTAGTATATGCCTTCATTCAATAAAATATTCTTATTAAATGATGTAAAATATGAACTTCGAAGTTGTACGTAAGAGCAAATGAATAGTCCGAGCCAATGTCATAGAGTACGCTAAGATGGTTTGACGAATCGCCACACTTAGGCAAACTTGTTTTCAGTATCAAGTTATTCTTATTTACACTGAAAATATACGGGAATTAACAAAGTAAACAAGTATGAAGAACTTCGAAATAATAGAAAGTTAAATGTAGTTATCATAAGTTACTCTCTGTTTTATAAAGTAAACAATTGGCACGCCATACAAAGGACAGGACAATATTTAGGAGGTGGTTTCTAGTAATATCAGATACATCAAAACAATGTATATTATTACAAAAAAGATATAAGACATTTCATATATGCCATTTCATATCGTTTTAAAATCCATTTACTTTGTCACTTAACCAATCATTTCTTTGTGGTAAGACCGTCGGTTTCAATCTGATATATTCCATCCGGTAATCCATCGCATCGATATTTGAAACTTCAATAATTGAAAGAAATCATAAGCAAAATACTTAACCGGCCGAGTGCACCAATGGCGGGTAGCTGAAGAATAGCGCTACCTCGCTAGTACCTGAGGCGTAACCCAAAACTTTTAGAGCACCAAACCGGAGTAAGCTACTAGGCTAGTAACTGGCGGGTAATTTACGCTAAATCTTATACCTTACCGGACCTAAGTTGGAGCATAACAGTTTATGCTGTAATTAAACGACAACTTCTTATTTGCCCGATGGACGATTACATAGATAGGATGATCAGTGGGAGAATTTTTTCATGCAATTTATTATGTATAATAATTATACTCAATGATACATTTAAGACCAATTTATTATAAAATATTTTAAAACTATCCACAATCATGCATACACATTTGTAAAATTAGTTCAAACAATCAAGCATCCAATCAATTAATCAATCAATCAATCAACCAATACTTTTTTAATTAATTAATATATAAATTAAATAAATAACATGAAATCAAATAAATAAACAAATTCATAAATAAATATGCCTATTGAATGAATATTATAAGTAAAGTAAATAAAAAGATGAATACAAAATAAAAATACATAGGCCTGCACATTCAATAAATCGATTGATTAATGTCAATACCATACTGTAGTTCTTAGAAATTGACATAAATGATTTCATAAGTCATTAAAGTCATTAAAATCATTTTTTGAAGAAAAAAATGGAAAAATAAAAAATGGGAATTACGGGAATCGAACCCATTATTTACATTTACAAAAGCCAGAGATTTGACGCTAGAATTGTGATATTTTTATAATTTAACCATTGATCCATTTATTTAAAACGAACGGATTTTGATCGTGAAAAGTTTGCCATTGTATACCATTTTGTATGTTACTCTCGCACAAAATGTGTTTATTCGTGTCAATATGATTGCTGTTTGATACGTGTACCCACATTTGACGCATGTGACAATTAATTTTGTAAGGGTAGACGTTGCTGATTAATGTGGATATTTACCTCGCTAGTTACTATGCTGGTGTTACTCGCCAGTTATGCTCTAAGAATTTACATCGTTAGTAAGTTACGCTACAGTTAGAGCATAACTACTAGGGAGGTAGCTTACCTCCCTTTTAAGTTTAAGTTACGCTAGTTTGGTGCACTCGGCCGATACATATTATCCGGAACACTGCAAGGACGATGTTTTAAACAAAACAAATCCATTTTCACCGGAATATATCCTATACACACCAATTCAGCATATCTTGTTCAAAGTGATACTACCGTGTTTTGTATTCATTGTAGTATCGTCAAAGTCTGCGTTCATCTTTGGAGTAATCCGTGTGAAACGCATGCAGACAATTACTAAAGGCCCTGTCACACCATAGCGTATGGCCTGAACGTAGCCTGAACGTATGCCGACGTATTCAAAAAATAGCTCGAAAATTGTCATAGTCCAAGAACGTCCAAGAACGTCCAACTTCCCAACGAATTGCGTAGGAAAAGTCGACATCGGCGATGGAATGGACGTATCCATAGCGTATCTATAGCGCATTAAACGTATACATAGCGTATGACTAATGTATTGATAGCGTATCACTAACTTTTAACAAACTTATGACAGCGTTTTACAACGTATGTGATCGGCGAGCGTATACTAACGTATGCTTAACGTATTCAAAGCGTATGTCTGTCGTGTTCGACGTATCCTCAGCGTATCCTCGGCGTACAACGAACACGTGACTTACGCCGCTGCAGAAATTGAGTTTCGTACACGGCGGGACAAGTGTTGCCAGTTCAAGTAAACGCAGCCTAGATGATAACTATTAAAATATCTAGAAGGGTAAATCTATAGGTCCAACCTATAACTTACGACGTGTAACGTACCTCTAACGTATGTCAGCGTATGTCAACGTATGTCTAACGTATGTCAGCGTTTGTAAACGTATGTCTAACGTACCACGAACCTATCGGGAACTTATGCAGAACGTAAGTTAAGCACACGTTGAGTACGTCGAGAAATTTTGAACATGCTCAATAATTTTTCGCGGGCTCGACGTGTTCCAAATTTTCACAACGTATCACAGCGTGCTCTTAACGTAAACGACGTATCCCCAACTTACCCCTAACTTGTATCAGCGTACACCAACGTACGCCAACGTATTTTTCGATATTTCGCATACGTTCGCATACGTTCAGGCGATACGCCATGGTGTGACAGGGCGACCGTACAGCTAGCGTATGTACCGTACAGCTAGCGAACATTCGGCGTTTTGCGAATTTATGCAGGGTTTGAGTATATAAATGGGTCCCTTTAGTATCTCATCCTCACTTCTTCATGGTCTGTCGTGTTGAACACATCAGCCCATCATCATACGCTACGATTACGCTACGCTACGTTAAGTATACGTTAAGCATACGTTAGTCATACGCTCGCATACGCTGTGATACGCTGTCACATAAGTATGTTATGTTATAAGTTAGTGATACGCTATCAATACGTTAGTCATACGCTATGTATACGTTCAATACGCTATGGATACGCTATGGATACGTGACAGGGCCTTACACGATCGCCCGGCATAAGGTGAATACGTGAGAATACGTCGAAACTCATTGGAAATACGTCAGGCATACGTTAGACATACGGCACATATACGTTATCAACTCGTTATCACTACGTTGGCTGTACGTTTCCCCGTCAGCCTACGTTCATCATCGTATACCAACTTACGAGTAACGTACGAGTAACGTACCACTAACGTATGTCAGCGTATGTCAACGTATATTTAACGTACCACAAACTTACTGGGAACTTATGCAGAACGTATTAAGCACACGTTGAGTACGTCGAGAAATTTTGAGCATGCTCAATATTTTTTCGCGGGCTCGACGTGTTCCAAATTGTCACAGCGTATCACAGCGTGCTGTTAACGTAAACGACGTATCCCCAACGTACCCCTAACTTATATCAGCGTACACCAACGTACACCAACATACACCAACGTATTTTTCGATATTTCGCATACGTTGGCATACGTTGAGGCGATACGTTATGGTGTGACGGGGCCTTAACGCTTATCTTACTAACGTTGCTGTTACAGATGTAGTATTTGTAGGTCTATCGTGTTGCGTGTACATAACAAACTTTTCTCAATCACCCGTCCGCTATTATGCAATGTTTCATACGTGGCTTGGGTGCTCTGGTATATACTTGGCTTGGTGTTCTTGTATCCTATTTTGCATCGCTTATGCTCATCACACTTGTTACCGGGGAAAAGTATTACGCTATATGCCACCCGTTAAAGCATCTGGAAAGGGTTGAACAGTTAAATTGATCGCAGGTTCTTGGTTCGTTGGAGATGTGTTTGGAGCTTCGGCAACATTGTGTTATCCTAACATCAAAACTAATTGCGTTATTTGCCCGGACAATGACAAATATAAGTCAATTCCGAATTTCATTCAATACTGCGGCCCGATTTATCCAACAGCAAGCCTATATGCCAAAAGTGTCTTGTTTTCCCATTCATCTTAATTTTGCTGTGCAATATTTTCCCGTTTGCTCGCATAATAATCGCGTTAAGCAGTCGACCAATTTGAGAGAAGCAAGACGCTGGTACATCAGTAGGAACGGCGCAATCTTTGCAGGCGCTCCGGGTTCGAAATCAAGTAGCCCGATTGCTCGTCATAAATGGCATTATCTTCTTATGCTGTCAAACACCATTTCGTCTGCTTCAGATAAACATCTTTTGTGAGGCGGCAACTGGCTCAAGATTTTTGACGCATTCACATTCCGGCAAATTAGCTCTCTTCGCCAGAAGTCTTGTGCTCATCAACTCATGTTTTAACCCTTTTGTATACTGTGCAAGTAGCTCATACTACCGAGAAGCATTTAACTTCAATCCAAATTAAGTGGTGATCCGGGCGTCCTGACGCCCAAAACTGCCGTCGGACGCCCAAAAAATTCAATTCTGGTAATCCGTCGGACGACCACACTCAAAAAAGAATAGATAACCCATATTTGACCCGAAATAAGTTGCATAATACCCACGACCCACACCATAGCTATGGTAATTTATAACTTAAGATCCTAAATTACTAAGACTACATTTGTATTTCATTATTCTGATTGAAAGTACAACTTTTGAGGGCTGTTTTCAGTGTAAAAATACCATTTATTTTTAAAAGTGAACAACATCTAACTAAATTCAGTAAACTATGCACATTGTTATTTATCACAGATGACAATAGAAGTGTTGCTTGTAACCTTACGCACCATTATAACGATCTACCAATCCTAATTAACCCTAGTTTTCAAGAGACTCAGGAAACAATTAATCAAATGAAGCCCAACAAAGCTGCAGGTCTTGACTGCGCAATCACATCAAAAGCACTCCAAGATGGCGGTGAAGCTTTGGTCAATGTTGTCCATGGATTTCGCATTGAAGTCTGCACTACCCTTAAACCACCCAACCAATGGACCACCAGCGACCAAAGAAGGGAGACCTATCTCAAATGACAAATTATAGATGAATATTGCTACTGTCAATTGCAGCAAAGGTGTATAACAAGATCCTGCTATCCTAAATTAGAGATCATGTCGACCCCCATCTTGAGAAACAACGAGGCTGGCTTTCGTCCTGAACGAAGCTGTGCACAGCAAATCCATATCCTCAGGAGGATTATGGAAGGGTTCAAGGACCATCAGTTACATCTCACAGTCACATTCATAGACTTCAAGAAAGCTTTCGACTCAATAAACAGGAAAGTCATGTTTGCAGTGCTGCGACATTACGGAATACCAAAACCTCTTGTCGATGCCATAGGTGTGATGTACAACAACTCGAAAAGTGCTGTGATGGTAGATGGCAGCATCTCAGATCCTTTTGATGTCTCCACTGGAGTGCTACAAGGTGATGTCCTAGCTCCATTCCTATTTGTGATACTGGTAGACTACCAATTAAAGAAAGCCACATCTGACCTTGACCCCAGGAGTTGTGACACATCAGCGTCGCTTTAGACGTCATCCCGCCGTTGTTCTAAACTACCTTGATTTTGCTGATGATATTGCCTTACTTGAGACCACAATTCCACGAGCTCAGACCCAGCTGACAAAAACTGCTGCAGCAGCAAAAGACCTTAGCCTCATCATTAGCGTTCCCAAAACAGAGTATATGACGGCCAACTGCAATCCTCACCCAACACTACAGGTCTATGGGGAAACCATCAGCCATGTGACGGATTTCAGATATCTGGGCTCTATGATGGCATCGGGTGCAAGTGACCTTAAAAGACGCAGGGCATTGGCATGGTGCGCATTCTGGAGTTGGAACACCTCAGGAGGAGTCCTCAAGTAGCTATCGCAACAAAAGTGAAATTATTTAGCACCACCTGTGTGACGATTTTGCTGTATGGCTGTGAATCCTGCGCGATATCTCAAGATATGGAGTGCAAAATAAATGCCTATGCTACCTCTTGCTACAGGATGCTTAACATCAAACGCATGGATCATGTCCCGAACACCACCATTCATGACATGACCAAGACAGAGCCTCTTATTAACCGTGTAAAAAGTCGACAGCTGAGATTCCTTGTACATATTCTCCGTCTCCCTGATGAAGAGCCTGCTAGAATGTATGCCACTTACATATCAACACATGGCCGAAGGAGACCTGGTCGTCCAAGCAGATCATACTTATAATACAGCGCTTACTTGGTGAAAATGAAGGCATGTTTCAAGAACTTCAGATAGCCATTCTTGCTACAGATCGCCGTGCTTGGAGAAAACTTGTGGTCGCCTGCTCCGCAGCCGAAGGATGATGATGTCTGCCGGGAATGTAGAATTACACAGCGCATTAACCCATGACCCCGGTGCATGTTCGCTGTGTATAACAGATCGTAACATGAATAATGCAACACGTCACGTCACTACACAACGTTCAGTCATGAATCTTAAGGCCCTGTCACACCATAACGTATCGCCTCAACGTATGCCAACGTATGCAAAATATCGACAAATACGTTGGTGTACGTTGGTGTACGCTGATATAAGTTAAGGGTACGTTGGGGATACGTCGTTTACGTTAAGAGCACGCTGTGATACGCTGTGACAATTTGGACCACGAAAAAATATTGAGCATGCTCAAAATTTCTCGACGTACTCAACGTGTGCTAAATACGTTCTGCATAAGTTCCCGGTAAGTTTGTGGTACGTTAAATATACGTTGACATACGCTGACATACGTTAGTGGTACGTTACTCGTACGTTACTCGTAAGTTTGTATACGTTGATGAACGTAGGCTGGGGGAAACGTACAGCCAACGTAGTGATAACGAGTTGATAACGTATATGTGCCGTATGTCTAACGTATGCCTGGCGTATTTCCAACGAGATTCGACGTATTCTCACGTATTCACCTTATGCCGGGCGATCGTGTAAGGCCCTGTCACGTATCCATAGCGTATTGAACGTATACATAGCGTATGACTAACGTATTCATAGCGTATCCCTAACTTATAACATACTTATGACAGCTTATCACAGCGTATGCGCGCGTATGCTTAACGTATGCTTAACGTATACTTAACGTAGCGTAGCGTATTCGTAGCATATGATGATGGGTTGATATGTGTTCAGCACGACAGACCATGAAGAAGTGAGGATGAGATACTCAAGGGACCCATTTATATACTCAAACCCTCCATAAGTTCCCAAAACGCTGAATGCGCGCTAGCTGTACGGTAGCCCTGTCACACCATGGCGTATCGCCTGAACGTATAACAACGTATGCGAAATACGGTGGCGTACGTTGGCGTACGTTGGTGTACGCTGATACAAGTTAGGGGTAAGTTTGGGATACGTCGTATACGTTAAGAGCACGCTGTGATACGTTGTGAAAATTTGGAACACGTCGAGCCCGCGAAAAATTATTGAGCATGTTCAAAATTTCTCGACGTACTCAACGTGTGCTTAACTTACGTTCTGCATAAGTTCCCGATAGGTTCGAGGTACGTTAGACATACGTTTACAAACGTTGACATACGTTAGACATACGCTGACATACGTTAGAGGTACGTTTATCGTCTTAAGTTTTAGGTTGGACATATAGATTTACCCTTCTAGATATTTTAATAGTTATCATCTAGGCTGCGTTTACTTGAACTGGCAACACTTGTCCCGCCGTGTACGAAACTCAATTTCTGCAACGGCATAAGTCACGTGTTCGTTGTACGCCGAGGATACGCTGAGGATACGTCGAGCACGGCAGACATACGCTACGAATACGTTGGTCATACGCTCGCCGATCGCATACGCTGTGATACGCTGCCATAAGTTTGTTATAAGTTAGTGATACGCTATCAATACGTTAGTCATACGCTATGTATGCGTTTAATACGCTATGGATACGTCCATTCCATCACCGATGTTGACGCAATTCGTTGGGAAGTTGGACGTTATTGGACGTTCTCGGACTCTGACAATTTTCGAGCTATTTTTTAAATACGTCGGCATACGTTTAGGCCACGTTCAGGCCATACGCTATGGTGTGACAGCGCCTTTAGCTTCATGGTTCAGTCGAGCAATTGATTGTGGAACGTATAAATGACGCAATGTTTTGTCTTCGAAAATGTGAACGTTTTTTACCGTTCTTTCAAAAATAAGGAGTATAATTACGTTGCAAACACATTTTGTGCGAGAGAAACACACAAATTTGGCAAAAATGGCACACTAAAAATCCGTTCGTTATAAATAAATGGATATGTTTAAATAATAAAACAATAACGATTATACTTGTCGATCTCTGTGGCGTGCATACGTTGGACAAAACAGTTGGGAACACAGCACTTGGTATACTTTCTTTTCGGTAGAACTTCGCTGCTGAATTTTCAGTCGGCGCAGCAGTCGCCATTATTTTCGTCGTCTGCTCTCTGCCCGTCATGAATAACGCATGTTAAGACTGAATGATTGTCAGCAAGCTGTGCGTAAATCTACCGCGGGAACAGCGCCACCAAAGCTATGCTGACCAACAATTACGTCAAACGCGTCAAACGCCTGTCGCGGACGCATTCCGGACGATTACCCTAATTTATGTAAATATGTAAAAGAGACCGTTATCAACTCGTTATCACTACGTTGGCTGTACGTTTCCCCGTCAGCCTACGTTCATCAACGTATACCAACTTACGAGTAACGTACCACTAACGTATGTCAGCGTATGTCAACGTATATTTAACGTACCACAAACTTACCGGGAACTTTGAGTACGTCGAGAAATAACGCATGTTAAGACTGAATGATTGTCAGCAAGCTGTGCGTAATCTACCGCGGGAACAGCGCCACCAAAGCTATGCTGACCAACAATTACGTCAAACGCCGGTCGCGGACGCATTCCGGACGATTACCCTAATTTATGTAAATATGCAAAAGAGACCGTTTTCGCTACGTACGTCAGTATAGGACTTTCCTATCCGAAAATTAATAAAAGCCCTGTCACAACGTTAGACATACGCGTGACTTGCTAGGACTAATGAAAATGTAGCCAAATCAAAGAAAAAGAACGAACAACAACAATCTTGCTTGTAGTAGAAACAACTGGTCGTCTGTCTTTGTTCTATGTATTTTAGGCAGGGTGCAAAACAAACAATGGTGAAACAATGTATTCCACTTACACTCGACAACACATATACAAAGACTGTATTACTCCATAAAAATGAATTTAATAATGTTACAGTGAGTGAAAGCATACTTCATATTTATCTTGAAGCTTTGAGGTGAAATGATATAAAAGATTGTGAACAGAGGTAGTATATTTCCAGGATTCGGAAATGATCTTTATACAATACACGGACTATCACGAGGGAATCTGGAGCCGGATTTATGATTGTTCCTTCCTTCTTATATTGTAAACTAGAGCGGTTCTCGGCTTTCGCGGTTCTCGGATTTTGCGGTTGTTGGATTTGAAGGTTTGTATGATTTTGGACAAAACCTAACTGGGTCTATTTTGTTGGTTGTCGATGGCTGTCGATGACTCAGTCAAAGTTTTAGTTAATTGCTGCTTGTTGACATATTTTTTGGGAGATATAAGTGATTATATAATGCACTACATTTAGGTATCACAAATGTGCATCTGATTTGTTGAATTTTTAAATATTGACTGTTAAGCATTTGTATTTGAAGGGTGGAAGCAATTAGATGTGATATAGCGATAGCAATACAAACATGTAAGAGAATGAGTGTACACTTAGCACAAAAAGTCCACGACCAGGTGCTTCTATGTTGGCTAATCCAAACTCTATAATGGGTACTAAAAATCTGAGGTTTGAATGAAATTGGCAAATTTATGTTGCGTAGTTTAATACCTATTTCATAAAGAGTGTTATGAAGTTATGATGTGTTCAATAAACACAAGTAATAGCAACATTTGGGTTCGTATTGGGATATCATTGATTTGCATCACATATGCATTATCCAGTGTGTGCTGTCAGGTTTGGGGATGAATGGTTAGCACTTTAGCAGGCATTGACAGGGAGTCGGTGCTCATACCTTTTCAATGTGTAATCACACACTAAGCAAGGAGATCCCATTGAAACCCGCTATAGTGCAAAAATCGTTTTGGTAGGTGTGGTCGATTGAAGAGTTATAACATCAACATAATTCACTTGATTTGTATGAGAAGTAATTTGCTCGTGAAATGTATATCTCGGGGTTTTGGGCTGTTGATTGATTCTGGATTAGCTAATTTCAAAGCGCCTGGTCAGGGTTTTTGATTAGGTGTATATTGTGGCTCTTACCTGTTTTGTGAACTATAACTTCATCGCCTAAGCTGGTGGCATACACAATTGTGTGCTGGTATTGATGATGTGCATTGGAATAACAGTATTGATGATGGACATTGGAATAATATTTCGCCTTTAGTGACTCATATACACACTACGGGTGAAATGTTACTGCAGTGGCAATCATCTGTTATATTGTCCACTTCTTTGTCTTCTATCTGTTGATGACAGTTGATGGCTTCATCAGCTTGTAATCCATTGCTTCATCTTCAGTTTATAGTTTCATCTGGTTTGTATTTCACTCCTATATACCGATGACTGTTGATGGCGTCCGCTGTCTTGTAGACTACCCTTACATGTTCTATTTACTGATGACAGTTTGTGCCTTCATCTGTTATGTGGACGACGCATTCATCTCATATCTACTGATACCAGTTAAGACTTGATTTGTTTTTAGTCCATTCATCATCTATTATTTTTTTATGACAGTTCATGGCTTCATCTGTTTTGTAGTCCACCCTTTCATATTTTATCTATTGTTGATTATTCATGGATTCTTCTGCTATGTAGTACAATCATTCTTCTAACTATCGATGAGAGTTCATAGCTGTATTGGTGGTAAAGTATCTACTGATGAAAGTTTTGACTCTATCTGCTCTGTAGTTCACTCCTTTAGCTACTTATACTATGACTGTTTACGCCCTCGTCTGTTATTTAGAATACTCTTCATTTTTATCTATTGACAGTTCATGACTCCATCTCTTTTGTAGTCCACCCATTTATCTCCTATCTACTGATGACAGTTGTTTTTTCGTTTGTTTTGTAATGCAATTCCTTTTTACTCTGTTCGTGGTTTCATCTGTTGACAGTTCATGGCTTGATCTGTTTGTAATGCATTTGTTATCTCCTATGTATTGATTACAGTTCATAGCGTCATATGGTTTGTAGTTCTCTCCTTCATTGCCTATTTACTGATGACAGTTCATTGCTGCAAATATTTAGAAGTATGCTCCTTCATCTCCTGGCTACTGATGATTGTTCATGGCTTCGTGTGTTATGATGTCCATTCATTCATCACCTATTTACTGATGACAGATCATGACTCCATCTGTTTTGTAATCCACCTCCTATTTACTATTGACAAATCATGGTCATTTTATTGCTTCATCTGTTTTGTAATCCACTCCTTTCCACTGATGACATTTAATGGTGTCATCTGTCTTGTAGACCATCCAACATATTTTATCTACTGTTGACAGTTGATGGCTTCTTCTGTTATGCAGTACCGTCCTTCATCACCTGTAACCTGTCTATGAGTTCGTGATTTCATCTGTTTTGTAATCCACTCCTTTCTACTGATGACATTTAATGGTGTCATCTGTCTTGTAGACCACCCTACACTTTTTATCTACTGATGACAGTAGATGGCTTCTTTTGTTATGCAGTGCCCTCCTTCATAACCTGTCTGTGTGTTCGTGACTTCTTCTGTTTTGTAGTTCACTCCTTTCTACTGATGCCATTTAATGGTGTTTTATGTCTTGTAGATCATCCTACACCTTTTATCTACTGATGTCAGTAGATGGCTTCTTATTCTGTTATGCAGTGACCTCCTTTGTCATCTGTCTATGAGTTTGGACTTCATCTGTTTTATAAGCCACTCGTTTCTACTGATGACATGTAGTGGTGTCATCTGTCTTGTAGACCACCCTTCACCTTTTATCTACTGATGACAGTAGATGGCTTCTTCTGTTATGCAGTGCCCTCCTTCATCACCTGTGCATGAGTTCGTGACTTCATCTGTTTTGTAATCCACTCCTTTCCACTGATGATATATAATGCACTCCTTTCCACTGATGATATATAATGGTGTCATCTGTCTTGTAGACCACCCTTCACCTTTTGTCTACTGATGGCAGTAGATGGCTTCTTCTGTTATGCAGTACCCTCCGTCATCACCTGTCAATGAGTTCGTGACTTCATCTGTGTTGTTACCAATTCCTTTCTACTTATGACATTTAATGGTGTCATCTGTTTTGTAGACCACCCTACACCTATTATTTACTGGTGACAGTACATGGCTTCTTATGTTGTGCATTGCCCTCCTTCATCACCTGTCTATGAGTTCGTGACTTCATCTATTTTGTAAGCCACTCCTTTCTACTGATGACGTTTAATGGTGTCAACTGTCTTGTAGACCACCCTTTTATCTGTTGATGACAGTAGATGGCTTCATCTGATATGCAGTGCCCTCCTTCATCATCTGTCTATGAGTTCGTGACTTCATCTGTTTCGTAAGCCACTCCTTTCTACTGATGCCATTTATTGGTGTCATCTGTCTTGTAGACCACCCTTCACATTTTATCTACTGGTGAGAGTAGATGGCTTCATCTGTTATGCAGTGTCCTCCTTCATCACCTGTCTGTGTTCGTGATTTCATTTGTTTCGCAATCCGCTCCTTTCTACTGATGCCATTTATTGGTGTCATCTGTCTTGTAGACCACCCTTTTATCTGTTGATGACAGTAGATGGCTTCATCTGTTATGCAGTGCCCTCCTTCATCATCTGTCTATGAGTTCGTGACTTCATCTGTTTTGTAATCCACTCCTTTCCACTGATGCCATGTAATGGTGTCAGCTGTCATGTAGACCACCCTTCACCTTTTATCTACTGATGACAGTAGATGGCTTCATCTGTTATGCAGTGCCCTCCTCCATCACCTGTCTATGAGTTCGTGACTTCATCTGTTTCGTAAGCCACTCCTTTCTACTGATGCCATTTATTGGTGTCATCTGTCTTGTAGACCACCCTTCACATTTTATCTACTGGTGAGAGTAGATGGCTTCATCTGTTATGCAGTGTCCTCCTTCATCACCTGTCTGTGTTCGTGATTTCATTTGTTTCGCAATCCGCTCCTTTCTACTGATGCCATTTATTGGTGTCATCTGTCTTGTAGACCACCCTTCACATTTTATCTACTGATGACAGTACATGGCTTCATCTGTTATGCAGTGTCCTCCTTCATCACCTGTCTATGTGTTCGTGACTTCATTTGTTTCGCAATCCGCTCCTTTCCACTGATGCCATTTATTGGTGTCATCTGTCTTGTAGAGATCACCGTACACTTTTTATTTACTGAGGACAGTAGATGGCTTCATCTGTTATGCAGTGCCCTCCTTCATCATCTGTCTATGAGTTTGTGACTTCATCTGTTTTGTAATCCACTCCTTTCCACTGATGCCATTTATTGGTGTCATCTGTCTTGTAGAGATCACCGTACACTTTTTATTTATTGATGACAATAGATGGCTTCTTCTGTTATGCAGTGTCCTCCTTCATCACCTGTGTGGGAGTTCGTGACTTCATCTGTTTCGTAAGCCACTCCTTTCTACTGATGCCATTTATTGGTGTCATCTGTCTTGTAGACCACCCTTCACATTTAATCTACTGATGACAGTAGATGGCTTCATCTGTTATGCAGTGTCCTCCTTCATCACCTGTCTATGAGTTTGGACTTCATCTGTTTTGTAATCCACTCCTTTCTACTGATGACATTAATGGTGTCATCTGTTTTGTAGAACACCTTTTATCTGTTGATGACAGTAGATGGCTTCATCATCACTGATGCCATGTAATGGTGTCAGCTGTCATGTAGATCACCCTACACCTTTTATCTACTGATGACAGTAGATGGCTTCATCTGTTATGCAGTATCCTCCTTCATCACCTGTCGATGTGTTCGTGACTTCATCTGTTTAGCAATCCACTCCTTTCCACTGATGCCATGTAATGATGCCATCTGTCATGTAGACCACCCTTCACCTTTTGTCTGTTGATGACAGTAGATGGCTTCTTCTGTTATGCAGTGTCCTCCTTCATCACCTGTCTATGAGATCGTGATTTCATCTGTTTTGTAATCCAATCTTTTCTACTGATGACATTAATGGTGTCATCTGTCTTGTAGACCACCCTACACCTTTTATTTGTTGGTGACAGTAGATGGCTTCTTCTGTTATGCAGTGCCCTTTTTCATCACATGTTCATGAGTTCGTGACTTCATCTGTTTTATAATCCACTCCTTTCTACTGATGACATTTAATGGTGTCATCTGTTTTGTAGAACACCTTTTATCTGTTGATGACAGTAGATGGCTTCATCTGGTATGCAGTGCCCTCCATCATCATTTGTCTATGAGTTTCGATTTCATCTGTTTTGTAATCCACTATATTCTACTAATGACATTTAATGCCGTCATCTGTCGTGTAGACCACCCTACATTTTTATCTACTGATGACAGTAGATGGCTTCTTCTGTTATGCAGTGCCCTTTTTCATCACATGTTCATGAGTTCGTGACTTCATCTGTTTTGTAATCCTCTCCTTTCTACTGATGCCATTTATTGGTGTCATCTGTCTTGTAGAGACCACCCTACACTTTATAGCTACTGATGTCAATAGATGGCTTCTTCTGTTTTGCAGTGTCCTCCTTCATCACCTGTCTATGAGTTCGTGACTTCATCTGTTTTGTAATCCACTCCTTTCTACTGATGACATTTAATGGTTTCATCTGTCTTGTAGACCACCCTACACTTTTTATCTACTGATGAAAGTAGATGGCCTCTTCTGTTATGCAGTGCCCTCCTTCATCACCTGTAACCTGTCTATTAGTTCGTGACTTCATCTCTTTTGTAATCCACTCCTTTCTACTGGTGGCATTTAATGGTGCCATCTGTCTTGTAGACCACCCTACACTTTTGATCTGCTGATGATTAGTAGATGGCTACCTCTGTGCCCTCCTTCATCCCCTGTCTATGAGTTCGTGACTTCATCTGTTTTGTAATCCACTCCTCTCTACTGATGACATTTAATGGTGTCATCTGTCTTGTAGACCACCCTACACTTTTTATCTACTGATGACAGTAGATGGCTTCTTTTGTTATGCAGTGCTCTCCATCACCTGTCTATGAGTTCGTGACTTCATCTGTTTTGTAATCCACTCCTTTCTACTGATGACATTTAATGGTGTCATCTGTCTTGTAGACCACCCTACACTTTTTATCTACTGATGACAGTAGATGGCCTCTTCTGTTATGCAGTGCCCTCCTTCATCACCTGTAACCTGTCTATGAGTTCGTGACTTCATCTGTTTTGTAATCCACTCCTTTCTACTGGTGGCATTTAATGGTGCCATCTGTCTTGTAGACCACCCTACACTTTTGATCTACTGATGATAGTAGATGGCTACTTCTGTGCCCTCCTTCATCCCCTGTCTATGAGTTCGTGACTTCATCTGTTTTGTAATCCACTCCTTTCTACTGATGACATTTAATGGTGTCATCTGTCTTGTAGACCACCCTACACTTTTTATCTACTGATGACAGTAGATGGCTTCTTTTGTTATGCAGTGCTCTCCATCCCCTGTCTACGAGTTCGTGACTTCATCTGTTTTGTAATCCACCCCTTTCTACTGATGACATTTAATGGTGTCATCTGTCTTGTAGACCACCCTTTACCTTTTATCTACTGATGACAGTAGATGGCTTCGTCTGTTATGCAGTGCCCTCCGTCATCACCTGTCTATGAGATCGTGACTTCATCTGTTTTGTAATCCACTCCTTTCTACTGATGACATTTAATGGTTTCATCTGTCTTGTAGACCACCCTACACTTTTTATCTACTGATGACAGTAGATGGCTTCGTCTGGTATGCAGTGCCCTCCTTCATCACCTGTCTATGAGTTCGTGACTTCATCTGTTTTGTAATCCACTCCTTTCTACTGATGCCATTTAATGGTGTCATCTGTCTTGTAGACCACCCTATACTTTTTATCTACTGATGACAGTAGATGGCTTCTTTTGTTATGCAGTGCCCTCCTTCATCATCTGTCTGTGTGTTCGTGACTTCATCTGTTTTGTAATCCACTCCTTTCTACTGATGACATGTAATGGTGTCATCTGTCTTGTAGACCACCCTACACTTTTTATCTACTGATGACAGTTGATGGCTTCTTTTGTCATGCAGTGCCCTCCTTCATCACCTGTCTATGTGTTCGTGACTTCATCTGTTTTGTAGTTCACTCCTTTGTACTGATGCCATTTCATGGTGTTTTATGTCTTGTACATCATCCTACACCTTTCATCTACTGATGTCAGTAGATGGCTTATTATTCTGTTATGCAGTGCCCTCCTTCATCATCTGTCTATGAGTTCGTGACTTCATCTGTTTCGTAATCCTCTCCTTTCCACTGATGCCATTTATTGGTGTCATCTGTCTTGTAGAGACCACCCTACACTTTTTACCTACTGATGAAAGTAGATGGCCTCTTCTGTTATGCAGTGCCCTCCTTCTTCACCTGTAACCTGTCTATGAGTTCGTGACTTCATCTGTTTTGTAATCCACTCCTTTCTACTGATGACATTTAATGGTTTCATCTGTCTTGTAGACCACCCTACACTTTTTACCTACTGATGAAAGTAGATGGCCTCTTCTGTTATGCAGTGCCCTCCTTCTTCACCTGTAACCTGTCTATGAGTTCGTGACTTCATCTGTTTTGTAATCCACTCCTTTCTACTGGTGACATTTAATGGTGCCATCTGTCTTGTAGACCACCCTACACCTTTGATCTACTTTATCTACTGATGACAGTAGATGGCTTCTTTTGTTATGCAATGCCCTCCTTCATCATCTGTCTGTGTGTTCGTGACTTCATCTGTTTTGTAATCCACTCCTTTCTACTGATGACATGTAATGGTGTCATCTGTCTTGTAGACCACCCTACACTTTTTATCTACTGATGACAGTTGATGGCTTCTTTTGTTATGCAGTGCCCTCCTTCATCACCTGTCTATGTGTTCGTGACTTCATCTGTTTTGTAGTTCACTCCTTTGTACTGATGCCATTTCATGGTGTTTTATGTCTTGTACATCATCCTACACCTTTTATCTACTGATGTCAGTAGATGGCTTCTTATTCTGTTATGCAGTGCCCTCCTTCATCATCTGTCTATGAGTTCGTGACTTCATCTGTTTCGTAATCCTCTCCTTTCCACTGATGCCATTTATTGGTGTCATCTGTCTTGTAGAGACCACCCTACACTTTTTACCTACTGATGAAAGTAGATGGCCTCTTCTGTTATGCAGTGCCCTCCTTCTTCACCTGTAACCTGTCTATGAGTTCGTGACTTCATCTGTTTTGTAATCCACTCCTTTCTACTGGTGACATTTAATGGTGCCATCTGTCTTGTAGACCACCCTACACCTTTGATCTACTTATGATAGTAGATGGCTACTTCTGTGCCCTCCTTCATCCCCTGTCTATGAGTTCGTGACTTCATCTGTTTTGTAATCCACTCCTTTCTCTACTGGTGACATTTAATGGTGTCATCTGTTTTTAGACCATCCTCCACCTTTTATCTATTGATGACAGTACACTCTTATCTTGGCGAGATCGAAATGGGTTAAACAACCTTAAACAACCTTAAACTTTGGTAGTTTCGTTATTCCTCCCTTCTAATTATTGGTTAACGACCGTTAATTTTCGGTCAGTTTAACTCTTAATCAATTAATCAATTATTGTTTTAAACTTTTTAACCAATTAATGTTTAAAACGCTCTAACCAACTAAAAGTTTAACAGTTAACTAACTTGGTTGCTTAACACGTTTAACCAATAACTGTATAGGATTTAGTATAACGCTTTATACTGTTGTTTATGGAATCAACAGTTATTAACCAGTAACTGTATAGGCTTTATACTGTTATTGTTTATGGAATCCACGTAGTAGTCCAGGCTTATTGGCAAGTTGGAACCTATATCATCAGAGCTGACAGCGATATTCGAAGGCACGATTACAATACACGTCTCGCAATCACACAAATCAACCGCCAGGCAGGCCTAAATGATGTTTGAGTCTCGCATGCATTATAAGCTTATTAAAAATTTACCGAAAATCCCCGGCGAAAATCGCTCAGAAAACATCATTTAGGCCCACCTGGCAGTTGATTTGTGCAACCGCAAAACGCACATTACAATCCCACCTTCAAATATCGCTGTCAGCTCTGATGACAGGTTCCATACCGTTCCAACTTGCCAATTGATATTTCCGAATGCCCGGTCCGAATGCATTCGTCCGCCATGATGTCACGTTGACCAGATGGATAAGTTACCTTAACTGATTTAGTTTATGAGTGATGCAGTTTACGGTTATGAGTGATACAGTTACGTGTGAAACCAGTCGCGGTTCTTAAACCGATCTAACGCGGCCCTAATTTCCCTAAAACGTTCTTAAAGTTTAATACCTCATAAAACCGAGAAAAATTAATGAATATTGAACAATTTAGTTTAACGCCACCGCACGCCGGTATAAACCAGAAAGGTTTAATGGAAGTAATCAGTCGTTGTAGAAAAACCTTAAACTTTTCCTCTTAAACAGCATCATTCTTATTCCAGGACTTAAGAGTGTATATGGCATCCACTGTTATGCAGTGCCCTCCTGCAATGCCTGTCTATGAGTTCGTGACTTCATCTGTTTGTAATCTACTCCTTTCCACTAATGAGATTTCATTAGTAAATTATTAGCCATCAACTTTCTCAGACTCCTGGTCTTACCAGCAAGGTGTTTATTATAAGTATCAAGTTTAATCCATTGTCTTTTATATTTAGGCCCTACTACACATTTTACGATCTTATATCGATCAAAGGTATGCCGAACTCTCTGGCCGCCGTCAATCGATGAGGCCGATTTGCACTTGAACAATAATCATAAGTTAACCGAGATGATCAATATTCCCCGCAATATTCTCACGGAACTTTTCCGATAACAAGCCGCTATTGGCAATCTATATCGATCAAAGGTATGCCGAACACTCTGGCCACCGTCAATCGATGAGGCCGATTCGCACTTGAACAATAATCATGATTAACCGAGATCATCAAACATTCCATCAAACGAATGTAATCGCTACCGAACATTCATCTTTTATTTATTTATTTATTTGAACTTATCCGACTATATGGTTGCTCATTAGACGATAATACCGAGTCAATATCCTCACAAAACTTTTAACAAGCCGCTAATTGTCTTCAAGAGTATTGCCTAGATTTGCTTTTTTAAGCAATCACTTGAACATTGATACGTATTCATTCATTTGAACTAATACCCGACGACGCTGCGTTCATTTGGTTCATAACTTCATATTAGGCCTTAAACAAAAATCGATTATCGTAGCCCTTGTAGGCTACACTTTTGGGATATGGTCACCTTTATTTTTATTTTTCAATTTTTCAATATTATTGAGTGTCTAACACTGAAATTATAATAGATGATATAAACCTAATTATGTATATGATTTATAGAACTCTACGGGGTCTAGCTTTTGGCAATTTCAAACTTTGTTTTGGCAACCCAAAAAAGATTTATAGAATTACAGGGTCTAGCTTTTGGCAAATTCAAATTTTGTTGCCCCTCCACCCCCCCCCCCCCCCCCCCCCCCTTCCAAGCCAAAATGCCAAAAAAGCCTCTATCATAGCAAAACCGGGTAAAATAGCAAAACATTTAACAAAAAAAAAGCAATGTCATAAGGCCAAAATATATCTCAAATGTGGCAAAGAAGTCAGGAGTTTTCTTAAAAAAAAACCACAACATTTTAATAGAAGCAAAAATGTATCTCAGTCTTGGCAAAATTAATGTCAAGAAGTCTATTTTGCGTCGCGCACATGCCCCAAAAGATAAAATTTGGGACCAGCCCTTGTGTGACTTCACTTCTTGTTGTCCGTTTCGGGAGGGGCGGTTGGGTGGATAGATGTTTTAGAAACTTCAAAATATTTACATTTCTTTTTAGAAAAATATTAGTCAAAAGTACACATCAAATGGGTTCGAAAATTGAAGAAAAAAATCCAATTCTGAGGGGGGGGGGGGGGGGGGGGGGGGGGGGGCACATCACACCTCAGACCCCTCCCTCGTTCGAGCTTTTAAACCATTTATACTTAAATCAAGAATATATATTAGTATAATTATGCTCAACTTCTTTCGAGCATTAAAAACAAAATATTTATTAGAAATGAAGAGGTGGCTTTTCGATAAAATGTTGGTTAAAAGTACTAAATCGCACCATAACTTCGAAAATTGGAAAACAAATCCAAGCACAGATCCCAGCATATCACGGAAATAATGACGTAGCCAGAGGGTAAGATAGGCCGACCACTCCTTCTCCCCGTCCCCCAATTTTGCCATTGTCGCCTTAATTTTGATAAGAGAAATCATGGTTAAATTATGACGTTCAAATACAAAGATAGCATTTTTTGTTGTATGTGCCTCTTCGCAATTCTGAGGGGAGGGGCACACCCCCCTCAGACCCCCCCCCCCTGAAAAACAAATCCAAGCACAGATCCCAGCATATCAAGGAATAATGACGTAGCCAGAGGGTAAGATAGGCCGACCACTCCTTCTCCCGCCCCGTCCCCCAATTTTGCCATTGTCGCCTTAATTTTGATAAGAGAAATCATGGTTAAATTATGACGTTCAAATACAAAGATAGCATTTTTTGTTGTATGTGCCTCTTCACAATTCTGAGGGGAGGGGCACACCAGGCCCGTCAGATGGGGGGGGGGGCGACGGTTGCGAACGCCCCCCCCCCCCCCCCTTGAAAAACTTCTTCTTTTTTTTCTTTTTTAAGTTTAATTTTTTTTTTTTTAGTTTCAAATATCAATGATAGTAAAACATTGACTACAGTGCTTTTTGGACTGCGAAATTTTGTGTCCGTGCGATTTTTTTTGACGTGCGAATTTTTTTGACTTCTACCCCCCCCCCCCCCCCCCCCCCCCCCCCCCCCCCCCCCACTTACGTGAAATTCACGAGGTGACCGACTTGGAAAAAATTTGGGGCAACCTTTTACGAAAATTTAAGGTGAAAACGCCCCCCTTGGGCAAAAGTGTCTTACGGGGATGACACCCCCCTCAGACCCCCCCCCCCCCCCCCCCCTGTTCCAGCTTTTAAACCTTCTATACTTAAATCAAGAATATATTAGTATAATTATGCTCAACTTCTTTCGTGCATTAATAAAAAACAAAATATTTATTGGAAATGAAGACGTGGCTTTTCGATAAGATTTGGTCAAAGTAGGCCTATACACCAGATCGCACCAAATGAATTCCAAAATTGATGGAAAGATAGTTAAATGTACAATTAATATACTAAAGATAGACTAAAAGCTTTTTCAATTTATTTTCATGATTTATATAAAAGCTAAAGCATGAAAGTCTCAGCCCGGAGTCTCAGTTATTTTCCCGGTTATTTTACTTCAAAAACGTTATAAATATTTGTTGTCTTGGGTGTTTCAAAAATACAAACGTTTAGTAACAGAAATAATGAAGAAGCTGGGAAAAGGATGGCTTAGAGGAGGGAGTGGGTGGCATTTGTGTGTGTGGACAGATTGGATGTTTTTAGGTGAGATATCGGACGAAAAGTGTGTTTTGTTTTTGAACAATCGGAGCTTTTTTCACCAAAAGTAATAAAATATTGGAATTTGGCCAGAGGAATTTGGAGGTTGTTAGTTATGAATATTTATAATGGAGCAGCGAAGGCCAACTTCCCTGAACAGAATGGAGACCCGTATTTTATTGTACTATGAATGGCATAAAAGATAACAAAATGGGAATGAAGATCTGTGAAAATATTATATTTGCGTTATAATGTCTTGTGTGTCATGAACTTCCCAGAACAGAATGGAGACCCGTATTTTACTATGAATGGTATAAAAGATAACAAAATGGGAATGAAGATCTTTGAAAATATATATTTGCGTTAGTTATAATGTGTGTCATATATTTTGCATCGTGTACAATTTCTTGTTGTGTTTTCCGAGTTATTTCTTGTACATCATAAATCATCGATCTTTTTCGTCATGCCCACACACTGCCACCAAATGGAACCATTCACCGCCGTATCGTCAAGCCCACATTCTGCCACCAAATGGAACCATTCACCGCCGTATTTGCCGGGGTACCAAACACGCAATGTTTTGCATCAAACACGATGGAAATATCCGGTAAAGAATTTACATCAAACACGATGGAAATATCCGATAAAGAAACCGGTTTTCGTTCGCACGAAGTACGGTAAATTTACTGAAATGTATCATCATTTTAATGCATTGTTCATGATAAGAATAACTATCGTTCAGCCAAAGACTTTTAATGCCTTGGTTCAGCTAGGCCAATATTTACTTGTACGCTCAAGGTTGTGATTTCAGCTCTAGAGACACTTTGTTTACAGTGAAAGTATTGGCCATATTCAGTTTGTACATGAAAAATGTACCTATGCTGATGTCAAATAGGCACTTTGTTAAATACCCTACTGATAAACAAAAAAAATCCTCATACAATTAATACCAGAGGAATTCAAGGATAGGGTAATAACAAACTTAGCCAGATAAACCACCAGCAAGGGGCAGGAGCTGATGACAGATATGTCTGGCCATACAAAGACAGCTGGTGTTAACATTATGACAGGTGATGTTTACAGTACCCTAGACCAACCCAGACCATGCTCAGACAATGTTCTGAATTCATGCTTGTCTTTAGTTATGTCATGTATTATGTGCTGTATAAGCTAACTGTCACTGCGGACAAGAACTAGACCTATCATTTTTGGTGGTATCCTTGTGGACAGGTATGTCACAATATTTGAGTTATGGTGTTTAGAAACCATAACAAGTAATGAAATAATAACAACTTGGTGAGCCCTCATTAATTAAGTTTGACACAGTGGGACTATTGGATGGGTAGGCGTACAAATAAATTGTTCCATTCGTGCCCTCACGGGCACTCATGGAACAACATTTACATGTATTATATGCACCAGTTGCTCGTTGCTCGATTTTCTGCCTGCATTGCTAGCTACACTGTACGCACAGTACATTGTATTCCATTCACAGCCACAACGGGGTTCTGTATGAGCACACGATAGCACTGCTGGTCCGTTTCCGAGTAATACGTCCGTCGTAATGCCTAGTCACGTGATCAACCATTTCCTTTATATACGCTTGTACAGTATTCTCGTTATCAAACCGCAAGTTCATAACTCATAGCCCGTGTACCCATGTATAGAGCCATTGCATTCGGGCTCGATGTGCCTGTCGTATCCTGATGAAGAATGAGCAAGCTAAAACTAAACCTGGTTGAGACCCAGTAATCATCTACATTTATTCGGTTACTATTAAAACAATTAGGTTTTCTCCTACGTCAGGTCCTCTTATATTTATTACTAATATTCTTGAATGTAAACGGACATATTTTGACATGAATCATTCAGCAAAGTGCGAAGATGGCATCCTAAACTTATCTAACACACTGGCAGCTGAAGAACGTCTTTACACTCCAATTGAAGATGTCTTTTTTAGCATGGTACTTCCTTGTATTTTATTCGTTGGCGTTTCTGTAAACTCTGCGTTTATCTTCGCGGTTGTCCGTGTGGAACGAATGCAGACAATTACAAATGCTTATCTTACTAACGTAGCTGTTGCAGACTTAGTTTTTGTCGGCCTTTCTTGTTCCTTATACATAGCAAGTTATTCCCTGTCATCAGTTCGAGTTGATGTCATGTTCAAGTCCTGGTTGGGATGCTTCGGCACATGGCTCGGAACTGCTGTATCATACTTTTCATCACTTTTCATCATAACTCTTGTCATAATGGAAAGGTATTTCGCGATATGTCACCCATTGCAGCATCTTATGGTAAGCGGAAAAGGCCGCACAATTCGATTAATCGTCGCCTCATGGTTGATTGGCATTGCTTTTGGATTAGTTACAACTTTGAGATACGCTCTTATGGACCATTTGTGCATAGTCTGGCCAAACATAGAGGCCTATAGATCTATGCCAGTTGTTATTCAAGTCTGCACTTCAATCAATCAAACTGGTCGGATATTTGCCGACAGTGCTCTTATTTTCCCATTCATCGTGGTCTTAATTTGCAACATCTTCATGTACGCTAGAATTATTATTGCATTGAGCAGCCGACCAGTCGGTGATGAGCAAGATATCGTCACAGCAACTGGAAAATTACAAGCTTCGCAAGCACTTCGAGTTAGGAATCAGGTGGCGCGTCTTCTTATCATCAATGGTATCATATTTTTCTGCTGTCAAACTCCGTATCGTCTGTTACCAGCCCACAGCTTCTGGCAGACGGTTACAGGGAACGTTTTTCTGACGAAGGTACAGTACGGCAGGTTGGCGGTAATTTCACGATGTATCGTACTTATCAACTCTTGTGTCAATCCTTTCATATATTACGCCACTAGTTCGTATTATAGAAGTGGGATCCGAGAGGCATTTTGTGGAAAAGAAAACAGGAGAAAATCAGCCACTGCTGTAGCAATGACGACGATTCAATCTTCACGCGATTTTTAGTAACTTGATTGTATACTAACTCACAATCAACGGTCAAAGTAAATATATATTTTTTGTAAAAATTGCTAAAGGAACAATTCTTTTTGAAACGGGTTTCGATAACCCGATTCGTATTTCTTTCTCAGTGGCTGGATTGTGCTTGACGACATTAGATCTTGATGATGACGTCTTCTGGATCAGCTGGTGGTAAAGATTGCTGAGTTGAAAGGCCCTCTCGTCGCCATTCATGAGATGTTGTTTTTGGTCACCAATTAGCCTGGCGTATCCACGTTGCTTCTCTTATCCAATCTGGTGTTACGTTAATCGTTTCTGGCAATAATTTTTGATTTGTCCATATTGATTATATATGATTGTCTTTGATCGCATGTCTGTGCTTTGTGAAGCGTTACAAGTTCTTGGTGGTCATCTTATTTATTTCTACTAAACATCAACCAGACAATAAATCTGGTTCTAGAAAGATCAAGCACAATCCACAGTAGAATACGACATATCGGATCGACGAAACCATTTTGGAGAAAGTAAGTATTCCCTTGGCAATTTTTACAAGACATATCTTTACTATGACCGTTGATTGTGAGTTATTGTACAATAAAGTTAAACTATTCAATGACTCAATGGTCATATTTCGCAAGTAAAAGGTTGTACTTGAACTGAATTACGGGATAGGTATTTAAATCCAAACATTCTAACTGTTCTTTGATGTGGATTTCATCAGCATAAGGAACCAATATTTATGTATTTTCAATGTCATACGAAACGATTATGTTAATCAAATTATTTGTGCAACATTGATGTTTTTTTACAGGTACAGTTAAATTGGAACTCGCGAATAGCCAACTTAAAGTTTGACTACCTTTTAAAAGTTTTATTTGAATGACGAAACTATAGGCTCGATTCTCGTCAAGGATATCTATACTAACGAAAGCTAGCTCAGACCAAACAAACAAGTAGAAGGCTATGATTAAAACTGTCAATAGGAAACAGATTGGGTCCTCGTAAAGGAGATCAGATCAGCGATTACATAACATCTAAACTTGGTCAGCCAATGAAGAGGCCTAGAGTGAAGTCCAATATACTAACATCAAATTCAAGTTCAAATAAACTGAATATCGGCCAACACGAATCGTGAATATAAATCAATATGCGCCAAAGCTAGGGCCTTTGACAAGGAGAAATTCAACTCGGCAATGTATGGTCAAAACACTGATATGAAGGTATTTTATCCGTGTTTTGGATAAGCTGCCATCTTGACGGTAATTAGAATTCTGTGTTCAAGATTTTCAGAAAGAAGACTGGTTTACGATATGTAGGCCTGAATTAGACTTCATGCACCAATTCAATTGAATAGTTTTTAAAAAAAAATCTAGAATAGGCCGGGTGTGATTCCTCTTTGTAGTCGGTTGCGCATGGGTTCATGGATAACCTCAATTTAAGACATACAATTGTCGATCAGTCAAGATTTTGTGATAATTGATGATTTCCTAAATCAAGAAAATTGTCAGTTCTGAACGTCAAGTGTATGTCTCAAATGTCAGATACTGACACTGATTTCTGGATCATTGTATGAAAGTTAGTATATAGCATTGCTTCATTCACTAAAATATTCTTAATAAATGATGTAAAATCAGAACTTTGAATTTGTACGTAAGAGCAAACGAATTGTTCGAGCCAATGTCATAGAGTACGCTAAGATGGTTTGACAAATCGCTACACCTAGGCAAACTTGTTTTCAATATCACGTTGTTCTTATTTACACTGAAAATATACGGGAATTAATTAAGTAAAAAAGTATGACGAACTTCGAAATAATAGACAGTTAAATGTAGTAATCAAAATGTGTCTTACTCCCTGTTTTATAAAGAAAACAATAGACACACAAACGGACAGGACAATAAGGAGGTAGTTTCTAATAATAATAGATACATTGAAACATGTCTAGTATTACAAACAAGAGGACCGATGAAATTAAACTTATATAAGACATTTCATATGACATTCATATCGTGTTAAAAGCCATTTACTTTATCACTTCCAATCACTTCCTTGTGGTTAGACCGTCGGTTTCAATCTGATATAATTATTCCATCCGGTTATCCATTGCGTCGATATTTGCAACTTCAATAATTGAAATCATAAGCAAAATACGTAACAGTCATGTTTTATCCGGATCACTGCAAGGACGGTGTTTTAAATAAAACAAACCCATTGTCAGCGGAAGATATCCTATACACACCAATTGAACATCTCTTCTTCAAAGTGATAATACCGTGTGTTGTATTTATTGGACTATCGTCAAATTCTGCGTTCATCTTCGTAGTAATCCGTGTGAAGAGAATGCGGACAATTACTAACGCTTATCTTACTAACGTTGCTGTTGCAGATGTAGTATTTATAGGTCTATCGTCTTGCCTGTACATAACAAATTATTCTCAATCACCCGTCCGCGATGATGCTATGTTTCATACGTGGATGGGCTGCTCGGGTTCTTGGTTTGGTGTTTTTACATCCTATTTTGCATCGCTAATACTCATCACACTTGTTACCGGGGAAAAGTATTACGCTATATGCCACCCGTTAAAGCACCTTATGGTGAGCGGAAAGGGTCGAACAGTTAAATTGATTGCAGGTTCTTGGTTCGTTGGAGTTATTCTTGGAACTTCGGCAGCATTGCGTTATCCTAAAATCGAAAATATTTGCATTATTTGGCCGGACAATGACAAATATAAGTCAATGCCGAATGTCATTCAATACTGCCGACCGATTCATCCAACAGCAAGCCTATATGCCGAAAGTGTTCTCGTTTTCCCTTTCATCTTAATTTTGCTGTGCAATATCTTCATGTTTGCTCGAATAATTATCGCGTTAAGCAGTCGACCAATTGGTGAGGAGCAAGGCGGTGGTACATCAGCAGGAACAGCGCAATCATTGCAGGCGCTCCGGGTTCGAAATCAAGTGGCCCGATTGCTCGTCATAAATGGCATGATCTTCTTTTGCTGTCAAACACCATTTCGTCTGCTTCAGATAAACATCTTTTGGGAGGCGGCAACTGGCTCAAGATTTTTGACGCATGTACAATCCAGCAAATTAGCTCATTTCGCCAGAAGTCTTGTGCTCATCAATTCATGTGTCAACCCTTTTGTATACTGTGCAATTAGCTCTTACTACCGAGAAGCATTTAAGCAAGCATTTGGTTGTAAAGAAAAGCCAAGGCAAACAAACACAGCAATGTCATTAACTAGTGTAACAGATGGATAGAAATTATTATCTATTCAACATAATCTAATATTTAAGACCAGACGTAAAGAAACATATTTTATTTTCAATATAATTAGGAGTGTTTTAGGCCAGCCCGGTCATCCGGGTACTTCTTACCGTTTGCCGTTGACAACAAACCAGACATTTAACTACCTATCAGTTTTACGCTCTACTCGACCATACCCAAGGGATCGTGTCGGGGGTGTACGTTGTGCAAGAGGCCTTTATTTACCTCTTTGGTTTATGGTCAACGGCATGTGACGTCACTCCAGGCCGGCCTATTAATAACGTGTGTGCAGTTGTTGTAGCTGAACATTATGATGCTTAGGAAATCGGATTCTAAATACTTAAATTAAATTCTTAAATACGCATGATACAGTATTAACTTTTATTCAATCGCTTGCAGCCTTTGTCTGGTACCATCATTATGTTCCCACTCCCTTAACACTTTTAGACCTGTGATTTTGACATTTCGCCGGTAATAAATCATCTAAGATTTTGTGAACCGCTGACTATGTGGTCCATTTTCAGGGTAATGAAGGTCAGTTTATGAATTTGGGGCATAATTATGTCCTTTGCAGACTTTTAATTGGACCACATATTGGGAAATAGACACATCCTTAGATGATTTATTACCAGCGAAATGTCAAATCACATGTCCAAAAGTGTTAAGGGAGTGGGAACATAATGATATATATAAGATCACAGTGTCCACTTTCCACAGGCAAGGACATCACAGTGTAAAATAATCCAGTGAAGATTGCACACCACTTTTATTTCCTCACTTTTGGTATGATGTAGTAGTCCTAAAATTAGGATTCGAATCCAACTTTAATCATCATGGGGCAGTAAGTACCTTTTATGACTATTGTACTTAGACCGGAAAAGAATCAGATAATGACTGGTGTGAAATCTGCAGTTTAAATTGTATATACATATCTAAAATATAACACAGAAGCTGCGTCGGCATTAAATAATATCAAATAAATGAAGTCAAAAGTGGAAAATGCCGTGATAATATATAATTTGTTTAAAATATTTAAAATGTTATCTCCCCAAACACGCCAAACGTTGCCAATACCAACCATATGGTCGAAAGCCATCTTTCAATTAACTCTGGAAATAATAATGTAGATAGTTTGGTTCCATTGAATTTAAGGTAGATGACCCGATCACATTTTCGTAACACAGAATTATTTCAAACATACGGAGATTTTCATATCATATGAAAGCTCGTATTTTTCTCATCATCATACTGAAATTTGACGGCCTAAATCGGTATAATTACGGAGAAATCGATGAAATAACGTCGAATTACCGCGAATGGTGGTAACCACCGATATAGTTTGTGTACTACTCAATAGGTACAGTTCACAGCATCTTGTGCGTCTAAAATAAGAACCATTAGAGCTATGCAACTCAAACTTTGGAACACGACTTTTTTAAGGATGACCTTTCATGTAGAATAGAAAACTTCAAGTTGAAAATCGGAACATCTACCTTTAAGTCCAATTTAAGCAATATTTATATAATATTGAATGGCTTTGAGGGTGATACAAAAATATATTGTACGAGCTATAAAAATATTGCACGAATATTATAGTGAGTGCAATATCTTCTTGTATCAACCGAAAATAATACATTCAATATTATTATCATTATTTATATAACTGACTGTTTTGATGAAGAAAAAAATAAATCAGCCCGAACTTACCTTAATCTCAGCAAGAATGAAACGCCGATCTAAAAAATGTACCCATGCGCATCATCTGCGCATATATACTCACGCGCACATCTTCTGCGCCGCGAAAACAATATTTTACAGCAATAATTTTAGAATATTGGTCGCATACTTTGGCTGAACAATATTCAATATACAGTTTTATTGTACCGCTAAAAAAACCTGATATAAATTATAATATGTGATCTATCATTTTAATGGAGTATAATGATATAATCGCAGATGGTGATTCAATGGTACACTCCCTACTTGCGATTATGTAAAAAGAACGTCGTGTATGTCTTACCTGCATATTACCATAAATGACACAAAAGAAGAAGACACCAGCGACACCAACTGTAAACTGAGTTGGTTTACTCCACCTATAAACTTGGCAACCCTATCGCATGTATAGTGAATATATCAGTCACGTGTTTTTGCCGGCATTCTTAACCGAATCTGCTGATAATGAAGAGGGATGTTGAGCGTAAGCCAGCCATTGCAGGTACATGTACTTAGAAGACAACGATGTTTCAATATGTCCATACGGACATGGATAATAAATGTATGTTCTTCAACTGTGTGCTCTTGATAAAGGCGATTTAGTGGTTTTCCACGGAGTATAATAGCACCGTGTCACATCCTGTGACTTGGTTGGCAAAACTCAAGCAACACTTCAAAATGAATAATAGGCTTCAGGCATTCAATAATAAATCCTATGTTTTGATGATGACATTATGCTCCGTAGTCTATAGTATTATGGACATGCATCAGGATCATACACGTAGCATGGCAATTTCGCATTTGCTGCTCCGTAACGTATTTTAATTTTAATACAGCGTTTAAAAACGCTGTATCCCAATTGTTCTATATACACTGAGAAAAGTTTACATAAACTTTGTAAAATTTAAAGAAATGTCAATGTACGTATAGAACACCAAAACTATTGTGTAACATTTTACCTTTTGTAAAAACAAACCAAACTATTATGTAAACATTTACATATCTGCATAGTAAACATTTATACAATTGCTATGTAATTCTTTTACTGAATCAGTTTGGTAAAATTTAACATCATTATTATGTATTTTTACTTGGTTATTTTGTATATGTTTAACCTCATTATAATGGAGTTCTATACGTACATGAACATTGTGTAAAATATGTTATTATTTAAGTAATTTGTTTGTTTGTTTGTTTTTGTGTTTGTTTGTTTAGCAGACTCGTCCCAACAGGAAAGTCTGTAAATCGTGTATACATGCACACATTATAACCGGCCTTGCCTCGTGGCCAGTCATGACAAACAAGGTTTTACCTCCAATTGAGAAACCATAATAAGCTTACTAGTTTCCCTTTGTAGACGAAACGAGTTGATTTAGCCGCTAAGGGTTCGTTTTCATAATGAACCCAAACGTTACGTGTAGGCCTTAAAAGCATCAAGCTGCCCTGGAAGAGTGGCAGTCGTGGAGTTGTATAGCCTATTTCATTTAGCCTGATTACCTCAGACCTTCAAACTTTGCTACGTATCCTTCCCGACCTCATTGACGGAGCAAGGTCTCCACGTACGCCATTTTGAATAACATGAGTACTGAATTTACTTTGCAACTGAGTAACTGTAATTTTAACATCAAACCGAAGTATTTTGCGCGTGTCATAAAACAAAACACATTATGTAGACAAACCTTTAACCAAATAACGATGTATTTCACACTTCACTTGATGCAATAATTACATTGGTTGGTTGGTTGGTTAGGTCCTGTCATAACTGACAGCTCGTAACCTTACATATACTACGCCACAAACAACGATTTTCAGCAAAGGAGTAACAATCACGGAGAGGGTGTCCAGTAATCAATTTTTTTGGTCAATCCACCGGGAACGAGGTCTGCCTTTCTTACGCTTCCCTTCAATCATGCCTTGCATGATCATGGCCAAAGTAGCTCAGCATTTGGGTGTTTATAGCATGACGAAGTCGTTTAGACAACCCTATTTCTTCAATAATACTGGCATTGGTCCTTCTCATTGTCCATGAGATGCGAAGCATACGCCTCCAACACCACATCTCGAAAGTAGTTATTTGTTTTTGTCAGCTTTTGTTAGGGTCCACGCACGTCTCACAGGCATACATGGCAATTGGAAATACAAGGGCTTGGACAAGCCTGTTTTTTTGCCCTGGTTATTTCTCTGTCAGCCAAGATCCTGCTTAGGTTGATAATTTCTGATCTAGCCATTGCTAAACGGTGTCTTATCTCTTGGCTGCAACCACCCTCTTTGGTGATCAGGGATCCAAGAAAGTTGAATTTCGAGACCGATTCCACCTCATTACCATCAATTATGAGAGACTCACCAACACCATCTGTGCCTATGGACATGATCTTGGTCTTGCTGACATTTAGACGTAGGCCAAGTTGCTCACTCTCCACCTTGACTTTCTTCAGGAGTTTCGCCATTTCTTCCATATTTGTTGCAAACAGGGTGGTGTCATCGGCATAACGTAAATTGTGTATTTAGTATCCACCTACTGACAGCCCTCCTGGCCAATCATCCAATGCATGTCTATATAGACTCTGCATAACGGTTGAAGAGTGATGGTGAAAGTATGCACCCTTGACGGAGTCCCTGACCTAGAGCAAACCAGTCACTTGACCATCATACAGATTGCGAATTAGGTGAGCGAGGTGGTAAGGGATTCCCATTTATTGCAGTGCTGTCCATAATGTCGAATATCTCACACAATCAAAGGCCTTAGCGTAGTTTATAAAGCACATGAAGAGCTCCCTCAGGAATTCAACAAAAAAAGCACTATGTGACGTACATTTGCTGTCTGATCTCTTGTGCCGCGGCCTTTCCGGAAACCGGCTTGCTCAGCAGGATGTTCACGTTCAAGATGAGGTCTGAGACGATAGTTGATGATGTGCAGCAGGATTTTGCTTGCATGTGGTATCAGAGAGATAGTACGATGATAGTACATTCGCTAGCATCCCCTTTCTTTGGAAGTGTTAGGAAAACTGATCTTTTCCAATCTTCTGGCCATTACTCTTCACTTCCACACAGTATTGCACAGCTTTTGCGCAATAACTGCTACAGAATCATCAGCTTGCTTCAGGAGCTCACTTGGAATATCATCTAGACCAGGTGCCTTTTGACTTTTTAACTTCTTGATGGCTTCCTGGACCTCAGATAGAAGATTATCAGGATCATCGTCACCTAGTGGAGGCGGGGGAGACTCCTGTGAGCCATTTGTCTCTTCTTGTGACGCATACAGATTTTCACAGTAGTTTTTTTTTCCAGTAGTAGTGATGTTTTTTATACAATCTAAAGAGCTCTCTGATGTTTTTGTGGAAACTGTGATCCTCAAGTTCTTATCCGTCGGATATGCTTATTCTTATCTCTCCTAGAATTCAATTGATCCTCACTTGAAAGTCTTCTGTATAGGTTACTGCCCTGCAGACCAGCTTCCTTCAATTGGCGTCTTCCATCTGCCAAGTTGATGGTTTCATGTGACAACCATGGTGTGGTGTTTCTCTTATTTCTTTTAGGAACATTTGTTTTGGCTGCGCTGAGAATAGAATTTTTGATGTCCAACCAGAGTTCATCAATTTTGGATTTCCAGCCAGAGTTCATCAAAAGTTGGTTCCTCGTCTCTAATCATCAGTTCTTGAAACAGATTTCTGGTCTCCACTCTGTATTGTCATCAATATGCTGCAGATCAAATCTGCAGGGTTTGGGAGCACCTTTGGTCATCTTCAACTTGATTCGAAAATAAACAATCAGAAGTTGATGGTCACTGCCTATATATCTGCCCTTGGCAGGGTTTTAGCTATCTTGATAGAAGACTTCCACCTACTGCTGATGAAGATGTAGTCAATCTGGTTTCTTGTGAAGTCGTTTGGAGATATCCAAATGTACTTCCATCTCGGAATAATAATTACATACCCAAGGTAAAATACCTTTGTTACAAATCAAATATGTATTTTAAACACTTACAAACTGGCAAGGTAAACGTTTTCGACAGGATTATACATAGATTGTGTATAACTAACTAAATATTTCTTAATTAAGGATGTACCCTTCCCTGATCTCAACTGCATTTATGAATTCCTCTAGTTACAAGCTTTCCAAAAATGTATACTTTTGCTATCATAGGTTGAAAACTTTTTCTGTTATAGTTATTTTTATAAATCCGGCAAATTGAGGCTGATTATTCATGTTGACTGTGTAGCGAATAAAAAGAAAGCTGATAATCATGGTATTATCCATAACTAATTAGTTGATACAAATAGTTGACAAGTCTGTTGAACTACATACTTAAAGACTACTAAATATCCTTTAAAATGGGACCAGAATGGTGTTTGTAACATTAAGGGGTTTTGACTAGTTATTGTAAAAAGAACAAATCATAGGATTATCCCCATTGAGTTTGTACATGCGGCACCCCTTCCGGCGGCACCCCTTCCGGCACCACCCCTGGTCTACAAACTTCAAACAGCTGTATCTCCCTTTCTGTATTAGCTATACCAATGTCATTTTGCAGGCGGATAGCTTATTATTAGTGCTTTAAAATGATACCAATTTTGTTGAGATAGCTTTTGTGGTTTTAAAAATATTTAAGGAATATGAGAGCATGAAGCATTAAAAAGTGTAACAGCACCACCCTATTGGGAGGCGTGACCATAGTGCCACCTTCTTTGGTTCCGTACCAAGCTTTTCCGATACTGTACCTATCCTTTTGCGTTACCTTTTACTTTGAGGAGGGATGGATCCTCGGACAGACAACAATCCTAGCAACAATCCGTGAAGATAATCAACCAAATTCTAGAAACGGAACAGAACTCTATCCACGAATTAATGTTAAGAACTGAGATTAAATATTATAGAATATAGTACATTGACATGCGGTTGATGCCGATTATCTGGTAAAACATTATAAAAACCCTATTAAATCGTATACGAGGTACGTACCAGATTTCCAATTATTTTAATATACATAAACATCTAAAGATATCTATAATTAACCGAGCGACAATCACAATATCCAAATTTGTGTCAATATTGCCGGCCAGTAAAAAGGATCCTATTTTTTTATAAATTATATTAAGTATAATATTTGTAACATTGTCATAAGGAAGACACCGAAAGAAAGACAGATAGAGGAGAGAGGAGACTTGTCACAAATAAATCTATATTGTTTTACGGATATTATACAACAATTTTGCAGTGAAAAATTGAATGAATAGACTAATAGGTAAATGAGCCAAATTGATCACAAGAAAATTAACCCAGTGACACATTAATTTTATTATGCAATAAACGGTTTTTAAATTTATTAAAACTGAGAAATGTAACTGTGAATTATAATCAAATCACACCGATCGATAAGGAGGAGTCTCTGTTTAAGCAAACAATTGTTCACATCAGTGAATAGGCCCAGTACCTCACAAACACTCAAATACTTGATTCTGTATTGAAACAAAATTACATCAGATACTCAACGACAACATAATGTTATCAACTGGAACGGTGAAATTAATTTGATACGTAACACATTCAGCTAAAAGGCCCGTGCGTCACACAAAGCTATATCACAGAGCCTTAACTTTCAACGCTTTTAAATAATACAATGGCGTATTCTGATGATGGAATATAATGGCGAAATGTATTGATACATGATATATTTCAAATAATAAAAATTCATATCAGGGACAAAGTTGTTGACTGGGTCACTTGATATTTTAATCGTACGTCTTTGTCTTGCACACGCTTGAGATCTTCGGTCGAAGAAGATCACATTTAATATACTAGTACTCTGCAATGCTGATAAATGGGACTGTGTTGAAATCATAAGCAAAATACGGTTCTCAATAATGAGTTACGAGAAAAATCATTGCTTAGGTGGTATTTTGAATCAAACCAACACTTTGGGAGCGGAAGATATTCTATACACACCAATTGAGCATCTCTTGTTCAAAGTGATACTGCATCTGCGTATTTATCCTTGTAAAACGAATGCAGACAATTACTACCGCTTATCTTACTAACGTTGCAGTTGCAGAATTAGTTTTTGTAGGTCTATCGTCTTGCGTGAACATTATAAACAATTCCCAGTCACCAGTACGCGACGATGCTATGTTTTATACGTGGCTGGGGTGCTCGGTAGTTGGTTTGGTGTATCAGTGTCGTATTTCGCTTCGCCTATACTTATCTCTCTCGTCACTGCGGACAAATATTATGCTATATGCCATCCTATACAACACCACATATGGTGAGTGGTAGGAATCGAACAACGAAGATGATTACAGGTTCCTGGTTCGTTGGAGTTATTCTTGGAGCTTCGGCAGCATTGCGTTATCCTAACATTGAAAATATTTGCATTATTTGGCCGGACATGCCGAATGCCGAATGTCATTCAATATTGCGGACCGATTAATCCAACAGCAACCCTATATGCCGAAAGTGTTTTTGTTTTCCCATTCATCTTAATTTTAATGTTTGCTCGCATAATAATCGCGCTAAGTAGTCGACCAATTGGTGAGGAGCAAGGCGCTGGTATATCAGCAGGAACAGCGCAATCTTTGCAGGCGCTCCGGGTTCGAAATCAAGTAGCCAGATTGCTCGTCATAAATGGCATGATCTTCTTTTGCTGTCAAACACCATTTCGCCTGCTTCAGATAAACATATTTTGGGAGGCGGCAACTGGCTCAAGATTTTTGACGCATGCACAATCCGACAAATTAGCTCTCTTCGCCAGATGTCTTGTGTTCATCAACTCATGTGTCGACCCTTTTGTATACTGTGCAGTTAGCTCTTATTACCGAGAACCGTCGGTTTCAATCTGATATAATTATTCCACCCGGTTATCCATTGCATCGATATTTGCAACTTCAATAATTGAAATCATAAACAAAATACGTAACAGTCATGTTTTATTCGGAACACTGCAAGGACGGTGTTTTAAATAAAACAAACCCATTGTCAGCGGAAGATATCCTATACACACCAATTGAACATCTCTTCTTCAAAGTGATAATACCGTGTGTTGTATTTATAGGAGTATCGTCAAATTCTGCGTTCATCTTCGTAGTAATCCGTGTGAAAAGAATGCGGACAATTACTAACGCTTATCTTACTAACGTTGCTGTTGCAGATGTAGTATTTATAGGTCTATCGTCTTGCCTGTACATAACAAATTATTCTCAATCACCCGTCCGCGATGATGCTATGTTTCATACGTGGATGGGCTGCTCGGGTTCTTGGTTTGGTGTTTTTACATCCTATTTTGCATCGCTAATACTCATCACACTTGTTACCGGGGAAAAGTATTACGCTATATGCCACCTGTTAAAGCACCTTATGGTGAGCGGAAAGGGTCGAACAGTTAAAATGATTGCAGGTTCTTGGTTCGTTGGAGTTGTTCTTGGATCTTCGGCAACATTGCGTTATCCTAAAATCGAAAATATTTGCATTATTTGGCCAGACAATGACAAATATAAGTCCATGCCGAATGTCATTCAATATTGCGGACCGATTCATCCAACAGCAAGCCTATATGCCGAAAGTGTTCTTGTTTTCCCATTTATCTTGATATTGATATGTAATGTGTTCATGTTTGCTCGCATAATAATCGCGTTAAGCAGTCGACCAATTGTAGAGAAGCAAGACACTTGTACACCAGCAGGAACAGCGCAATCGTTGCAGGCGCTCCGGGTTCGAAATCAAGTAGCCCGATTGCTCGTCATAAATGGCATCATCTTCTTTTGCTGTCAAACACCATTTCGTCTGCTTCAGATAAACATCTTTTGGGAGGCGGCAACTGGCTCAAGATTTTTGACGCATGTACAATCCAGCAAATTAGCTCATTTCGCCAGAAGTCTTGTGCTCATCAACTCATGTGTCAACCCTTTTATATACTGTGCAAGTAGCTCTTACTACCGAGAAGCATTTAAGCAAGCATTTGGTTGTAAGGAAAAGCCAAGGCAAACAAACACAGTTATGTCATTAACTAGTGTAATAGATAGTTAGAAATTATTATCTATTCAACATAATCTAATATTTTAGACCAGATGTAAAGAAACATCTTTTATTTTCAGTATAATTAGGAGTGTTATAATAGGCCGGCCCGGTCATCCGAGTACTTTTTACCGTCTGCCGTTGACAAAAACCCAGATATTTTAACTACCTATCAGTTTTACGCTCTACTCGACCATACCCAAGGGATCGCGTCACACTGTGTACGCTGTGCAGCAAGAGGCTTTTATTTACCTCTTGGTTTGTGGTCAACGGCATGTGAAGTCACTCCGGGCCGACCTATTAAATAGCGTGTGTGCAGTTGTTGTATAGCTTCCCATTATGATGTTTAGGAAATCGGATTCTAAATATTTCGAACGTTAGAGGGCAAAATAATTATTTAGGATATTAAGATAGTGTTAACACATGTTGTTGAAATAGATTCTTAAATACACATGATACGGTATTATTCAATCGCTTGCAGCCTTTGTCTGGTACCCATTTGTGTTTCGTAGTACACATAATGTGTATGTGTAGCAGGTGGAACTCAAATGGGATGTCACCGAACGATATAGTACGATGTGATTCTCAATAGATCCAAAAAGAGTTAGTACATATTAACCTCAAGATTCATCATGGAATGTTGCTTATCAAAATGAGTTTCTTTTATATTATGATGTATAGAAATATGATCAATTTTCTGTACTTAGTAACACTCATCTCGTCAGTTGTTTGTTGATTATTGCTATAGACGTTGAAGAAGGTACCACGTATAATGATCACACAGGACCATAGATATCTAGAATGATCAGCAAATAAGTCAAGGATTATATCATTGAATACTTTATTTATTATATTAGTTAATTAATCGAATAACGATGTTGTATATTAACATGATGAATGGATTTAGAATAAATCTCTTAATACCGTTATGTTAATCGACTCGAGTAAGCTTAATTGTGATATAAACTATGTATTAATACATGAATGACGCAATAGAAAATTAAGAATGTGAAGTTAAGTGTACTTACTGTTCTGTGAAAAATCTTGCGAAAAACAGGTATGACAACATAATGGTGACGGCCTTTCGGCATGTTGTTACTGAAATAACACGATGCAAATACATAAGTGTTTATTGAATCAGGTTCGTTTGAAGTGTCACAGCCATCTTTTTGATGATCTGTATTATCCCATGCAGGAGGTGCAGTCAGATCGGACATTATATAAAAAAAGTATTAAAACTGCACAGGCATTATCAGAATTCTCGCACTCGCAGCTCGTCACCCATCATCATCGCCATTCATCGAAAATATTACGGTTCGACAGTTTTTGGGGGTTTATCCGGGCAAGCTCCGCAGAGTACCCTTTGAATAAACACTTATATGAGCATTGTCTGTCAATTTCAGACTCTAATTGCTAAATCGGCCACGAATAATGAAATCCGGGTTCAAATCTGGGCACGACCGGGATTTATGTGCATTTGGTTTATCACGATCCATGCACGCTCTCGCAGGTTTTCTCCGGGTTCTCCGCACAAGTGCTACCGCAAGCATATAACGGACATCAAATGCAGCGCCCACTAGCGACCAGCTGAACAATAGGAATCGAACCACAGCTAAACATCAATGGTCGCTTGCTCTGATGTCAATTGTCTAAAGCTAACTATTGGGAGTCAATATATTAGAAATATGACATATCAAAGTTGTTGTTTAATGGTATGGATGTAATGAATATTAGTCAAACCCCTATTATGGATGAGATGAGAGCCAAATGCCATCCCCCTGCAACATAACAGATCGATACAGATGAGTGAAAATGAATGTGTCGCAAAAATTTCAAAAATTCAACAAAAATTAAAAATGTTTGCAACTTTCATTTCAAGATTTCTCTGTAATTTGTGCATTAAAGAGAATGATTTCCTCCATAATACTTATTTATACATCAAGGAATATTTTGATAACTTACTTATTGAAATTGATTCTATAAATTGTCTAATATCAATGCTCCCGTAAGTCCCAAAATATAAATAATTTAGTTGTCCACGGTCAGTCCTTATATTTGGTCATATCTAAAACAGTTTTAGTGAGTTCACACGCTCACCATAGGCCGGTGAACAATGATGTCAATAACGAAACACACTAATACAACAACAAATGAATTTCAACACATTTCCCAATCGACACTCTGCTTTATCAACGGCTAATAATTGGCGTTTGAACTCACGTCAACTTAGCATAATCACACGCTACTACACATGAATGCTTTCATTGCACACTGCTCAATCGGTATGTCCAATCCGGCCACTGCAGAATACAGGTATATCGTCTCAGGGTATTATGTTCATCGGATAAGCATGAGCGGGAAATTTGACTATGAATTGAAGGTTTATACGAGGTTTTAGAACTGACGGAAAATAAGATAGGAATGTCGAGGACAACCAAACAATATTTTATTATTGGCCTAACTGCTGGTTGGAAAATTCAGTCATGGTGATTAGTTCAATAGTTAAATGCTGTCACTTGGAGGTGCTGTATTTCATGTCCATAGTCTACCACTTGTGTCCGGTTTCCTCCTGCTTTCAATATCGGTGATCAGTTGTTTCGGTTATCAAAAACTTCCTTGACCCAATGGTATTTGGGGAGCTGCATTGAAAAATGGTGGATGTTACAATCTAAGTGCGGATAGGTTTGCGCTAGAAATTGGCAGCACCCTAGTTGATGCGACCTGATTCTGATGATTCACCAGCAGCGAAATTACAGCGCTTTGAGCCATTTGGAAAAGGCGCAATATAAATACTGATTATTATTATTATTATAAGGAGGGTTTCTAGTTCTATTATTTTATTAAAATTACGTCTCAATTTTCGTGTTTCTTTCGACGTCACGAAGTCTTACCAAAATCGTGCTATCGTTATAAAAAATTACCATATCATGAAAATGAACTAGTTATATATGACTAACATTAATGTTTTCACGACCGCACTATTCGTTTCTTTCGATCTTACCCAGAAGAAAGTTGTATTAATGATTTCTCTGACTAGAACTTCGTGACTCCGTTCCAATGTTTACGTTTTCCGGTCGTGTCCAAGAAATGAAAAATAAAAATAAATCGCGCATGCGCTATGCGTTTGTCCCAGGTGTAGCCTACACATAACCAAACCATAATCAATGCCAACTACAATAATCACCAAATAGGAGAACCGCCAAATAGGAGAATCGCCAAATACGAAAACCGCTAAACCCGAGAACTACTCTAGTTATCAACTGGAACGGTGAAATTAATTTGATACGTAGCACATTCAGCTAAAAGGCCCGTGCGTCACACAAAACTATATCAGCTTTAACTTTCAACGCTTTTAAATAATACAATGGCATATTCTGATGATAGAATATAATGGCGAAATGTATTGATACGTGATATATTTTAAATAATAAAAATTCATATCACGTACAGAGTTGATGACTGTGACATTAAATCGTACGTCTTTGTCTTGCACACGCTTGGGATCTTCGGTCGAATGGGATCACATTGTCATGAGTAAAATAACAGTTTTCCCTCCAGAAATACTTTTGGGGACAATGGGGACAAACCTTATTGATTTTCTAATGGATCAGGCAATGATCAGTGTTATGTCACAACACAACACTGTCATTGTTGGTAGGATTCAGGGGTGCAGGAAAAGCTATATTGATATTTATATCAGCTGGACCTCTTCTGTGTGTATAGAGAGTTTCTCTGTGCAGATGAATCTAAGACCTGGTAGGATACACATGTATGATAACAGTGTAGTTCCTATCCCGCCCGTTTGTGTGGCTAAGTTTATGCATCACCAAACGTACACTATGTCAAATAGTGTATAAGTCAAGTCTACCTACAAGCCACCTTCTTCCATGAGAGAAATACATTCCGCAGGGCGATTTTAGGCATTTTACAGTTGAAGTCAATTCAGGACTTCTTATGTGCTGTATTGGAACCGCCAAGAATGTTGTGCTATGGAGCAGTAAATTGTGTGCTGTAACCAAAAGAGGGAAGACAAAAGGATGACTTAAACAGCTTACGACATGGGGCATTTTATTTTGAGTTTTCGTGTAAGTAAATATCTTTATTCTGAGTGTATACTAATATTATGATTAGATATTATTTTAGATAATATTTGGTGAAATTTAAGTCAATTTCAGTATCATATTATATACACCAATTTTTGTTTCTTGAAAATTATTAGTTATTCATTTTCGGCAGGGTGATGTTATTTAATGCAAGTGATGAAACACTCTTGTATTGGTTAATCTAATGTTGTGTTGATAATGAATTGAAAACTAGTACGATTTTGGCAGCATATCCAAAACCGATTAATTTTGGAGTTCATCAACCTGGTAGCATTTAGTATATACATTATTCAATGTGATTGTGGTAATGTTCATCATTAAGTTACGCTCTTGTGAGTTGAGAAATATTCAAGTTTGTCAATGCGTTTATAATAAAAGGCCATGTGGATACATCAAAGAAATGGTTAAATTTACATTACAATGGACAGTAAATAAATTATTGACTGTTTTGGGAAGTAATTTTAAAACAACCCCTTATAAGTTAATTTTGACCTCCATACGGGGTTGTCCTTCAATTTTTGACTTGGTATGAAGTGGAAAATGACTATGTTAACATAGTAGTAATTTGACAGGTTTGGGGGTCACTTTGAAATAGCCCTGGATGTAGTTAATACGGGGTTGATATTTGCCTTTCGACTTTGAATGTAGTTAAATTCGACTTTGTATGTAGTTAATAATAACTAGGCCTATATGAAGTTACAATTTAACTGCAGCAAAAGTCATCGTCAAAATGACTACCATGCCAGTCAAATATTAAATATTTTATGAATATTTTTGACATTAACAATAGCTCAATCCTTCAACCAATTCAAAGAATAACAGCAAATATTATTTACAATTTTTACATGTATTCAATTTCATCTACAATAATATGAGATTGAATTAAAGACTATTTAAAAACATGTCTCACAATGCCGGCGTCTTGATTAGGCAAATCATCTCACAACTAACGTGAATAACACCATGGAAAGTCGATTCGTAGGATAGTATATAGTTACATATCTAACCAAAAGAATTCAAGACGTTACTGCTTGATGATGGCAGTGATTGTTCACATATCAGAAGCACATTATTGTTTTTATGAAGTTATACACACGATGTTTAAAGCCGTTATACAGGTTTTCTTGGCCGGAATGAATACCGACCTCGTGTTTCCCGACTTACAAACTAGATTAACCAATCGAAGTTAAACCTTTGACTACAATGAAGTCAACATTTGACTAAAACGAAGTCAAAGTCAAATTTTGACCCATTTTTTGACCCCTTCAGTGTCAAAATGATTTGACTACCCACACAGGGTTGCTATGGTTGACCCTAAGAAGTATAGTCAAATTTTGACCCTTTTGTAGTTGGTATTGACTATTTTCAGGGTCAAATTATTTGACTATCCACACAGGGTTAAAAATGACTTCAATGTATGTGGTGTATAGTTGACCGTCAATAGGTAGTCAAAAATGACTAATTAAGGGTCAATTTTAACTACCTATTTCTAAGTGTGACTATTCGTCAGTGGATTATATTATGCCAATGCATATAAATGTGAACATTTAGTTCAAGCGAACTGGTATTTGTGAATGTTCCCGTCTTGTAATTTATACAGCCGTTTTGGAGAGAGTTATATTTTCGAGTTTTGACATCGACGACGACGAAGTATTTTCCACGACACTGAGAACAACGAGAAACAACAATGGCCATATAATCAAGACATCGACGCAAGACAAGACGCAAGACAACTATAAGTCCGTGAGCTAACAATAAACATTTTGATATCCTGATTTCACGGGAAACACAGGTCGCCCACGACTACGATTGCCGGCTCGCGTTCATTAATTTTCTTGTACTGCAGTACTTATTATACATGTATGTATACAATTGTTTGTTTGTTGTTTCAATATTTAATAAATCTATGATATAATTTGATCAAAATAACGTCTTGATTGTTGTGACCGTCTGAGTATCCATTGATTATTAGTCACTGTGTGGTAGGTTCTAAGGATATAATTTGTGTGAACCGTGGTATAAAGAGGATCCGAGGTCTTCTTTTGACACTCTGCAATGCTGATAAATGTGACTGTGTTGAAATCATAAGCAAAATACGGTTCTCAATAATGAGTTACGAGAAAAATCATTGCTTAGATGGTATTTTGAATCAAACCAACACTTTGGTAGCGGAAGATATTCTATACACACCAATTGAGCATCTCTTGTTCAAAGTGATACTGCCGTGTGTTGCATTCATAGGAGTATCATCAAACTCTGCGTTCATCTGCGTAGTAATCCGTGTAAAACGAATGCAGACAATTACTAACGCTTACCTTACTAACGTTGCAGTTGCAGACTTAGTTTTTGTAGGTCTATCGTCTTGCGTGTACATTATAAACTATTCCCAGTCACCAGTACGCGACGATGCTATGTTTCATACGTGGCTGGGATGCTCGGGTAGTTGGTTTGGTGTATCAGTATCGTATTTCGCTTCGCTTATACTTATCTCTCTCGTAACTGCGGACAAATATTATGCTATATGCCATCCCATACAACACCACATGGTGAGTGGTAGGAGTCGAACAACGAAGATGATCACAGGTTCCTGGTTCGTTGGAGTTATTCTTGGAGCTTCGGCAACATTGCGTTATCCTAACATCGAAAATATTTGCATTATTTGGCCGGACAATGACAAATATAAGTCCATGCCGAATGTCATTCAATATTGCGGACCGATTCATCCAACAGCAACCCTATATGCCGAAAGTGTTCTTGTTTTCCCATTCATCTTAATTTTGCTGTGCAATATGTTCATGTTTGCTCGCATAATAATCGCGTTAAGCAGTCGACCAATTGCAGAGAAGCGCAAGCAAGACGCTGGTACAGCAGCAAGAACATCGCAATCTTTGCGAGTTCGAAATCAAGTAACCAGATTGCTCGTCATAAATGGCATGATCTTCTTTTGTTGTCAAACACCATTTCGTCTGCTTCAGATAAACATCTTTTGGGAGGCGACAACTGGCTCAAGATTATTGACGCATTCACTTTCCGGCAAATTAGCTCTTTTCGCCAGAAGTCTTGTGCTCATCAACTCATGTGTCAACCCTTTTGTATACTGTGCAATTAGCTCTTACTACCGAGAAGCATTTAAGCAAGCATTTGGTTGTAAAGAAAAGCCAAGGCAAACAAACACAGTAATGTCATAACGAGTGGTTCGAAATTATTATCTTTCAACAAAGTCTGATCTATTTTCAGACTAGATTTAAAGAATCATGTTTTATTTTCAATATAAATAGTATAGTAGTGTTATTGAATTACGTGTGTAGTGGTTTGTAGCTTCCCATTATGATGCTTAGAGAATCGGATTCTAAATATTTTGAACGTTAGAGGGCAAAATAATTATTTAGGATATTACGATAGTATAAACACATGTTGTTGAAATATATTCTTAAATGCAAATTAGCTCTCTTCACCAGAAGTCTTGTGCTCATCAACTCATGTGTCAACCCTTTTGTATTCTGTACAAGTAGCTCTTAGGCCTACTACCGAGAAGCATTTAAGCAAGCATTTGGTTGTAAAGCAAAGCCAAGTCAAACAAACACAGTAATGTCCTTAACTAGTGTAACAACTGGTTATAAATTGATATCTATTCAACATAATCCAATCTAATGTCAGACCAGATTTTCAATATAATTAGGAGTGTTAATGAATAGCGTGTGTGTAGTTGTTTGTAGCTTCCCATATGCTGGTTAGGAAATCGTATTCTAAATATTTCGAACGTTAGAGGGCAAAATAATTATGTATCACTCGAAGATCATATTTTCACGTTTTGCATGCAATTTTTCTAAAAGTCTTTTGCAAGAAAGTCTACAAAAATCCTATAGGCCTATTTCATTATTTGTCTCTCTCATTAATTGATCAAATTCATTTCCTCAATCAATTACCTATACATGCATTAATGTGTGCGCAATTGTCCCAACTACTGTAGTTGAAGTGTCTGGATCTTTGTCTGGATCCATATAAGATCGCAGTGTCCACTTTCCATACGCAAGGACATCACAGTGTGAAATAATTCAGTGAAGATTGAACAACAGTATATCTTCTTTTTTCACTTTAATATGAGGTAGTAATGTATAGATGGTGTGACCGGTGACGTAGTGCCCGGCAGTATGCGTGCGCACCTATAGGGAATGGGCTTTAATTCACACTTGATTGATCATTCCTTACAATGCTTACGGTGTAATAGTGCAGTAGTCATGGTATGCATCCCTAAGCACAGTGAGAGACCAGGTACTAAATCTGGTTGGCGCTCATTGTATGCAGTAGTCATGGACTAGTACCTCTAGCATGTTTTTAGACCAGGCGCTAACCAATTTGTAAACACTACTGATGTAAACAACGGTCACCTCATCTATAAGTCCTACAATTAGGATTCGATTCCAACTTTAATCATCTGGGGCAGTAAGTGCCTTTTCTGACTACTATAATTGGACCGGTAAGGAATCAAATAATGACTGGTTATGGAATCTGAAGATTAGATTGTAGACATATATTTAAAATGTTATGTCCCCCACACGCCAAACGGTGCCAAACCCGCCCTCAGTATGTAGCATGCCTGCCTCTTACCTGTGACTGTGATCACAGCACCGAATAACCGTATAAGCGACAATACATACAGGGTGAGTCACAAAGAACGGCCACATTTCACAAAAATGTCACAAAAGATGTAGGCATGCATATTCCAAGCGCTTTCAAGACCTACAATTTGGCTTTCATTCAAAAGAAGAATTTTCAAAATCATCCATTTCGTTATCATGTTAAACTAATTTGAGTACAGCCCTAGAATATGAAGCAAATCCACGGAATGGTCGAATTATCAAAAAAGTATTCTGGGTTTACCTCCTGAATCAATTGATATACCTCCTTTTACTTTTTCTTCTTGATTTCAGGCTTTTTATTACTTATAATTACACAGATCTATTTATTTCCAGTCATTTTAAGATATTGTATCCAACATTCAGTGCCTTTTCATTTTTTTCACTAGTTTCATTGATCAGCATCTCGGAAACAGGCAACAAACAAACTATGGGTTATTGCCATTCCGTGGATTGGCTTTAAAATACCGGGTTCTACTCAAAAGGTTGCAACTTTATGACGCAATGTTCGAATTCAAAAAATCTTTTTTTGAATGAAAGCCAAATATGTGTTCTTTGTAACATTATATTTGGTTTTGAATAATATGCAGGCCTAATATTTCTGTAGCGCTTCCGCCAAAAAAGTGCCCGTTCTTTCTGACTCACCCTGTATGATGCCAAGATAACCAGTGATGGAACAAAAATCACGGAATAACCATAGGTTTCTACTGAATACTGTAAACAACAGGAAATACAATTATTTAGTTAAGGACTTGTGATTTCCAGGATTTATACTTCGATATCTTCATTTGAATCTCACATTACATGGCAATAAACGTACTTTGGATGTTTCGTCACTAATTCGGAAAAGTGATGTGACTCTTGAGGCGTTTGGCTTCAATATATTTGCTCATAATTTACGTTATGAAAAGTCAACGCAATCATGTCTACAGGTTCATTTATTTATTCAAAATGCCCAATCATTTTAAACACATGTCTTACTTTTTGTGTGTAAATACCATGTTATCATATTTTACCCTCAACATCAAACCAGTTCGCCCTTATAAGAAGGAAAGACGGAGTAGGGGTGATTGGGCGTGAAAGGTTTTTTGATTGGCGGTTGTGAGTTACCTCTTGGATCAGCTAAAATTGCTGTCACAATTTGATACAATGTTCTCGTTTAATGTAAATTTAGAGTGCCCGAAAACAAACCCCACTAACTTGTGCCTACTTTAGAATGAAGGCCGCCAACCCTCATAATACGCATGATGCACATTCGACTGTTTCTCCCTGGCAAAAAGTGTAGGCTTTGTTCAGGCTATTATGAATTTTGGCTCATGTACAGGGTGTCCCAAAAGTCTATGCACGACTTTGAATCTTTGTATTTTACAAAATATAAGTCGTATTGAAAATATGAATACATATTTAGAAAGAGGAGATGTGGGAAATCATTTTGAAACCAAACATTGAAGTAACATCTGTTTGTAATGCCACCATCGAAGTAAAATATATATTTCTGCAAAAATGTAATTTTATATTTCGGAGGAATAAAGCTCATAAATCCACACCTATTGAGATTAACGAAAAGACGGTTAGAGTTGGTTACACGGAAAGTGATCCGTCAATTGTAATATTTAAATTTTACATTACAGTGATCCCATCATAATAACAAACTATATCACACATAATGTTCGTTTCTATAGTGAAATCTATATAGTTTAAATGTTTCCATTTATACAGGGACGTGTGCTAATGCAATCCAAAACACAGACCTAAAAATTGAATAACGTAACAGAAAAGTGAACACACACATCATACAGCTGTCAAACATGTTAACATTTAAACTTACCGGATTATTTTAATGCTGCTTGTTTTAGTCTTTTTTCTACCACATCGAGACAAATCACGCACAGTTCCTGTATTCAAAAATGTATCCACCAACTTCAGAATGGATATTCTTGAAATGTTTTCTGAACTTTTGTTGAGTGATTTGAACTGAATTTGTTTTAGCGTAGAACCATACAATTTGTATTCGCTTATCTATGCTGTAAACCACCTTGAATGAAGACTTTTGCTGTGCAATTTTGTCTACTATGCCTATTTATGTTGTGATTGACCGAGTTTGGTAATAAAACATGTTTCAAATCAGTGAACTGTGACTAATGCGCAACGTTGCTTTCATACCGTTAATTTATGCACACCTGATTTTAGCAACAATGTGTGGTACTTGGTATAAGTAGGTCTGGCACACGGCCACAAACTTTCAACCAGTTTTATGTTGTGGGATCACCGATATGGTTGTGTTTGGTATCAAAATAATTTCCCAAATCTCGTCTATCAAAATATGGTTAAATTTATACTATATGATTTATATTTTATGAGATATGACTCTTCAAAAACGTGCATAGACTTTTGGGACACCCTGTACATGTACACTTTGACATACCTGATAACAGAATTCGAAGGCCTGAGTAGACATCCATATACTGCCAAACCCAGTAATATATAAATAGATGAAGTCTATACCATAAATTAAGAATGCAACATATTGAATAATAGAGCAAAGATTAAAACTATACTACAGGCAAACAAACAAAGTAGGTGCGTTTGGGTGTTTCTTGATGTAAGGATTTGTCGTCTAACACTTTCAACACAAAACTGTATAATTGAGGAATTAATCCTTTTGATTTCATACACATCATGAACAGCATGGTCTGAAAACAATTGTTACTGGGTAATATAAACTGAAACGCACACTATTCTTCTCTTGGCGAAGTAAGGACAAGGTAAAGGCGGTCGGTCCTGTAATCATAGAAGCGGGCTGTCCTCTATTTCGAAGCCATTGCGTCAGACCCACTCCTCCTATATAATGTTGTTTCATAATGGACCGCTACATCTCCTTCAAAGCGAGTTTTAACATCAAAACACTGCCGAAATACTGGTACTCTTTTAAATGTACATGGGTAGAGATTTTGATTACTTATTAATGAGCTCTAGGGAAGATTCACCAAAGTCATACCTTTGTTCCATTGTACACACCTTGAACAGGAGAGAGGTGTAATAATATACTCTCATAACAGGTATTAAAAAACCATGTATTAAAAGAATGTTGATTAAAAAGTATACTACATAGGTTAAAAATTAAGCGTTGGTTAAAAATTACTTTTAATACTGCGTTGGTTAAAGAGTAAAAATATAATTCATTTTTGGTTTATTCAACGTTCGTTAAGGCATCATAATTTTAACCAACAATAGGTCAAAACAAGATTCCCGCCAAAGAATTTCAATGGCGGGAAACAATTTTGTGCAAATTATCAAATTGTTGGTTAAATTTTAATCAACTTTGATTAAATTTGAATAAACGTGTTGGTGAAAAATCTCTATTGCACAACGTTGGTTAAAAATGTGGTGTGTTGCTGCGACATCAAAACGAGGCTAGCCATTCTCTGTCTTTTCGACAAAATGGCAGACAACCAAGTGGTTGCAACGCTCCGGCTGTGTGGTCTGGAGATGCATATAGAAGGGTTTCAAGGTACAGGATTGATTTCTAAACACTGCAATTTAATAATTATGTAACTGTCTGAGCTAAACTGTACAATATTATGGCATTTGTCTATCAAGAAAGGCAGATTTAGGAAACTATTTTACATTCACTATTAAACGGGTTCACTAACTACAACACTGTACATGTATGGTTAAGCTTAGCTACGGAGCCTACCATAGATCTCCTACATCGTATTTTCACTGTAGCGTGTATATATATAGGGCAAACAAATTTCAAGTCATGTTTTCTTGAATATAGAAGGTGTCTCAACCATTTCATCAACTGCTACATGTTAAATTGATTGTTATAGATACTATGTGAAGCAAAATATGATGAATTTTATGTCAATATGTTGAAAAATAGTGATGAACATTTACGATGCCCTTGGTCAATACAATAATAGTAGATCAAAAGCTCAGACAGTTACATAATTATTAAATTACAGTATTAAAAAATCAATCATGTACCTTGAAACAATTGGTGAGCATTTCAACAACTCCGTCGTCTGCCATGATGTCGCAGCAACACTTCATAGCCATACAATAACAGAGCTATTGTTAAATAATTAACCAACAAAAGTTAATTTTTAACCAACCCCATGTTAAATATGAAGCAGATTTAACCAACAAATGGTCAGGTTTTAACCAACCCATGTTATATATCAAGCAGGATTAACCAACAAATGGTTAAGTTGAGCAGAATTAAACAACAAATGATTAAAAGTTTTAACCAACCACATGTTAAAGTTTAGCACCAAAAAAAAGAAGTTTAACCAACAATTATTTTAACCAACCACTACCAACCACTGTTGGTTTAAAACATATTAACCAACAAATGATTAAAAATTGTAACCATTACCAACCACAGGTTAAGTTTAACCAACAGCTGTTGGTTACGGTTTTAACCAACCAATTGTCTTATTCACCTGGTAACCCCCCGTTGGTTAAAATTTTAACCAACATGGTTAAAGATTTTAACCTTTGTTCTGAGAGTGCAAACTTAACAAACCACCCGTAATTTATGTTTCGTAGGCTTGAACAGTCGCGAGTTTGTCGAATTCGTCGAGTCCGAGTTATTAGTCATAGCGAGGTTGGGTTTATTGGAGAAAATTATTACCATGGTTACAGTATAGCACTTTGGGTGCATTTGGGGCTATACACATAGACAATGCTGTTGACTAGTCAATAATCATATAGGTGTTTAAAATTAATTGATATGTTACCAGCATTGCTAGGTCATCTTTTTGGAGTCAATATTGGGCCAATTTAGGGTCATTTCCCCCTTAAATTGCCTTAATGGGGATACACAGATAAACTCAACATCGCTATTGTAGGGTACTACTACTAGAGAGGAATCACGTGGTTTGGGAACGCATCGAAAGCCCTACTAGACGGTCACACAAAGGAAGTTTATAACAACACCCGTAGACGTTTTAGGTATCATAACGTGGTACGTTTGGACGTAAAGTCGCCATAAAGTTATGGGTCACAGGTCACTAATAGGTATATCAAATAAGGTGGGGCCGTTTCAAAAAATCCTTACAATCGTGATACGTGTCTCTATTTTAAATAGAAGTTGTCAAAAAAACATAACATTGTTGGTATCATATTAAAGACAATTTATCCAGCTACCGAATAAAAAAGGATTAAAGCCACATGTTTAGCAACAGTGAAGTTATCAATCTAAACGTCGAGTGAGTCAAGGGTGGAGCCGGTGGATGAGGCGCCGGTGGATGAGGCCCCCATAGGTTTCTACACAAAATAGCGGAAAACTAGAACTTTTGAAATTGATGCCATTTTAAAAGTATACATAGGAAAGTATTCAAACTTCTCATATGTGTTAATAACATGTGCCTGCTACTATGAATATTAATATTGAATTGTTATCTAGACATTCTCTCCTAGAATATGATGTTCAATTCAGGGAGTGTTTTAATGTAAAAAATACACAGTTTTATTCATTTTATTGATTAAACAATGGCCAAATCGCAGTCTCTCTATTTCATTTGTGTGACTCTTCGGTCCTTTTCTACCCTGGGTAGTAAAACATTTAACTAAAAAAGCCAGAAGTGTTTCTTCACAGAATTGTTAATAGATTTATGAAAAATTTGCTATTTAGACATATTTTGGACCACCCTGTATTCAAAATAAAATGAACTTTAATGATATTCATGTAGTTCATTTTGATAACCATTTTCCTTAATTAAATAGTCCATGCTAACTAAATTTCATAGAATATTATATACAAACCTTCATTTTATGCATTATTTCATCATAATTTTAGACACCCTGTACTTTTCCTGTGTACATTTTGGGCAGGTGATTCTTAGCAAATTTGGTAGCACCTTCTGCGGTTGTTCTGATTTTGGTGACTATCTTCAGCTAAACCTTAATTGTACAAACTATCAAAATATTTTGTGAGGAGCAAAAACGATCAACTTTTTTATGTTCCACCCTGTAAAAATGTTACACACCCTGTATAATTTGATTCTTTTTTGCAAAAATGAAAAACCTTGAATCATAAGCTTTCCAACAATATATAGTTTGTGGGTCATTAAGTATGTAAAACTTAAGTTTTGTCCCGTTTAATCAGAATTGGTGCATTTCTCAACATTATTAGAAGTGAAACATTTTTTTGGACCAGTTTGTGACTTCTGAACTATGACGCTATTGTAGTATTCTGTATCCTGGACTATGCAATGCATCAAACCAATTGATGACACCCTTGTATTCTGGTATACGGGGTTGCCGCAGTAAAAACATGCACTTAATTTGGGCATGAATTGTAGGCCCAGGTTATAGCTATGAAAATATCTACACACTACCGAATTTAATATTATTGTCCAGTATTATTGGCTGTATTTTGGCCGGATTTTCCGTATCACTCATGTAGGCAGTGACTTACAATAGTATACTACCAATCGAATGTACTACATTAGGGGGGAGGGTACCGCGCCATTTTGTCCCGAAGCAATGGTTATGACGTCATATTCTTGTCGATTTTCAGAACTCTTGTATTGGATTTACATGCAAAAAATATGCCCACAAGTCCACTTTTTGTGTCTTTGAACAGAGTGTCTGTCGGGAATGTAGAATTATAACACAGTGCATTACCCCATGACCCCGGTCCAGTTAATAAAATAAGATATTAATAAATTATTCGCCAACATTTTATTAAATTAGCACGGTTGGTGTAAAAAAAGTAGTGGATGGAACGTTGACATAAGGATCGAAAGGTTGTGAGTTCGAGCCCCATTATGATCACTTTTGTTTTATATGCGGGATCTTGCCGCTGGGTTTGTTTGGCCTGCCGGCATCATCTGTATGCGTGCCCACACGGCCAGCGCTGCTGGTGTTGACCATATAAATTACCAGTGGCGTAGCTAGGTTTTTGATATTGGGGGGGGGGCGAGAAATGATAATGAACCGACAATTTTTTTAGAGCCTAATATGCGCGCGCAGCTCGCGAAAATTTTCGACTTTACACCTATTTTGTGCACGATTGAGGTACATTTTGGCTCTAAACAAGCTTGTAGCAAAGAATATTACATTTTGGGAAGACCAATGCGCGCGTAGCGCGCGAAATTGTTTCATCTGTGTACTTTGACCATCATAATTCCATGGTTCCTTTGGTCAAATGAACCGACAGTGCCAATCTCAACCGACACGACGTCAATATTGGGGGGGGGGGGCGATCGCCCCCCTCGCCCCCCCCCCCCTCTGGCTACGCCACTGTAAATTACGCCACTTTTGTGTTCGAAAATTTCAAAGTTTTTTACCGTTCTTTCAAAAATAAGGACTATAATCACATTACAAACACATTTTGTGCGAGAGAAACACACACATTTGGCAAAAATGGCACAATAAAAATCCGTTCGTTATAAATAAATGGATATGGTTAGATAATAAAACTATCACAATTATACTCGTGGATCTCTGTGGCGTGCATAGGTTGGCCATGTCGTTGGCAATCGGCAATCACGGGTCCGATTTTCGAATATTCCTTGTTAAAAATATCCTTTTATTTTTATATTTTTTAAACTTGAGGGTGGATTAATGTAACATCATTGTTATGTCATTTTTTATCAATTATAAAGGCCGCCCATGCGTTTATAGCTTTCTTTTTATTCATTTATCTATCATAAATTTATCTCTTGATTTATTTAACTTTGTATCTAAACAATTAGAATGCGTAACGTAAACAATTATATTATTGCTCGATAAATAAGTGATTTAACTTGAGTTCAGTTTGATTAATATGATATCAAAACTTGTTGTAAAACCATTTTACCAGTGTGCCCAACAATTTCTCCTTTGCACACTTTATTCATACATTCAGAGATGTCACTTTTAGCTTGTTATAGCTAGGCTAATAATATACAATTATAAGCAAGTTTGCGACCGGGTTTGCGACCTCTTTGATTTTAGGCTGGTAACACAATCCCACAGTGCATTTCGTTAAAACAGTGTAAATTATTTTTCAACGATACGTATCACGTGATAACCACGATCGTTTTCGCAAAATATCGCAAAATGGCGCGGTACCCAAACCCCCCCCCCCCCCCCCCCCCCCCCCCCCCCCCTAGTACTACATGTAGTGTCTTACATGTATAGTTATTTATAGGGGCATACGGTAATCCGATACACAGCATAGTAACCGGCATATAAATCAGTATGGTGTGATGCCCGTATGCTTTCTGATAATTTACAAATGAATATTCAAATGTAGTATGATATTGATTATCACGCCCGTGATATTTGCTACATATGTGTAACTGTACGAGATGTCTCTTTTTGTGTTGGTGGGCAATAAGATGAATCTTGAACGGAAACTCAATAGATGTATGACGTCAAAAAAGATGTAATCGATTAAAGATTGATTGGATTGATTGGTTGGTCGAGTAATTGACTGATTGAATGAATAAATAAGTATCAATAGATAAGTGATCAATTAATTAATGTAATCACTACTAGATAAACAATCAATCCATTCATTATTGATTATGTGTTTATTTAATTAAAGTAATGGAATGAATGTTTGATTTGTCAAACAAAATGATAAAGTTCCTTTATACGACCTATATGTCTTAAAGGGTCCATGAGTCAATTAATATTGATTTAAGTAATCAACTGAGTATTAATCAATTGATTAAATAAATTAATTAATGAAATTAAGTAATTCATTAATTAACTATTGTATAATGAATAATCGTAAAGATGATCACGCCCAAAATCATCACGACTTATCGTGGTCGGGTAAGTTCACACAATGTACGCAATCGCACTGCTTCAATGAGTGTGTTCAATTATAAATCCGATTATAATAAATTTAAACAAGTTATTACCTAATCAAGTTATCAATTTATAATTAATTTAATCAATCGTCAATTAATTTAATTGAATAAATAATAAAATTAAATAAATAATTAATATAATTAATTAAATTAATTAGATATTGTATGTAATTAATTAGATAATTAATGCAATTAATTAATTAAAAATATATATATAATTAATGAGTCAATTAATATACTTAATTAGATAACTAATTAGTGAAATAATAAGACACATTTTTCTTCGAATTTTTATATTTTTCCAGAACATTTTTGAAAATTCAAAAAAATGTATTAATTCGTAACGAGAATTTTGAAGAAAGAAAATCCGCCCGACTGACCGACACTACCTGAGCGGGGCGTTTGCCCGTAGAGAATAATTTATTTTTATCGCCTTATATTATAGTTTCACATTCAGTTAAGGCATGATTTTAAAACACCTAAATGGTCCTAAACGATTCAAAGGGGCACTACTAGCACACGTCTTATGAGACTTGTTACACTCACTTTGCTCACCTTTTTGTGCAGGGAAAATCTGTTTTTAATCTATTTCATTTCAATGCATGAATTCAATAAGCTAGGTCTCATGGTCCACTGTGTTTCCAGCTGAATGATCGTGATGTTATATTCATACAAAAGCTTTTAGCACAATTTTACAGCCAAGGGTGTTTCTACAGTGTGTCCCAGAAACCGGCAAATTATTTTGGCAGAGCTCTAGTTTCATTTTTACATTTTTTGCCTGAGTATTGTGAATTATAATTTTATAATTTGAAAAAGATAATAAACTACAAAAATATTCATCAATGAAATGTTTCATGTTATATATTGCACGTGAAAAATATAATTGCTTTATCTACAATAAGGAACGAACATAGTTTATCTGCGGTTCATACGATAACAATGTTGTCCTGCGGTTCACACAACCATTACGGTTCCGTTACCTGTATATTTCAAATCTTTCCTGACCACGGCTTTGATGCTGTATCCGTGGTTATAAATCTCGATCGCCCCCACCTAACTCTTTGAGCTATTGCACCAGATGTTAGTGTCTACGGCGCTTTGGGTACCTGCTCCGGCCGTTCGGATGCAGGTTTTGACTAGGGTTTTCTGTAGCAAGGCCTTAACACTAGTGGGGGTCATTGTGAAATTTAATAAATGCAGATTTTGTTGATTTTTCGTGATTTTAGGGACAGAAATGAATAAATGACAAAATATACTCACAAATTGGTTTTCGAACGAGCAAAATTCGGAGGTATACATCCGATGTTATGAAAAAGAATTTCATTTCGCGGTTATAAATTTCAAATTCTCTCTCCCAACTCTCTGAGTTATTGAGACACCATGGCGCTTCGGGGTAAATCTGCTTCGGCCGTTGGTGCAGGTGCAACTTGGTCTTTCAGTAGGAAGGCTTTTACACGAATGGGGGTTCTTGTGAAAATTAATAAATGCAGATTTTGTTGATTTTCGTGATTTAATGTACAAACAAAAAATGGGATAATATAGCCACAAATTGAATTTTCAACGGGCAAATTTGGTGGTATATATCGGAAGATATAAAAAAGAAAATATTTCATGTTCACTGTATAGATTGGACAATGCAGCGGGGCATGATAATTTCACCGAGTGTGGTTGATTATAAATATCACCATCAGCTCGCATCGCGCTGTCAGTAGGCATACATGAAATAGTCAACAGTGTTGAATAAAACATCAATAAGACGCACCATTGGGCTAAAAAAGAATCTTGTGCCGTCAAAAAGCAGTTGTGCTATGCCAGTGTTTGGGCTAAACAAAATAGGGCTACTGTGTGACCTCTGTAAATTTACCCAGATTTACCTGGCATATGACATGCCCGATATTCGGTTTCGGACCAATATGAATAGAAATTACTTTCAATTGAAAAAAACCGCCTTTTGTGATTCCATGATGATTTTAGGATCATGTCAATGTACATGTATTGTTTAAAATACTGTCTAAAGTTCAAATATGTTATGGTATATCATGGATAATATGGATGAAAACATGTTTTTTGTTCATATTCAACTAACTATCAACATTTAGTAGGTAGATTGTTATTTATTTCATTGATTATGTTCAATCTCTGAATGACGATTCTAATAAAAGAGCTCTCTTCACTTGAAAAGTGGCCGAAGCTGAATTTGGCCAGTGCCCGAGTAAATTAGCCATAATTTGATAACGGAAGCTCCAAAATAGATAAAAGAACAAATCTTATGGCACATTAAAGATCGTTGAACATGGGTACTAGTATTTCGCGAACAATGTGTATGTCTTTCATGGCCAAAACAAATATCATGTTTCACATGGGTCACTTTTTTGACACACCCTCTAGCACGAGCGTGTACTGGAACTCCCAAATAAAATCAATTGGGAAAGTATTTGGTCTCTTCCTTTCAAATTGAAGAAAAAAAGAGATATTTCCAATTTAAACTGTTACATCATTTATTTTCCAAGTTATTCCATTCTGCAGTCTGTAGAAATGATTTATGATGACAAGTGCCATTTGTGTTTAGAGAAAGAAAATATTAAACATGTTTTGGCTATGCCCAATTACAGGCTGTCCCAAAACGATTAGTACCCATCGATGCCCAAAAATCAATAATTTTGTTCATCATCAAAATCAATGAGATTAGATCTGTTGTTTTTCTATCATATTTTCTATACTCTACCCTTTTATTAGAATTTTAGATTATGAGTATCGGACTTATTTTATTGAAGTTACACTCCATTGTGTAAGACATGGTGATTTCACCTTTTTGGCAAAGTGCAAGAAAACGTGTTTTAAACAGCTTGTTTGTAAGAAATTAATACATTCTCTCAATCGCTTGTCTGCTAATAGCTTTGGTTCCTTTCTATTTTAAACTGTTGTTGTATCATATTGTTGTTCAAACCATTAATACTTCTTCATTTTGATTCAATTTGAAGAGTAAAAATGGATCGTCACGCATGAGCGACCCCAAGCTTTGTTTCTATAATGAGCTAGTTCTGAGGCTAAACTTGAAGGACATTTAAACAGGTAAATACGTGGTCATGGGTAATTAGCAGTGGCTTTGACTTCTTTTTCATATTGGGGGTGCAATTTCCTACAAACTTGCTGAAAATTATAATACCGTAGTCCCTTAGTGTTTAATCTCACGAAATCCATTATACAACGTGAAAATGAAATCTGGTGATTCACCAAATATAGTAGAGTCATTATCTTGGATTCCGTGACCATTTTCTTCCTCCCTTAGTTTCTTAGTGAATTTGTCAACTAGAACCATTTTAAGAGAAAATGAGCTCCCATGCACCTCTCAAAAGTGACGGGAATGTTCTTTTATAGCGCAAATTCCAAAATGGCCGCCATACAGGGGCCCAAAAATTTAAATGGCTGTAATTAAGCCAAAAAGCACACCAAATTGTTCGGCTGAGCACAAGGATTCCGAAAAAGTATAGTTTGCTATACTTCCGATGTTTGGTTAACGAGTTATCGGGTAAAACGTAAAAAGGTCGTTGACCTTTGCATATGGGGTCAAAATTTAAACTTGCTCCGATTTTGAAAAACAATATCTCATATTGTTCGTATGATCACAAGGATTCCAGAAATAGTTGTTTTTTTACTACCAGGAATATTTTGTGTAGGTCAAAAGGTCAAGGTACACTGACCTATATAGAATCTGACCTTTTGACCCCTTTATGAGGTACAACAGACACTCTAGGTGGTGTAAACTATCATTTCTGGAATCCTTGCAATCAAAAACTAAATTTAAGATGGACGGTCACTAAAATTGCCGGCTGCCGAGCCCGGTTTTTTTCAAAGGACACTAGAACGGAATGAGGGGAAAATAACAACCAAAAACATTCCTAATACTTTGTACAGTTGTTGGACTTGCTGAAGAACAAAAAAACGGACGACTAAGGTAATAATACGAGACATTATAACTGTAAATTCATACTACGTATTCATACAACACAGTCAACATGCGGGACAACAACAGTGACACTGATAGCGACGTGTCTAACGCTGAACTCAAGGCAATCATGTTACGCATGGAAAACAGTGTAAACAAAAAACTCGCAGAACTGGAAACAAGAATTGATACAATAAGTGACGCAGTAGACAGCAATGAAGCCGACATTAAAGGTTTGGAATTATCTGTTAAACAGAGTGAGTCCAAAATAATGGATATAATAGAAACTGTCACCAGTAACATGGAGGAACTAAATGATAGTAAAAGTAGAAATACTAGTATTAATAATAAACTGGATGACATGAAGAAAGACTTTGACAAAAAACTCACTCTCAAAGAGATACACGACAGAAAATTGAACCTCCTATTCTACGGGGTGCCAATAAGACAGGGAAAAACACCTTTTCAAGATGCCAGAGATATCTTGGTAGATGACTTCGGTATGTTAAGAGACGACGCAGAAGCCATATTCATTGTAAACGCCCACCGTCTTCCAAGAAGAGTGCCGCCCGGTGGAACACCTAGGCAAGGGCCAGATCCACTGATTGTCCGATTTAATTTTATGGCGGACAGAGATTACGTCTTAGAGTTGCAAACAAAGAGGGGCTTTGTGAGAGATAGACAACCAGCAGTGGTTTACACAGATTTGCCCCCTGAAATGAAAAGAAAAAGGGGACAACTGGCCGCGGAGGCGAAGAAACTACGTCGCGAAGGACAAAGCACAAAAATAAGAGTAGTGGGAGTAGAGGTTCTGTTAGAATATAGACCAAAGGAGCAAAGATTCGGAGATTGGAAAAAATTCACAGGCTGAATTGAAAACTTTGAAATCAAACATAAATTAGAAAAAATTCACAGGCTGAATTGAAAACTTTGAAATGAAACATTTAACTATAACATGTCCTATATGCTAAGTGTATAGATGCTTCACCAAAAACAACCTATAAGTACCTGCCGTTAAGAATTCAGTATACTTTCTGCATAAAATGCATCAAATGTCATGCTCAAATCAATAAATTCGGCTGAAATAATTAAGTTTCTTGGAATGTTTTAATTTATAAAACACGATGCCTTCACGATAAGAATACTCGTTTTATAAGGCTCTTTATGTGTATTTATTTCCCTTCAAATATAATTTTTTAATATAGGCTTGGATTCGGCAGCAGGTCGAGTGAGATTGTATTTGTTGTTGTTGGTGGGTTTTTTTTCGAATATTTTTTTACATTTTTTATTGAAATGTTCAATGACAATCTAATTTTACTACTAGCCATCGTCACAGATGTTCATCAATATCCTTTTTATATCTATTTGTACATGTACTTTTATGAGTACACTTTGAATTTAAATATAACCTCGTGTATTGATATGTACAAAAAGTACCACACAATGATTTATCACATATACCCATTCTCAAAATTGATTGATACTAGAAAGAATTATGCCATGTATACTCATGTCTTTATATTCCGATTGAATTGGATTATTATAATCTTGTCTCTAATTGACATACAAGGTACTATGATACAACCACCGTGATACAACAATTAGACGCGTTTGGTCATCTTTCAGAGTTCATCAAACCACGTATGAGTTACGTAATATATGGCATGATACCTTCCACTAATGCATTTTTATTGAATGGAATAAGTTGGTTTGAAGTGTACACACATAACTTTATAGCGTCTAATCATGTATACTCGGTTGTCGGATAAAAATAGATATGGCTAATGGTATGCAAAGTAACAATAACATTAAGAAAAAGGTGCATATTTCATTGGCCTCAATGAACTGTAGAGGGCTTGCCGCTACTGAAAAACGTAGAGATGTTCTGCATTTTTTACAAAAGAAAAATTACTCCATTTATTGTTTACAGGATGTACATTTTGAAAAAGATATGGAAAATATTATCAGAGACGAGTGGGGTTTAGATTGTTTCTTCAGTTCCTTTAAAAGTAATGCTCGTGGTGTCGCAATATTGTTTAATAATGATTTTGAGTACAAAATATTTAATACAAAATGTGATGAAAATGGAAATTTGCTTGCCTTAGACATTCAGATAAACGACAATAGGATATCACTGGTGAATATATATGGTCCAAATAGTGATACTCCAGATTTTTATGTTGATGTTCAAAATGTGATTAATGAGTTTAATAATCCGCTTACAATAGTATGTGGTGATTGGAATTTAGTGCTAGATGAGAGATTAGACTGCTATAATTATGTTAGGTTAAATAACCCTAAGGCAAGGGAAAGAGTTTTAAATTTGAAGAATGACTTGGATTTATTAGACCCATGGCGAATACAAAATCCAGAAAAAAAGAAATTTACATGGAGACAGTATGATTCAAATAAACAAGCCAGATTGGATTTTTTTCTTATGTCTTCTGAATTAAATTCTAATATTATAGCATGTAGTATTAAACCTGGATATCGTACTGATCACTCCTTGGTGGATATTCAACTAGATTTGAGTAAAATTGAAAGAGGAAATGGATATTGGAAACTGAATAACTCTGTGTTAAGTGATAAAAAGTATGTAGATCTTATAAATGAAATCATCTTAAAAGTTGTAGAACAATATGCATGTACACCATACAACATGTCTAATTTAAAAAACATTAATCCAAAAGATGTTCAATTTGTTATTAACGATCAGTTATTTTTTGAAATGCTTTTACTTGAAATTAGAGGTAAAACCATTTCTTATTCAGCTTACAAAAAGAAAGAATCTGTTCAAATTGAGTGCATTCTTGAGGATGAAATTAATATGCTGTTTAATAGAGTATCCCAAGGGGAGCACCTTTTGGATCCAGTGCTAAAAGCAAAACAAAATGACTTAATTGAAATTAGGAAAACAAAAATGGAGGGAGTTCTTGTAAGATCCAAGACAAGATGGATGGAAGAAGGGGAAAAACCATCTCGGTACTTCTTGAATATGGAAAAAAGACGGTTTGTTAACAAAACAATCAATAATATTGTAAAAGGGGAAGACGAGTCGGTACTTACAGATTCGAAGGAGATTTTATTAGAAACAAGACGTTTTTATCAGAACTTGTATTCTAGACGGGAAATCGATGAATCGGTAGATGTAGAATCAATATTTGATACAGAAAATATACAGACCCTCTCAGATGTTCAAAGAGACAAGATTGAAGGTCCTATAACACATGTTGAACTCAAAAACGCGTTGAAAAAGAGCAAAAATGGGAAATCTCCCGGTTCAGATGGTTTCAGTTACGAATTTTATAAAGTTTTCTTTAAAGACATATCTTGTTTCCTGTTACGTTCACTGAATTATGCCTATAAACATGGCACTTTATCAGTTACACAAAAATACGGTATCATTACCCTGTTACCTAAAGGAGAAAAACCTAGGCAATTTTTAAAGAATTGGCGGCCTATTTCTTTGTTAAATGTTTCGTATAAACTTGCATCTGCCTGTATCGCAGAGAGAATTAAATCTTACCTCTTGAACATAATCCATGAAAATCAGAAGGGGTTTGTAGCTGGCCGATATATAGGGGAAAACATTCGTTTGATGTACGATTTGCTTTTTTTGACTGAAGAAACAAATATACCTGGATTGTTTTTATCGATAGATTTTGAGAAAGCTTTTGATTCTGTGTCACATTTATTTCTGAGAAAGGTTCTTCATAACTTTAATTTCGGCCCATCTATCCAAAAATGGGTTAAGGTGTTTTATAACCAGGCTTCAGCTTCAGTTCTAGTTAATGGGTTTTTGTCAGAGTCGTTCTTGGTTGGCAGAGGTTGTCGACAAGGCGATGGTTTGAGTCCGTATTTATTTCTTCTTTGCGCCGAAGTCCTTGGGTTAATGATTCGTAGCAATGAAAATATTAAAGGAATTTTAATTGATGACATAGAATTTAAGCTGTCTCAATATGCAGATGACACAGTAATTTTCCTAGATGGTTCAGAAAATTCAATGAATGCTGCATTTCGTACATTGGATGTTTTTGCAAACATATCTGGTCTTAAAGGAGGTGTCCCGCAAGCATAAAAGTGTGCATTATATGTTAGAAATATAACTATCGAGCCCAACTTTTGTAATTATATAGAAGAAAACACCACACTTATGACAAAAACAAATAAAAACCGCAATCTCTCAACATGCCCTTTTTAAAATTCGCGGCGATCAAAAGTCCCAGTGTCGATGATGTCATAGTTGTACAATACACATGCGCAAATTTGAGCACCGATACCCATGACGTCATCGACACCGGGACTTTCAATCGCCGCGAATTTTAAAAAGTGCATGTTGAGTGATGGCAGTTTTTATTCATTTTTGTGACTAGTACGGTGTTTTGTTCTATATAATTACGTAACTTCGGCTCGATAATTATGTTTCTAACAAATAATGCTCAATGTTGTGCTTGCGGGACCCTTCCTTTAAGGTTAATATTGAAAAAACACAAGCAGTGTGGATTGGTTCAAAAAGAGGTAGTAACGATGTTCTTTGTAAAAATATTAATGTAAAATGGGTTAATGAAGATGATACCTTCAAAACACTAGGTATTGCTTTTTCAACTAATATAGAGAGTATGATAAAGGCAAACTATGATGATGTTTTGGAATCAATACGGAAGTTAATACATAACTGGTCAAGAAGGAATCTTACCGTGTTAGGTAGAGTTACAGTAGTTAAGTCTCTCTTATTATCAAAACTTACTTTTTTAATCTTGACACTTCCGAATCCCTCAGAGGTATTTATAAAGGATCTTAACAGGTTGCTCCACAATTTTATATGGAAAGGGATGGATAGGGTCTCAAGAAATCAAATGATTCAAGATTACAGTAATGGGGGAGTAAGAATGGTAGACATCCAGGCTTACATACATGCTTTGAAATCAACTTGGATCAGAAGAATTTTGAAAGCAGGGGATCTTCAATGGGTGAAAATGTTTTACAAAGTAACACAAATTAATCATATTTTGGACATTGCAGGTGGATCTTCAGATATTATTAAGTTTTTAAAACGCTGGAATAAAATAAATTATTTTTGGAAGGATGTTTTCAATGCATGGAGTGAGATTGCAAGAAATAATCTGCCTAAGTTGAATACTGATTTTTTGAGGAATTCCATATGGTATAATGACAACATCAGACTCGGTAAAAAGACAATATACTATCGTCACTGGGTAAAAAATGGTGTAAACCTTGTTAATGATCTTATTGATGAAAATGGTGATTTTCTCTCCCTGGATGTGTTCAGGACAAAGTATAACATTCGGACCAACTTTCTAGAATATGGCGCAGTGATAAATTGTGTCAAAAAATCTTGTAATCATATTCTGAGGAACAATACGATCTGTATTCAGCGTCCGTTTATACCTTTCAATTTTGATATTGTGATACTTGATGATAAAGGATCTAGAAGGCTGTATGAAATCCTGATCTCATCTAGGGAGGTAAAAAGAAAATTTACTGAGAAATGGGAAATTAAGGTGAATACGAGGTATGATTATACCAAATGGTCAATTGTTTTTACCATACCTTTTAAATGTACTCAAGATACAAAATTAAGATGGTTTCAGTATCGTTTGACTCATAGAATTTTGGGTGTAAATTCTTTTTTGGAGAAAATTGGCAGGAAAGATTCAAATTTATGTACTTTCTGCAAAAACGCAGAGGAAACAATTGTTCATGTTTTTTGTGAGTGCCCAATCACATTAGCTTTATGGATAGATGTTGTTAACTGGGTAAACCAAAAGATTGATATTCGGTTAATTTTGGATAAGCAAATGCAACTTTTTGGAATTTTAGACAATACCATGGGTGCACTTAATGTTATATTATTAATATGTCGATTCCTAATATACAAGATGAAAATGAAGGAAGGAATACCAACAATTCAATTATTTGAGAGAGATGTAACAAAGTACATCGCTATGGAAAAATATATTTTTATCAAGAATGGGCTTACCGATAAATTTACCAAGAAATGGGATGATTTTTCGGTTTTATGTAATACATTATAATTCAGAGGTTTGATACTTAGGGGGTCGGGACGAGTAAGGTTATCTGTGGGAGAAGTTACGAAGGGTGTGTCTTCATGGCGAGACTGCGAGCGGGCGCATGGCTGTCTCTCGAATTGCAGTGGTGAATTGTATATTAATTCGGGTGACCGTGGTGCGTTCGCGAGTGGTTTCGTCATGGTATTTTTCTTTTAAAGAAAATTGTATTGTTTTTGAAGACGCTTTTTGGGGTTTTTTTTCTTCTCAGAGATGCTTTTGGTCCTGACCCCTTGGGAATGTGAACCCAATATGTGATTTTATTATTGTACTTATATCTGTGACGTGACATTTTAAAGCAGGGGTCTGGGGACCATTATTGTATGTTTTCTCTCCTTTCCACCAGACCCTAGTACAGGCAAAGAGAAACAAGGGGAAAAAAAGAAAAGAAAAAAAAGGAAAAAAATTAAGTGCTTGTTGTTTATACAAAGAATATTATATTATTGAAAAATTCTATTAGTATCTCGTAATTGTTATCATAATATTCATGATATTGTATGCTTCGTCCTCAGATAATACGAAACTATTCATGCGAAATCCTAGCTCCAATAAATCAACGTTTACAAGAATGTTGAAAAAATAAGAAAAAAATAAATGGAAGCCCGCATACGTTAAGGCCGGTCAAGACTATTCTTTTCTCATGTCCGAAGGCTGACAGTAAAATTGTTAACTTAATTTGCTGAGAGTGGCTCTTTTTACTTCATTCTTTTGTTCCGTCTTTTCTTACTTTCATTTAATTCAGCCAGCATGCTTATATATATATATAGACTTTTTAAGTCTGACCCGATCATTTTGCTTGAGTCTGGTCCCTTCAGGACCCAAGCGTGTGTCCGTACGGACCGACTGTGTTAAAAAACAAACAACAAACTAACAAACCAAACACCCAACAAACAACAAACTAACAAACCAAACACCCCAACAAACAAACAAACAAACAAGTATCGGAGATTTTCTAATATTGTTTGTTATTTTTCTTGTTTCCTCTCTAATTTCGTTTAATTTAATTGTTTTGTTGAAAATAGATGATAAGAAGTGCTTGAATATCAATAAACACATTACCTATAATGTTCCCGGGCTAGGCGCCCCCCGTAAAATTTGACAATACATTTTTCAAAAGGCTAGGTAGGTTCCGTTGGTACATTTGCGAGTTCTGCCATGCGATATTTTTTGCCGGTTTTGGGTCGACCACATCGCTACCTTTATTTATCACGCGTACTGCAGGGGAATATGTTCTGACGTAAAATGCTGATCGGGCCCGATCAGCATTTTTTGAATCGAGGTTTTGTTGTACAAAGAGGGCCAATATTTCTTAATCCTTATACATGTAAGTTCATACATGTTATACAATTGTATAAATATACTAATCCCAGTTTTTATCATAATTGAGGGCGGAGCCTCCAACACATCTCTTAGTGCCCCTTTAAATTAAACTAAATTAGAGAGGAAACAAGAAAAATAACAAACAATATTAGAAAATCTCCGATACTTGTTTGTTTGTTTGTTTGTTGGGGTGTTTGGTTTGTTAGTTTGTTGTTTGCTTGTTTACACGGTCGGTCCGTACGGACACACGCTTGGGTCCTGAAGGGACCAGACTCAAGCAAAATGCTCGGGCCAGACTTAAAAAGTCTAAGCATGCTGGCTGAATGAAATGAAAATAAGAAAAGACGGAACAAAAGAATGAAGTAAAAAGAGCCACTCCCAACAAATTAAGTTAACAATTTTGCTGTCAGCCTTCGGACATGAGAAAAGAATAGTCTTGACCGGCCTTAACGTATGCGGGCTTTTTAACATGGACTCTATTTTATGGTTATTTCCTACAATAATCCATCTATTTGTAGCAGATTGTGCTACTTGTCCAATATAACTGGAAAGATTACGTAAAATGAATAAAAGCGGTCCACATTACATCTAGTCGATAAACATCAACAAAACAAAACATCAACAAACTGAGAGCGCACAAAAAAAATAGCTTTTTTCTTGTAATTATTCTTTTTCGTCCACAATATGTTGACCAACACAAATTTACTATCACTACAAGCGACAGATGATACTAATACTAATTACTAAGCTACAACATCAAAACTACACTAATAATACATCAAGCTCTATGGTAGAATAGTTTGTTGTAACGCATGATATGTCACCGCTTGCTATTGATGTTGGACAAATTACCGAACGTTGGATCGCAACACATGGTTACACTTGTAATTGCTTGGTTTTTTAAGTTGGAAATCTTCATGAGTTTCTGATCGAAATAGGAACCATTCCTCGTAAACCTGGCACATTGTTACACTATAATAATAGTCAGCGTCATAATACTACGGACATAATTCCAATAATGCGTGCGTAGGCCTATGTGCGTATGTGCGTACGATAATACATGCGTAAACTTGGAAGTGCGTAGAGGACGCTTTCAAAAATGACCGCGGGTCCTGGTTGGTCAATCGTAAAATCGTCACGCGCATACAGGCATAGTTATTTGCGCATTCCATGCATTTGGATGCAGCTCCGCAGACAACAACAAAACTCGCTCGCATGAAATAGCTTGATTTTCGTCCATAGTATTATGACAGTGACTATATTCATGATATTTACGGATATCACAACTTCCGTTTAAACAACTAGCCTCTCGTGCGTGCTGCAGCTATACGCGTCGCGTGATACCAACGGCACTATGAAAATATTGACATGCAAGCATGAATGTGTGTCCTATCAGAGTGGATCAGAGTTTACGTTCTGATAACATAGGGTGTATAGGCCTACTAAATAGCAAGATACAGCAATATATAGATCGGAGATAGTGAATACTAGTTTAGAGAACTAAACTTTGAATAAAGGTGGCAATCACCGTTAATGGACCGGTCTTTAGATTTTCCAAGCACACTGTGTGACTACGTAATCCATTAGTGATCAAATGCTGGAGAATTTGTGGTGCCCATTTCATGACCGTGTATGTCTTTGGTATTCTAGCTGTAATTTCAAACAAGTAATGATAAAATGATTAAATCACAACGTAGTAATAATATAAACTGTTAAGATAATACTCCACTAACTTCATGAACGCAATATGTTGTGTTGACGGTACAAACATAAGCTTTATTATTGTCTTATTAGCCAACATTGTATACTCAACCTTTGAATCTGATACATTTTCTGTGCGATTTCAACATGGTTCAAATTTCGCCCCCATTGTGTATGTCAGATAATTGATTCGGTAATGAGCTGTTTACGCTGACTTTTTTTAATTGGGATATTGGGTACTCAGTGTATATTGTTAATGTTAAGCGACCTGAAAAATAAACCGAGACATCTGAAATAAATGTTGTCGTAGCCTCTCATTTTACACAACAAAGCTTGAAAATTTAGTTTTAGATTTCGGAAATGCCCTCAAATGAGTACCGCAGGTGTTGCATTCAATACAAAGCCTAGAATGTCAATATTGTCCATATTTAATTCTTCTTTGCCTTCTTTGCCTTCTTCCTCTCCGCCTTAAGTGCCTTTTCTTTGTCATCTGGGTTGTCTAATTTGAATGGTTCTTTGACTGGCAACACCCCACAGTTGACAACCTCCACTGGTACAAGAGGAAAAGCGAAGTCATCGGTGTCCACATCGCCAAGCTCGTATATAACGTCCTGAAGAAGAAGAACAACAATGCGTTTAGGTGAAGACAAAATGGTGATTTCGGAAATTTGAAATGGAGTTGACTTACTTTGTGTTCATTTGAGTGTAGTGTTTCAAAAATAAAGCCAATTTTAATAAGATATTGTAAATGTTACTAAATCAGACTTCAATAAGTAACATTGAAATGGGGTTTACAATGTATTATTGTTCATGGCATTTAGTAATTTGTTAATGATCCACTGAACATATTTGGACAACAACTTGAGTGAACGTTATAAGGCTCGTAAGTTATAAAGTCCAACTATACAAAAGAAAATACTTCTTAAACTTTGAAAAGGGATTCCTATATACAAAAAAGGAATTGCATTTATTTAACACCTTGTATTAAAATAGTTCCCACTCACCATGCCTTCTAAGACTTTGCCAAAGACTACGTGTTTTCCATCCAACCAGCGGGCTTTGTTCAAGAGGATGATGAACTGGGAGTTGTTACTATCAGGACCAGAATTTGCCATGGCTACCCATCCTGGGCCCCAATGACGGAGGTAGAAGTTCTCATCTGCGAAGTATTGACCGTAGATGCTACGTCCTGCAATAGATATTGTTATGCAATAATGACTGAAGTCAAGTATTTTACCGCGTATTCCGGATTAGATTCATTTCAAAGAGAACCCCAAGATTGAACGAATTTAAACGCTGGAGTTTCTCGTAAAATAAAAAAACACCAAGGAAAATTGATTGCAATAATGAAATTAGGGGTTGCTAATTATTAAAGCAGTATGAAGACTTGTGTAATACAACCCTTATCGTGTTCATTCAACCATCGGAATAATGTTAAGGTTAGTGTTATTTATTATTGTCAAAATAGCCAGATGAAAGATTACAAATGTTTATCTCATGGCAAATAGCAGGAATGTGTGTTAAATCATTCTCACTGCAACATTGTTCGTAGACTACATGTATTTGGTATTTGTTAATTAATATTATTCATTCTTAAACAGCTAAGAAAGTTTAAGCAATCTCATTGGTTCTCAGAGAAATCGGCGACATCTAGATGAGACAACTTAACACGGGGAGGTGGGGCTTACGTTTTAACAGTGCGCCCGACCATCACAATGCGTGGTTTTCTCCATAACGCGCACTTCTGCAGTGCGTCTTTAGCGCTTTACCTGCGTTTATGTCGGCGCCGAAACGCTTACGCATGGTTTACTCATCGCATGTGATTGGATGGAATGTTTGTGGGTTATTCGATCCTAGCAGGGGTAAAAGTTGTCAAATGTGGACAATAAAATGTACTTATTTCTTTGATAAATGTCTAAAGTATGATTGTTTAAGAATGAGAATAAAGGTATTGTTTTTAGACCGTACCCGTGTTATATTGTCTGACATAAATGCGTTCGATAGTATTATTTTTTGCGTAGAACAACTCCGCCTGCGGCGTCGTTGTTCTACTTAAAATAATACTATCGTCCGCATTTATGTCAGACAATATAACACGGGTACGGTCTAAAAACAATACTTTTATTCTCTAATTCTAGGGTGGTAATTATAAGCTATAGACGTGATAAATAATTGTAATGCCACCTTTTCATTCATTTATGGATTAACATAAAAATCTTACCACCAGTGCCATCCATTTCGACAACGTCGCCCATCTGAATGACGAAATCTTGAACAATTCGATGGATGATTGTATTGTTGTATGACAATTTTTTCTGCAATTTAAAAAAAATAGCAATAAAATGAATTAAAACGACGGGGTAAAGTTACATTTACAATAGTCTACATAAACGTCTGAAGCAGCCGGCAAATGCTGGCCCCAAAATGTACACAATAGACAGTATACCGTAATGCTTTCAACTTACATCGTACATTATTATGTCTACAAAGTTAGTATCGCAGTACAGTCATAAAAAGTAATTTACAAGGTAATAAATGTAAGTAAATAAATGTCCCCTCTTTAACTCGAGATATTGCATGAAAGAATGGTTTGATATCAAGGAAGTTACATTACCAAAAGTAAGATAAAGTATGGTTTCCATTTTCTCATTTTTGCTTTGCTACACGCGGACTCAGTTACGGGTAAATTATTGATGGTGAATTGATGAAAATGAAAATCGTATACATTAAACCTTACAATTTGGATTGTAACATCCTGCAATATCTCAAATTTAAGAGGGGAAATGTTTATGTAGGAGTTATAGTTTTAGAGTTATCAGCACTTGTATTACCTGGAAAGTTACTCTTTTTTATGACTATATGAAGAGCTGATATGCAAAAGGGCTTACATCCATTTGAGTGATTTTGAGAAAAAGCATGAAAGTATTCTGGACTATAGTTTAATCAGTTCCAATTGGCGAGAAATATTCGGATTTTATCTTTCCGCACGCAAAAGTAATCCAAGCGTACTCGCGCTATTATGGCCACACGCACGCGGTTTTGGTCAATATTCAGGTTAAAATATGCGAACGAGGTTACGTGATCAAGTGAATGGGACGAACGCTTAACAACAGTTTAAATTCAAAAACTGATACTGACACTGCGGATGGTTAGCCATTCACAGTGGTTTTAGGATGAAATAATTTAGTTCCAACGTGTGATGAATTTTATGGGGTCATTATAATCAAAATCCCAGTGTTACATTGAAACCAACGGAAATTCAAAATTAACGGCCGTTCGTGTCCATCGTCGTCTGCTTTGTGACAAAACATCAATAGCGCCCTCTCTGAGCAACAAAGAGGAAGTGAGTTATCTGTCAGTAAGTAGTCAACAGCTTCAATCCGCTGAGGACAGAGTAGAATGTCTCCACATGTTTCAGAAAATAAACGTAAGTGGTGATGACCTGTTTACATTTATTTCTCCTTAACACAAAATTAGATGACATCTACAAATAAATTACTGTTTGTGAAATAAATTGCTGTTTGCGAAACAAATTACTTGGCTGGAATTTGATATGCGTCAAACGATTTTAATTCTGCACCAAACTTCGCACAGTAAAGATGGAGGATGAAGTTCAAAAACAATTATCTTTTCATGTACAGCAAAACATTCGTCAAATCTAATTTGTTATATCATGTTATGTATAACTTGCATCTGCACCATAAGGATTTTGTTTGAGATCACACCAGTAGGATCGTAGTGTGGAAAATACAACACCTAGTTTTAAAGGATTGTGTTTGTTTTCTGGAGCTTTCTAGATATTTTTGGGTATTATTACAAGGCAAGAATGTTGTACTATAACCCCCAAATATGCAGGCTAGCTTAAATGAGTTGGCATTTTTAAAATGCATAAACATGTATTTTATCCAAACCAAACGAATACTATCCCGCGTAGTAGTTATGACCTTCGGTGTGGAGATAATGAAGCAAGCGATAAAACACCACGTGGAATGATCTCTCCCCAACCCAACTACTATCGGTACAGCTGTTACCCCTAGTCTCAGTCTCAGGTATTGTAAGTGTAACATCTTGCCGGGATTATAATAACCCGTAATTACACAGTGAATAATGAGCGTGATCGTACCAGACCAGTAATTATTATTTACATATCAATTACCATAATTTGAAGGTGAATGGATTATAAATATTTCCAGTGCTCTTGAAAACAGTACCTTAACTATTTTAATTCAGGAAAAGCTGATCCAAAACCAAAATAATATTATGAATAGTTGACTCTTAACCGTGTTACATAGGCTAATTGGGGCTAATTGTTACCAATTGTACACCCGGTAGATTCCTACAAATATAATCATACTGGGCGTGTCAGTCAAAAAAGTGTCCCGTGATCAGGATGATTAAAACTACATCACATGTTATATTGGTAAGCGCTATTAGTCCTTTATCAAATACGGATCCCACTTAAGCCACTTTTGAACAGAAATTGGATTTTCAACTGGAAAAAATGGTGATTCGTAGGATACATTATCAATGTATTGTGTCAAATACATCAAATATTCAAATATTCCGTGGTTTGTCATGGATAATATGGATGAAAATATGTTTTTCTGCTAACTAAACTATCAACATGCGTTGATTATTGATTTGATTGATTATTGATTGATTATGTTTATTACACCCTGAACGGTGATTCTAATAAAAGAGTTCTCTGCACATGGAAAATGGCCAAATCTGAATTTGACATGCCTGCGTAGACTGATTTGCCATAATTTGCCAAAATGGATAGACAAATATTCTAATGACACATTATTACTATTTCATGTACAATTTTTATATTGTTAATGGCTAAAACAAATCATGTTTCACATGGGACACGCGTTCTTCGACACGCCCTGTAGAACTTGGTATACAACATTAAATAACAGCATAAACAGGTACCAACATCGGTTAGTTGCTGACATTAATACGAACACAGTTAAATGCCCTAAAAGGTCTATTTCAACATAATTATAGTTAAACGAGGACACCAACTGATTTAAACTGACCTAGATAGAGACAATGTTTGAATTAATCAATGTTAATTACTGACCTCGTTCCTAAAGTTTCCTCGTGCCAAGGCAGCAAAGTTCTGCACAGTTACTGGTACTGTCTCCCCGAACAAGCCAATGACAAATCTACCGATTGGTTCATCATCTACGGCAATATCGAAGAAGACTTTCTTTGTGATCATGAGGTCGTTCTCAGGGTCGTGATCATCATCCCAGACTCTCTTCTTCTTCTTGTTTTTTCTGGCATAAGGACTCGATTGGTATTGGGCGGCGGTTAGTTCGGCCAGGACAATGAGCAGAAGTAACGAAGCACCAAGAGCGGTAACGGTGCTGGCCATACTAGCCATAGTGCTGTGAATATAAGACAGATGTAAAAGAAAGGTGTATTTCAAGATTCATACGTTCATCATTTGGTAAAATGTATCATCGCTTAGACAGTGTAGGTGTAGTGGAAATATAAGAATGTAACATTCATTCTAAAATTAGTCAAAGTCATACGGACGATTAGGCTATATAAGTAATTGGGGGGAAAAAGTATTAACACTATTGCTATGTCATAAGCGTCCAATCACTTAAAAGCTTTAAAAGTCATTTCAGTTATTGTCTTCATGCTTAATGTTTTAAGTAACTTTTTAATTTCTATCATTTAATTCGACAACCTATTGCTTTCGGGGTTTCTTTGGTATTTTATCAACTACAATTGTTATCTAATCGTACATTATCTCGGTTGTCGTTCAAAAGACATCTTTAATCTTTGAAACAATTGTAAAGGCAATTATTAGTTATATTTTCCCCATAACAGTTATGATAACTTACTAGATCATGCTTACAATTACCATACAATTTCCCAGGTCTATTTACACAGTGTTATATGGAAAGGGATAATAAGCATGACCGGGTTCCGCTTTTGCAATTTGAATCAATCCTCGATCGACCATGAAGGATTATATTTTCGGTTCCTTTAATATGTTGCAATACCTGAACTAAATTAACTATATTCTGTAAAATGTTCTGTAAAATGTAACTAAATATGTAGACAAACTATTTGCAAAAATAGTATAAAATTCATTGTTTTATATGTAACAGTCTCTCTTTAACAACTTAAAGAGCAAACTTATTTAAAGGTGGATGTTCCATTCACTTTATTATTTCTATATGTCTGGCGCAAGATATGTTCCATTTAGCATGTTTAGACGTTTATGCTAAAATGCAGTGAATTACTGTCAATGGTGAACCGCCATACTTAGTTTGTGTACTACTCAATGGGTATATTTCATGTTACCTTGCGCTTCTAAAATAAGAACCATTGGAGTTATACAACTCAAACCTTGGAATATGAATATTTTGAAGATGATTTTCCTTGAGGATGACACTTCGTGTAGAATAGAAAATTGATAATTGGGCCAGCACCTACCTTTAAATTTATGATATTATTTTTTTGATCCATATGATACCCAATTACATATCTGAAACCGGCAATATCAAAGTTATGATCATGGGTTCAAATCCCGGTCGAGGCATTTTTATCATCATCTCGTGAAGTAAGTTTCTTTTTATTTTCAATAATTATATCACAAGTCTAAGCAATGATTGACGATAATAATGCAATTACGAGTACGTGGAATAATATAGAAAGAACGCGGAAAATATTCTATATTTTAGAGATTCATGACAATTAAGAATACAGTAAAAATATTCACATTTTACTCTGGTTTCCAGGTTTCTCTGAAAATACACAATTCGCCACATAAATGTGACGTAATTCAACTATCCGCTCGTACATTTGAGATCCATTCTTAAGATGGAAGAGTTACCAAGTTAAGTTTACAATCAATTGCGGATCAATCGTGGAGTTTACATTATGAATGTTCCAGGCATAATTAATTTAATTTAATTTGAGCATCATACACGATTGCTAAAATCCTTAGACTTACCTTTATAGCTGAAATAGAAGCGGTAGAATACTTGGTGACGTCCAGAAGCTACAGCTAGCGGAGAAGAAGTGGCACACCCTGGGAAAGTCACTGGCCTTTTATTAAACAGCAAGCACAAACTGACAAAGAAGCATATCCACTACGTGTAACTATCTCCCAACCAACGACAATCGGGACAGCTGCCACCCTCTACACCATGTCCACCGATTCAACACATGTAACATCTTGCCAGGGATATCTTCTGTCATTTTGATTCACGTTTTATTGAACACCGTGTATTGATGAACGTGGCATATCGTGGCAAGAGAAAATGAATTGAATTACATTAAGTATGTCTTTGTTGTCTAGTTCCTTTGTTTCATGATTTGTTAATTATTTCTCAAACTCCAATCCGCAATCCTTCCGTTCCCAAAGGTTCTTAAATTCGGCATAATTCGGTACAACCTTAGTTGTAAAGATATACATAATGTATACAATTTGTAGTGTACATTTTTTCAGATTAAATTACAAGAGGTTTGTACTGGTACCAAACTGGATGGAAATGTTGGAAAATTGGCTCACCATTGATGGAAACATTGCAGCTTATCCAAAATGCTCTCATAAGATTGGGCAACAATTTTCAATTAATTTCGTCCGATCATACATTAGGGTTTCTATATAGGGTGCTTTAAATTTTCTTTGTATCGTATTTGTTTTACCACTTATCGATGATGCAGATAAACCATTGTTACATATGTGTTCATCAATATGCCTTTAAACATGTTAAACCTTTAAAATAGATCTTATGTCACAATATTTTGCCCTGAAACTCCCTACTGGTCCTGTCAAAGGAACCCTGAAAAACCTACCACCGTTCTAATAAGCATGTTGACATGTTATGAGATAATTAGTATACATGTATCTACCATCAATGATGCAACTATTCTAAAGAGATGGGTAATTGTGTTTGTCAACACTGTCAACGTTTATTTAGGGTATTTAGAGACTCTTAAATAGATAGATAAATTCAAAAATACTAAATACTGCATTTATTATGGGGGTGCAATAAGATAAACAAACACTCAAAGTACCATATCTCAAAAGTCATACGACCGATGTGGTCCACATTTTAGAAATTGCTCAATGCAACATTTCCCGCATCTTATTGGTCTATACACGATAAGATGTTTTCTTACAAAACAATGTTACCTATTAAGCGTCACCAATAAAGTATGTCATTTGACAGTGACACTACATATTATTTCCGATTTCAATATAAGGTTATATATTTGAATAGTTCTTATGTCTAAATCAACGTTGAAATTAAATATTGGTCCTGCCCTTCTAACACATAACAAAATAATAATAATAATAATAATAATAATAATAATAATAATAATAATAATAATAATAATAATAATAATGATAAAATACATTTATTAAGCAGAAGTCACTAATCGCTCTACATAGCATAGCACCCAATTTACATTACACATCAACAAGTATAAGCACACAAAAGAGACAAAAAAATACATATAAACAAATATGTTGCATTTTTTGATATGTATAAAGCAGCTAAAAAAGAGGTACATGTATGTGAAAAAATACATACAAAAAAATGCAACATATTTAGATAAGGCAGTTCACACCCACTCAAGTTCATACTAAATGCAATATGCAAAAAAATAAGAAGATATACCTGTATAGGCTACTGCATTATCCTTCATATTACATACCACAGTGTTATTATTCTTAAGAATACCTGAACAGAAAAACCGCATCTTATTTTAACTGAGCTATAAGCTTTATAATCCAGATTGCTCTGAATCTTCTGTTTCCACTTGTGAAATAATCAACAAGATTGTTACATCGGTTTACAAATTACGCGCAAACAAAAAGAGGTATATACATGTATGTGAAAACAGTTTATAACCAATGTATGTAAATTGACGGTGCATACAGAATCCGCATTCATATTTTATTGAACACATGTCTCATTGTGCATTTTCCTTTTTAAAATTTAAGTTAGAATATCAAACGCTGGTTCGAATCTTCCAACCAAATGAAAAGCCACCATGTCACCACACAGATTAAATACAAACAAACACTACAGTTCTATCCCGTGCGCGTCATTGAGATACTGGTTACTAAATCAGTCAGCCTTGTGATGGGTATCGAGTGAAATGTGATTTTGCTGCTAACCGATAACGTATTCTATATTTTGTGTTACCTCACGCACTTTACGATTTCGCCTGTTTAATATCGCAATGAAATGTCATCAGTCATAAACATGATAAAGACACCCGTAGAAGATAACGAAAGACTATTAAGCATTTTCTATCAGACAGCTATCTTGCGAATGCGACAAACAACTGGCACTTTTAAGCTGCTTCACAGCCAACAAATTGCGCAGCCAGGCTGCTCTATCATGTAACAGTGTAAACTTTGTCAGTTTCATTTTCGACGATATTATTCAATTTTTTGAGATTCAAACCGAAATTCATCGATAAAAATAATCTCTTTTTCTTTCTTTTCCTTTTAGAAATGTCATGCTACTATATAAATTAAAAGATACTCATTACCATAAATGATATATAAAAGTGAATGGTTACAATTTGTTTATGTGTTATTTGTTGAGAGACTTTTTATGGAAATTAATTTGGCTGATTAAGCCGAAACTTTATTTCACCAATTCTAATAGTGTGAAGAGTTTTTGTAAGAAGTATAGGCCCTAATGTTCTATAAAATGCTTTCTCTTTTTTCTTCTTCAAATGGATATATTTTATGATTATTAATGTATTCGGAAAAGTGTACTTTAGGTAAACATAAGAGTTGCCAGTATCGGTTGGTATGGGTACGATTTTACTGTTTCAGTGTCGGTCGATACTGGTAATTATGTGCCAGTGTCGGCTGATACTGGAACATTTTACATGTGCCAGTATCGGCCGATACTGGAACACTGACTTTGTGACTTTGTATTGAACGATACTGGATAGCTTGTACAGCATATCTAGGACCTAAAGTACACTTTTTCCATATAATGTATGTATACACTGGGATATATTTGAGTGTAGCCAGTTGTTGTTTCGATTTACTACGTTAATGTTGTAGTCATGGTGATAAGTGACTTATACGTAATACCTATACACGTTAGTCGTTAAGTATTATTTGCATCACCATACGTACAAGCACCAAACGAAATTGAACTGTGACCGATCTAAAGGGGATCCAAATGTCCATAATAAATTCATAATAAAGAAATATATTTGCATTGGTCTCAGTCGTCCATATTTATGAGTGCTTTTAAGTTTGGTGATGCAAAATCCCGGGGGGGGGGGGGGGGGGTACTCGGATTTGGTTTGGTCGGGGGTGTGCCGCAAATTATCGGGAAAATAGACCTAATTTTTGCACATTTTCGAAAATAGACACAAATTTCGCGAAAATAGACCCATTTGTAAAAAGTGACCCCATTATTAGGGATTTCCAGCACAAAATCATACCCCATGTTTAGGGATTTTGTGCCCAAAAAGCTACCCATTAGAGCGGCACACCCCGTATACCGTCTTAGGCGGGTGCAAATATTACTTTTGGCGACTAATGTACACTAGCAACCAAAAGTCTTAGGACACCTTGCATGCTATAAATTGAGAGAACCAACTGGGAACCCATTGAACTACTGTGTTAGCTTGTTGGTATTCTAGGTTTATGTAAACGAATTTAGGATATTTTTGAGACGTTGTAATTGTATTAAGGTAAAATATTCATGACAATATAAGTGATTGCAATGTTTCTCTCTGACATATTTAGTTAATTTAATAGTCAAATTAGCTTGACAATAATAGTAAGTACTTTATGTACTTATAATGATTAAATGAATTGTCTGTATGCCCAGATCATGTGGTTGCAATGAGAAAGTGTGGGACATTCTGATGGTTTCCATTTGTAAATATGAAAGTCATGGTATTCAAATTGAAATTAAAGTTCCCTCCCAAATATTCTATTTTTAAAGTTGAATAAAGAGTTAGATAATATTTGAGGATCCTTCAAATGCTAATATCATTATTTAAAACGGTTTTCATCAGATATAGCAGCGCAGATATCAATTCTCCTTATATGAGAGAGATTAATGACAATATTGGGATTAGTTTCCATTGACAAACAATTACTAAGGTTATTTTGTAAGGAAGTCAAAATTAACACATTGCCTATACCATAGGATTGCATGCATGCGCTATAATGAGCTTGATTAATTATTCATGAGCTATTTCAAATGGGAAATTTGTATGAGGATTCAAAGAAGCACATATTTTCTTCAATATCATGGAGTGGAATTAGCAGATGTTGTACATGTTGTAGGAAACATGAATTTATTAATGAGAAGAGATTCAGCAACACATTTGTTCAACTCACAGTGAAATATTACAGCCTAAATTAAGTAGCTGGGATGGTTTTAACACCATAACCAAGTGTCCTAGTGTATGTCTTACTATACGTGTGTAAGAGCCGTTTCTCGTTGGTTTCTTACAATATGAAGGAAAGTCTTTATCCCAAATTAGATGCATTTCTTGGCCATTATTGGCCGTTTATTAAATAATATGATGCTCCAAATAATAGAAATATTTTACAATCAAATGATGAGACGAATACCAGCACGTCTGCTAGGTACAAGATACAACACGAGAGAGAGAGAAAATCTCTTGGCGAGCCTGCTCATCATCCGGCGCCCAGCCGTAATTGGCCAATGGTCAATCACAACTGAGAGCGCTGATTGGCTCAAATAAATATTAATAATGCATATTCAAATAACCAATATGGACAACACCATTACCAATGTAGGGGTGTTTTTACATCCCACACGTGCAAGTCATTTATGCGTACAATATGAGTGGTTTTGTACTGTTGAAAGACCATGATTTTGTGCATGTTAAACTTAAATACATATATTAGGCAAATCGTTGATTAGCTACTAGTAATTTAGACATATTTATAGGAGTAGACAGACACTATAGGGCTGTATTCTCGTACGTAGTTAAACACGGTTTTAAGCTAAACACGCGTCTAACTTTGACTTTAGACACAGCGTTTAACTAAACGCGATTCTCGTACATTTGTTTTACTTAAACACGCGTCTAACTCGCCGAAATGTGTCTAACTTTAAACATGGGTACGGGGGTAGTTTAGTGTGCGTTTAACTAAACTAGTGCATCAACTGTATGCCCTGAATGATCACTCAACCGTGTCCGGTGCAAGCTGACGTGCAGATTGTGTAGTCTTTAAAAGTACCGTGTATTTAAGGCATTCGGTCGCTATCTATTGTAACCCATTAGGGACACAATGAATTAAATACCTGTATACAATCAACGCAGGACCACTCTGTGAACGAGATTTGCAGAGTTTAAAATCGTGTTTTGTTAGACACGTCGTTTAAAGGATAAACTCATGTTTAAGTTAGACACGCGTTTAGTTAAACACGGTTTTAAGCTAAAACCGTGTTTAGTACGAGAATACGGCCCATTATACGTGCAAGTCATTTATGCGTACAATATGAGTGGTTTTGTACTGTTGAAAGCCTATGATTTTGTGCATGTTAAACTTAAATACATATTAGGCAAATCGTTGATTAGCTACTAGTAATTTAGACAAATTTATAGGAGAAAACAGACACTATAATGACAATAATAACATCCGAAATTATGACAAAATATAACCAAAAATTACATCAATTCAAACTTCCAAGGAATGCGAACATTAGTTAATTGTCACCGTTTCTCATCTAGACGTTTCCATAAACATGCATCTGATATGCTCACGAATGGCAACGGGTAGTTTTCAAAAAAAGTGTAACAATGGGTCGGTCGGCGTAGAACGCGTTTTTTTCCGTCGCCAAACTACGAATGTCACAAAGTCATCAAGAGGTCATGTGTCGATGTTATGTATACATCTTCCTGAAATACATAAATTATACGAAAGCATAATAGTATGCGCATGTTGAGCATAGTTTGTTTAATGTTAATTTAAACAAACATGAACAAGATTAATCAATATTGTCGTTTGACATTTGAAGAGTATTTCAATATTTTCAAGGACATTCCTAGCCGACCATATCAAACATAAATTCAGACCAAATGGAATGATTTACACCAAATGTCACCCGAACACAAACACTGCTTAATACGCAACTCAAGGGATCGCATAGTAATCTCCTCTGCTTACAATTTAAGTTGTTTTAATTGTTTTTATCGAGCGATTTAATGTTAAAAATGTCGTCACTATTTAATACAATAAGGCTTGTATTAAACGTAAAAACTGTATAAGAGCAAAGAGTCATTACATCACCGGGCTAGCTCCAGCAAGGAATGCTGGTAACTAGACTTTATATATAATTCCGGAACTATTGACACGTTTTCAGTTTTTTTCTAATTATGACAACTTCTCTTTAGTCAAATCATCAATTAGCTTGCTTCTGATACGAACAATTGGTTTCTAATTTGGAAGGTTAGAGTCTTTTGTTTCCAATATAAAAATAATAGACATTTATATGAGATATGTTCCTGTCAACCAATATTTTAAACTTCTCCACTGTGTTTATAATATACAGAAATATTGAAATAACCCCCAATGCTATGGGAGACCATTTACTATGTTTACTTTGAAGTCTGTTGGTAGCTGCTGGTACCGTGCAATACGATTGGTTGTTCAAGTTCACTCTATTACCGCAATGTATCTCGGGAAGAAAGTTGCCCATGTAGTGTGCAGTTAGTGCTATACTACCAGCCAATACCAGCAGTAAGTGACCTAAGAAAAAAGCAACTCTGCCCATGCATCTAAAACGTTATCTGATATGCGATAGGAGCGAGGCTCAATGATTTGTATACAAACCGTCAGTTCGTGTAAAAACACATTGCCTTGAGTAGATTTGTCAGATCAGCTTCAGGCGGCCAGCCCGCGAACTTGAAAAAGACGCAAGCAATTATAGTGGACCAAAACCAAACAGACGATAGCTCACGCATCTAATACCGTCTGCTTCCTGTTCCATCAATATCAACGAGAAATCTCGCGAGAAATCTCAACAAAATATCAACAAACTTAAGCCTAAGACAGACTGAGTAGGCGAAGACGCGGCAAAAAGTGGGACAACATATGATAGCTCACGTATCAAATTTATATCGTCTGCCTATAATGCTCTGTCAATGTCAATTTGCAAAGAGAAATCTTGATTGGAATCTCAACTAAATACTTAGTCACACGCGACGAGTAGGGATATTTTTTATCATTCGATTTGTTTTTGGAACTTCTTCAGAGTAAACATGAACATAATCATGTTATCCCAGTGTTGTCTGAGGATATATCTATATGGATTGTTTTTTACTACATTTCCAACACCGGGAGGCAGTTTGGTTAGATTTCCACACCAAAATCAAGGTAAGTTTATGTCTTGTTTTGATTGGCACTAAGCTTAACCGGTCAAGCAAAAACCAACCATGATACAGCCGCAAGCCATTTTACTTCAGCAAGTATAACTTTACACCGTCGAAAACGTCGAATGTCACTCCATAACCGATTTCCAAAGTAAATGTTTACCCTCTCTTCATCGTTTGACCGCCTTATGTTCTTGATGCAGTTATAATATAGTGACCTAGAAAACGCAATAAGATTTATACTAGCTGGAAACTATTTGACTAATGTTCACAAAATAATGCATGATGTTATCCAAGGCACGCCTCATATATATAAGCAGGATGAACGTATTTATATAAACTTTTTTTAAAGTAATACACGAACAGAATTCAGTTGTGAAACACTCAGATGTTTTAATATAAGATGATGCCGGTTCAAAGAATATATCACGTTTTAAAATTATTGATATTTTGTGATTTATCTACAAACAATACAAGATGGGGTATGACAGATGACAATCTGTTTTATAATTCAAATCTCCGCAATAAATTGTTTTGATTACAGATTGTAAACACAAAATTGACTTGAAAATACGCTTTAAAAGAAATTATATTCCACAGTTGAATACATTGTTCTTCCGAAACACGACGATATGCATGAATAATAATTATTCTAGACAGCATTTTTCTTATTTACTAAATGTAGTTCAAATCATATCTTTTAAGGCAAATCGTAGAAATAGGAAAACATGAAAAAATCAATCATTTTGCTGATTACCTTTTTGAACAATTTAATCGGTTAATATATATTAAATAACCTGCTAAATTGTGCCAAACCATGGAGGTCTTCAACGGTCCACGTCACTGACAATGAGCTTTGCTGAACATTTGTATTTAGGGATCACGTCAAAACTCGACCGCCCGGCAACCGCCGGTTACGGCCGGTTCCGTTCGGTTCTCACAAAACGTGTCGTCTGTTATAATATACACACATAATGAGGTCAAATAGTAACACTCTGGTGAACACGACCGGTTGAAAGTGCCTCGTCACACACGTGAGCAATAACATCTTGAAGTAATGGGCTCTTTTAAGACTTAAAAGTCTCATTTGACAACCAGTACAATACAGCTATTGATTTTCGCTGGGGTTGGCTTTTTCAATCTGTTTATAGCTCAATTAACTTTTTAAAATCAATACCGAAAGTCTATGAATGTCGTTTTTTTATAGAACGATTATAGAGAGAGCTATTATGACCGCAAAGTAACAGATTGATAGTGTAAATTGGTCAGATTACAGCATTAAGTCAACCGGTGGTTGTTCAGTGTTGCATGCGCGAATATTCATATACCAGTAAAACATTTGACCTGAAAGAACCGGGCGGAACCGCCCGTAACCGGCAGTCAACGGGCGGTCGAGTTTTGACGTCTCCCCTTAGTATACACATCAATGAAATATTGCAATACATGTACATGTAGTACAGGCTGTCCCAAAATGATTTAGTACCCATCGATGCCCAAAGTTTAATCATTTTTGTCATCATCAAAATCGATGGAATTAGGTCCTTTGTTTTAACATTATCTTTGTCATACTGTACTATTTCATTAGAATTTTAGATCATGAATATCGGATTTATCAAACTCAAGATACACTCCATTATGTAAAACATGGTGATTTCACCTTTTTGACAAAGTGCTAAAAAATGTGTGTGCTATTACAGCTTGTTTGAAAGAAACTTGTGTATTCTCATAATCTCTTGTCTACTCAATATAATCTTGTGTGTCTTTCTGTTGTAAATGTTATTAGTTATGGCCTGGGTGTTCAAATCATTAATAATTCTTCTCCTTAATTCAATTTAACGGGTAAAAGAAGTTTGTCACAGTTGAGTGACCCCTTGCACTGTTTTATTTGACAAGTGTTTAGGGACTTCGAAATGAAGTGGTATTTGGTGAATCACCAGTGGCTTAGATTTTCACATTGGAGAATGGATTGTGAACTACTCAACGGGCAAATTTTATCATGTCACTTTGTGATTCAAAGATAAGAATCATTGGAGTTATGCAACTCAAACGTTGGAATACGACTATTTTAAGGATGACCCTTCATGTAGAATAAAACATCAAGTTGAAAATCTGGCCAGCAATCGGAACACCTACCTTTAAATTATGATGTTTTAAGTAACCAAATCTAACGAAAGAAAGTAGTTGCAAATCCATTTTACATTGATATGTCATTAGATTGTATTGAATACTATGTGTTATCGTAAGGCATGTACGAATAAATGGTGAGCTGTGATTCATTTTAAACAAAAGACTACTGGAAAATGGAAAATGTGAAAATAGGGGTTAGCTTACGTTGTCACACTGTATAGCTTGTTGTATTGAGACCATGGCTTCTTCTGCACAGCGGCGTGTCAAAAGTATTTTTATGAAAAAGACTAATTCGGAGTTATGTTAATAATATAGATCTGTTCAATTAGATTCCTGTTGACTTGGGGAAAATGATAGGGAAGTTTAATAACAAAGTTATGTAAATATTTATAGCAATGAGAGCTTTTCTAGGCCATTCAGACATGCTAAAACCCACTGTTTTATAAGGCTGCTCGGCCACCCGAACCCCACCAAAGGCTTCATCCCTGTAGCACACGCCCTCATTCAGGGAAATTAATCAACTGACCTCCACCACCCACACACACCCCACCCCCTAACCAATTCCTGCTAACGCTACAGATTCAATACTCTTAACTCTTCTCCAAAGTGCACAGTCTTATTAGACATCTCCACGCATCTTATTTATTGATTATGCTCAGGGTATGTTTGTTTTCCATAATGGATGGACCAAAATAAAGCAGGTCGATTGTATTATTTTATCTGCTCCTCTATTTGCATTACCACTGAAAAACAAAATTGATTAAATGCACAAATAAACATATTGGGCCGTATTCTCGTACGTAGTTAAACACGGTTTTAAGCTAAACACGCGTCTAACTCTGACTTTAGACACAGCGTTTAACTAAACACGATTCTCGTACATTTGTTTTACTTAAACACGCGTCTAACTCGCCGAAATGTGTCTAACTTTAAACATGGGTACAGGGTAAGTGCGCGTGTAACTAAACTTGTGCACCAACTGTATGCCCTGAATGATCACTCAACCGTGTCCGGTGCAAGCTGGCGTGCGGATTGTGTAGTTTTTAAAAGTACCGTGCATTTAAGGCATTCGGTCGATATCTATTGTAACCCATTTAGGGACACAATGAATTAAATACCTTTATACAATCAACGCAGGACCACTCTGGGAACGAGATTTGCAGAGTTAAAAATCGTGTTTTGTTAAACACGTCGTTTAAAGGATAAACTCATGTTTAGGTTAGACACGCGTTTAGTTTGTAAACACGATTTTAAGCTTAAACCGTGTTTAGTACGAGAATACGGCCCATTAACTTTAAGTTAACATGAAGTTCAAATGCAGGTAGGCGGGTTTCGTCAAACAAGAGAACAAAAATAGAATAAAAGTAGAAATCATAATTTCGAAATTAGTTAATAAAGGGTTATCATTACCTAACACCATCAATTGTTTATACTTACCAATGTTTCTGTTCGAATTATGTTACGCTTATTTCTGTTTTCTTTATTTACAAACGGTATGATATGAGCCAGGCCTTGGCCTTGTTCACATTTTCTTTAGTTCAGAATAATTTATTTATGGAATAACCGTACAACCCGCATCTTAGACTGACTGACCTGTAATGGGCCCGCCTGTCGAGAACTCGGCCAACATCTTCCCATCCTCTAATCTATATGTCAAGTTGCATTAAAGTAACATCATAATGGTAGAATGTACAGCAATATAGCAACACTAAACATGACAAAGAAGAATTGTTTTACAATACCATAGTGCTTCGTCTACTGGGTCTTGTCATAGACATTATATATAGTGTTTCGAACGTATGCACTTGACCATCTTATTGACGAAGCCTGTGGGAGGGATTTGAATCCATGAAATGTGTTGGCTTAATGATTCAAAGAGTTTCGAAACTGCTTTCACAGGCAGGCAGATGCCATTGAACACATTAATTATTAATTAAGAGTATGAGGTAATCTTCGAAATAAACTCAAATACGGCATTATTTGCAACGTCTACCGATGGTTTGATCTGCTTTCTGAGTCGTATTAATAGGGGCTTGTACAATAGCCATAAACCACACATTCCATTGTTTAGTGGAGCATTCCCAGCAAAATTTCACATTATGGAAAAAATGAACTCTTCCGAAACTTTACACTAATTTCATAATTTACATCTTAATTATAATTACAGAGAGATTTGTTCGAGATCTGCCTTCATACGCCATCGTCACACCGATACTCGTGGACGAAAGAGGAAATCCCGTCTCTAACGACCTTCCACAATGGTTCGATATACAACGTAGAGATATAATAGATGAAGCCTTAGAGTCGACCATCAAAGATTCCTCACACAAAATTCATTATAAGATCAACCTTAATGGCGATGACTCTGCCGATGAACCAGACCACGTGCATTTGGAATTGGCGCGAAATAACCGCTTTGTAAGTCCCGGATTTGTGGTGGAGAGACGACGCGCAAACTCATCAGTCATTGAAAGTGTCATCGACAGAGAAAGGTCATCTCTGAAGTATAATTGTCATTACACGGGAAAGCTTAGAGAACAAGAGGATTCATCGATAGCCTTAAGCCTGTGTGACGGTATGGTAAGTATCGGCATCATTTCTTATTATTTCTAAAAATGAAGATTATTATCCCAGTGTTTATTTTGTTCATAATGTTTCACTACAAGTTATTTCTTAAGATTTGGCATTGCTTATCTTCGACAGGGTGTAGACTACCTGGTGATTCACGCAGCAGAGAAAGATGCAAATATGTACTAGCTGTAATATTTGAAGAAGGTTTTTTTTCAACACTATAGGCAGAGTGGGCACACTTTTTCAAAATGTTTTTCTGATCTTTGATGGTGTTTATTGCGTCAAGTAAACTGTGTATCAACAACAGTAATTCATTTCCCGCTTAAATCAATCAATATTAGGACACTTTGACACACTGCCGAAAACATTGCCATTTCGCAACATTGCAGAGGGAGGAATGTCAATTTTCATCTATAATATACACATGGAAAAAAGTATCGCACCACTTTTTTGTTGTTGAAAAATGCAAATGTGGCCTCGAATTTTGCCACCATGGTGTGGTATTAAGGATCATTTGTTTGCGTAAGCTGTCCAACAAAATGCTATGCAATAAAAGGGCCACATTTAAGTTTGTGACGTAATCGATAATAACTGTTCCAATTTTTGTCTCCAAGTATATCAAGATTCTTATTGGTTGCTGGTTTTGACAGAAATGATATTGGGTTAATCAATGGTGTAAAACTATATAGCATTAGTCTAGCACAAATTGTTATATTGAAGGATTAAGAATTATTCTGTACAACTTTATCATGTTTATTCCGGAATAAGTACTTACACTAGTTTAAGACTTGGATATCTTGCACCAAAGATAACCAGAAATCGTATAAGATATACGGTCGCTTTAAATTTGATGAAATTGTTCTAGAAATATTGGTTGCAATACTGCAGTCTGCAGATGTTACATTAATGAGTAGGTTCATATATTTAAATACCGCGTTACATCAATTATAAAGACCTCGTGGAAATTCTTGCCTGGCTTGTGTTTAAGATGTGTAACATTTGATTTAAGATGTTTAAAATTCACCACCCCTTGTATTTCACATTGGTCTACTGTAGACAGAACTCAAATCTGTATAAATTATTTGAAGACAACTTACACAACGGTGAAGTTATACAGAACAATAGCACTTGTGTTATCATTAAAGGTCGTTAAAAGAATGGAAACTGCAACACCTCCGACTACAGCCATGTAAACACACACTTGTAATATCTACGTGAGGAGCATTAATCACCGGAAATAAAGACGACAAGAATTAAACTAAATACATTGACATCAGTAAACGTTTATTTTAAATATACATGCTAGATAAAATACTGTATTTTATGAGTGTCAGTCAAACCGTTGTAACTCTTCTATGATAACTATCTAACAATAAATGTATACCGATGACATTAAATTGTTTAACTTAATTTGACAGACTTAAAGGGACACAATGTCATGTTGATTTTTTTTTAATTCTAATTAATTTACTTCAAAATTCAAAATGAACATTAAAAATTGCCATTATTGTTGTTTCTACTAAAAAAAGCAAAACTTGATTAAAACAATGTTTAAATATGTTGGAATACCACCCTAACCATGTAAAATGCTGGTTGCGGCTCAACCAGCATTTTTGAATCAACGTTTGTTGTACAAAGAGGGCTGATTTTTCTTAATCCTTGTAGGTGTAAGTTCATACATGTAATACAATTGTAAAATATACAAATCTCAGTTTTTATCATACATTTTTGTAATTGAGGGCGCAGCCTCCACCACATCTCTTTAATGCCCCTTTAACTGCATACACGTTTATTTTACCAGTGCCAGGACCCCCGTATTTTGAGTGAAGATTCTACTCTATTCTAAATGAAGCATGATAAGTACTCAATTCTTATTAAGCTATGATCGATACTCCGTGCAAGCAGTTGTAAAACGATAATGCAAGCGTAGATCTAGAATTGCTTTTAACGATGGAAAACGTTAAACATAGTTTAATAGCCATCCTCCGGGTTCATGACGCGCTAATCTTTTTAGCAAACATCGAAACTACGTCATGCAAATGATTAACAAACAATAGGATACACGTCTGACAATTCTTTAAGAACATACAAGGGCTGGCGAGTAACCTACTATCTCCGCACTTACAGTATCATGTTAACCTTAACATTCCATATCCAGTAATATTGGCGTGTTTAAATAAGAATCTATACAGGGATGGGTGATTCAGAACATACTTTGCCTTATGCTTATTGAAGTACATGAACGAAGCTCTCGTTTAACAGGTATATGGATTACCCAACCAAAGCCAATAGATGACATAGAATCCACAACTCCATTCACTTTTGCAGACAGGGTGATGACCTGACTAACTAAGTTACGTTACATAGTTATCTTAAGGACTCGAGCAACATGAAAGGGGCATTACGAGATGTGGTGGAGGCAGCGCCCTCAATTACAAAAATAAATGATAAAAACTGGGATTTGTATATTTTTACAATTTGCATGTATGAACTTACACCTAGGAGGATTAAGAAAAATCAGCCCTCTTTGTACAACAAAACGTCGATTCAAAAATGCTGATCTCCGGCAGATCAGCATTTTACATGGTTCAGGGTGGTACGTATTCCAACATATTTAAATGACACTGTTTTAATCAAGTGTTGCTGTTTTTTTAGTAGAAACAACAATAATGGCAAATTTTAATGTTCATCTTGAATTCTGAAGCAAATTAATTAAAATTAAAACAAATCAACATGACATTGTGTCCCTTTAACTAATATAACGATATTAGCATCATATTTTCTCGATGACTGCCGACACAACAACAAAACCAATAAAACATACCGGTGAAGAAGGAGATATAGTCCCCTGGAGCTATAGTCCGGCCAGTACAGTCAAGTATAGGGCACTCATCTCCATACGCAAAACTAGTTTTACGCCTGTATGTCATGGACGCCGGACTATAGCTTCAGGAGGACTATGACTCCTTTTACATCGGTATAATGCCTAGACATACCACAAAATACTCAAATTTCAGCTGCGAATATTTGGTACTGATTCGGAGCCGCTGACGTATTTTAATACGTCACTTCAATTATTAAACGATGACGTATACACAACATGAATATCTCTAAACACAGCCTGTAGGCAGCATATGTTATTCTTAAATCTACATTTAACAAAGAATCTTTCAGCAGTTCGCCATGAGTATGTAAATGAATGTTACTCTTAATATACTATACATCTTTCGAACAAATCTCGTGACCTGAAAGGAACGTTATCCAAGCACCGTAACACGCACCGGAATACACATTACATATAAGTCTGCTGCGTAATTTCGACGATCTTTCGTGTGCTTCCGTGCGTCAATGGACACTTAAGCTCAATTGATGCCAAAATATTAGCCCAAACACCAAGGAAAAATATTAGCCCAAACACCAAGGAAAAAAACTATCTGGAAAGCATTACGAGTAGCAGCTAACTATGATAAACGCCGTTACAATCGGAACATGTTCAAATTTTGACCCCAATTACGGGCCCAATTGGGCTTCGAACTTACGATTTTCATATCACTATCAATGAAAAGATACCTCCTACCCGACCCATTATACGATATCGTACTTCGGAGTAATTCTTAATCCAAACAACAACATTGCGCCAGACAACGGGGGTACCGGAAACTATCTCTGTCCATATAAACATACAGGGTGGCCCCAAATATTATGTATATTCAATCTGTACATTGCGTTTAGAAGGGAAAATTTAAGGGAAATGAGAGCCATTTAAATAAATATTATGTCGCGCGGTATGCATACCACATTCTCGTATAATTGCTGTCAGGGTAACAGAAAAACATAAGCTTTTTAAACCTATGCTATGTTATAAACGTAGGTAAAGATCTAGTTGAACAATGTTTAAGAACTGGACGTGATGATCATGAGGCAATGTAGTTTTTATTAGCTCATTTTGTGACTGGTTAGATTGTGAAATGGTATAACATGTATTCATGATGTAAGGAGTCACCTAACAAGTCATTCACCAGTTAGTCTTTCCAGAATGCAACGCTATCCCCGCTGTTACATATTACCTGGAAGAAAAAGGCATGCCAACAAAAACATCAACATTGGCTCGAATACAATCGTCTTTTAAAACATTATAACAGGGTATTTAATGTGTAAGATCGATAGTAAATGGTCTGGAGAGAATCACTGATCTTAAGGTCAATGTCGTTTGTAAAATACTCGGGAGAATCCTCTATCTATATGTTCGTTTAAGTAGGATGAGTGGGGTTCAATGTAAACATACCATAAGGAGGATTTAGTCTAATTGGTAGCCGCTTAAATGGCTAATATAATGAAATCTAGAACGATGAGTCAATACCCATTTCGAAGTATGAACAGAGGGCGCAATAAGATTGGAACATTTCACTAAAAGATCAAAGTGTTTGGAAATAGATAGATCATTCTTATTGAATTCGGAAATGAAACTTAATTTCTCCATCTTGGGATCACAAATATGAAATAAATAATTACTGAACTTTTTATTTTTAAAGTGAGTAATGCACATTGTACAATTCTATCAAATGTTAAAGAATTAAAACTAGTCACTAATGCTGAAAAACCTCAACTAGATCGTGCGCATTGTAGAAGTAGTTTGAGAAATAGTTGTGAAAGGCTTGCTGATAGTTGTTTTCTACATATACACCCTGTAGAATACTTCGACGGATATTATACCAGTGATTGTACTAGCCGTCTGAAAAAGTTGTAGTATCGTTGTACACAAGTAGGTCAGACAATTTATAGATCTACTATCAATGTCGAGTCGTACCCATTGAAAAACACGCATCCGTATAATTAGGAAGGTCGTGATTTCAGTATTCTTATTAATTTTGATGTTTGTAAATGTCGATAGTTAACTTGTTTAACTTAATTTACACATTGCATCTTGCATGTGTTGAAAGTTGTTGTTACGAAATCCATCGTTGAAATCTCGTTTTATCGGTTAACAATCATTTAATATGTTCATTGTTCAGCCAAATTGGAATCGTAATTAGGCCTAAGTGATAATTCCTAGCCTGTTCCTAGTACATTTGTTTAGATCGGTGATATAGTCGGCTAAATTCAATTAAAAGGATTCAAAAGTCAATTGAAAGGATAATAAAGTATACCAAAACACATCAGTTTACTGGGTTTTTTTTTCTACTAACATATGAACCTTATTGAACTTGATTTTGCCTATGTAAAGAATTACCACACTGCATGACGTTGGTAATTGGTGTAGTAATGTAAATTTGTAGTAAATGTGCCCTTTACTGCAAGGGGCGATGGGCGTATGGTGGGTGTTGTCGATCACGTGACCAAACATGCCTACGGGATATTTTTATCATCTTTTATCAAATCTATGAAATATTTATTGTGATTGTGCCATTCTGGTCGGACAATGAAGTAGCCATAAGGCATTACATTCTCAACTGATCACCTGATGATATATGATGATGTGATTGGTCTATTTACAGACCCCCAATCCACCGGTCGGTGGTACTATTGCTCTATATAATCGAAAACTTCCATCCCCTTAAGGTTGGTCTTTTATGTTCAAATTGTTTGTTGTGTTTCTCCCTTGAGTTGGAAAGAGGGTATTTCGTCTAGACATTCGTGAAACCCCGGGAAGAAGGGGCATACAGTATACAGTTTAATGCACCGTTGATTTTACTTATTCAAATGGGTATAATTGTTAGAATTCAAAGACCATTTTATTACATCCAAAACTGGGTCATGGAAACAACTTGAACCATTATTTATTAGTGAGATCAAATACAAACCTACCCAGGTTAAAGGTCATCTGCGATCAAGTTGTTAAATAGCCTGCAAATGTCCATTTTTTGATCATACAAATATCAGGATTCAACTAGGAACATTCATGTGTCTGTGAGGTAAAGAGTCTAATAGAGGTTATCAATGTAACACCGGGAATAGCTACCATCTTGTCGGGAATAATAACTGTGATTAAGATTTTCAGAAGCAAGACACACATTTTCATGATACGTAGGCCAATTTGGTAACCCGGTTCATGCAACGAATTGGACATCATACACCAATTCAATTGAATGTAGAATAGACCGGGTGCGATTCCGTTGCGCATGGCCGGCTACGTGTATAACCTCTATATAATGTATACAAGCATCAAAGATCATCTTCATATGTTTATATAAGCAAACGATATAATCATTTTGCAAAATCAATCGAACCTTTCGTTACCTTCAAGATTCAGTGGATTTGATGAAAATTTACTTTAATATCTACCCTATATTTTAGTATCCTTTTATTAAAAATGCAATATGGAAGGCGTTAGTCTTCCACACGGGAATGTGTATTTCAAATGCAGGTAAGGCTCCACCCTCCATGTGGAAGATTGAGGTAAAGTCCTTCAGGGGGTCATGGATTTTACATGGAAGAGCCCATATAAAGCCACGCTTAATTTACCCCGCTATTTTAATTACCGCATTATGATATTTATAAAAGGCGTGTAAACAAAATGAAAAGAAAAAAGAATGCAATACATAGTATTTAATGATACGTTTAGGAAAAACTGCAAGGTTGTATTTTATTTCTGAGATACACTGTACAAGACTATCCAACCCACCTTCTTCATGTTACACCAGGAAAAGTCGGTTGGTTCAGTATTTAGAGTCGGATCACTATCTTGGCGCGGCCATTATTTTGTATTGGAAAAGCGCAAAAGTTCCCACAAACTCCTTAGTAGCACAGTTTATTGTCAGCACAGGTAACTACCTCTTTGGTCTGATTCTTATCGAAATTTATCATTAGAATTAATAAAAAAATAAAAGTTTTTTTTTCTTCAAGAAATTACGAACATTCTTGTTTCCAACAAGTGGGAGAAAGGTAAACATCTTGAAATGAATTTAAACAATGGGAGTATGCTTGGTGCAAGATATTCATGAAACCATTACGAAATAAAACAATAATGCTGTAATACTTCGTTTGAACTCAATAAAAACCAACAATATTATAACGAACCAAGTTGTGTATAATGTATGACCAATGTCAAATGGTTTTTAAGAAAAGTGATAGTTTATTTTTGTGATACACCAAATTATGTTATCAATTATATGTTGATAAATAATAATAAATGTATTTTCTGTATACAAATACATCAGAAATTAACACGTTCTTACATTTTCATATTCAATTGAAACAGACCGGGTTAATACGAAAAGGTAAATCGGAATACTTCATCGAACCAGTGACTGGTCATGAGAAAGATCCACACCGTCAGCCACACGTTATTTACAAACGATTGCCTCGGCTCAATGGTAAAGATACATTGAAGAACACCAAGCCTTCGTCATGTGGTTTAAAAGGTAACTAAACGACATTTCCTAGAATATTTGTATCGATATGATAAACATGAATTTAGAATTATTGTTTTCAGACGATTTGGAAGCTAGTCTTAAAATGTTATATGACTGTATTCAAAAACCTTTTAAGGCTATTCATATACAGTGTAGCTAAGCCCACCGATGATTTTTTATTGATGGTTGCGATATTTCGTATCCCTTGATGCGTTTGAAACTAAATAAATTGTAGTAGGCCTAATCAAAGTTGATTTGGGCATTATGTGCATCGGAATCATCACCAATTTCACTTGTATTTCTTCTGAAGGTTTATTAGTATAATATAGTATTTTTAAATTGAAAGTTAGAGTCTTAAAACTCTAACTTTCAACTTCAATACAAAAGCTTTCTATATCAAGTATATTGATTCTCTAAAAATATCCTCTTTTCACATGTTTCATTATGTCGTTCTTCGCGCGATTCGAATACATGGGCAAATCAAGCCCCTTACGAGCTCTTTAACACCAGCCAGCACCTGAGCCAATAACTAAACATACCCCGGGCTTAGGAGCTTATGTTTATATTTGCTAAGGTGCGAGAAGGATGGCTTTTGTAAGAAATAGAACTTCAACCTGAAAGTGGTACACGTGTGACCATACAATCAGACATGGTGACCCAATTACGGACACTATAGCCAACAGTTACCATCATATGGCGATTCAAGGAAGTTCAAAAGTTGAAAACGTCTTCTAAAGGACATACCAATAATGATAAAAGAGTGCAATACATCCGAGATAAATATGTGTATCATAACGTACGAACAGGTGATTGTATACCATATTATCATCAACCTCTTTGATTCACTATTTAGGTAGGCTGAATAAACTAGAAACACAGATTCCCTTCGAAACAGTATTCCAGTTTTTATAGCATAATTACAAATAGTTGAGTCATATGAAATAAGAAAATAACAGGTAATCGTTTTAGCATTTTAGAGCGTACCCGTGTTATATTGTCTGACATGAATGGAACAACGACGCCGTAGTCGGAGCTTTTCTACGCAAAACAATACTACAGAATTGAATACCGTCCGCAATAATGTCAGACATTAGAAGACGGGTACGTTTTAAAAACAATACCTTTATTCTCATTCTTAAACAGCCATACTTTAGACGTTATCTGTTAACACTTAGGGTAATATAGTATTTCTTAAAGAATATAACACAACCTTCCTTGCGCCTTTGATCTGTCTGCTTCACTAATGCAGCCATCGAGAGTACTACAATAGTTATATTGTTAACGCCAGATAAGTAGAGAGGTTTCTAGTTAATCACCGATCTTTTTCCGATGCTTTTAACAATAGAACGAAATACCGTTGGAAAATCGCTTTTAAATCGCTAGAAAAATGCTTTAAAAGCACTGAGAGTTTGGATATGGACCCTTAGTACCTTTTATTGCCCACATTTGTCAACTTTTACCCCTGTCAGTATCGAAAAAAATACAGAAACATTCCATCGAATCCCGTGCGGTGAGTACATCAAGCGTCAGCGTATTACGAGAAGCAGTAAGGCGCACTGCAAAAGTGCGCATTATGGAAAAACACTATTCGCACTACGCGAGGGTGGTCACGCTAATTAATGTACGCCGTGTTATATGTTTTCATGTTGATATCGCCGATTTCTCTGAGAACCAATGAGAATTGCCTTAATTTTCTTAGCTGTTTAAGAATTGCTGTTATTAGTTGTAAAATAGATTTCTTGTAAAGTGTATGGTTTCATACTATAGTTTGATCAGTTCCAATTTGGAATACAGAAGGACGCGAGCGCGCATGAAGGCATCAACTGCACTGTGCATCATATGCGGGACGCGGAGCGTGCGAAAAAACACCATGCGTGTGGCCATAATCTTGCACATACGCTTGGATTACTTTTGCGCGCGTAAAGATAAAAAACCGAATATTTGGAACTAATTAAATTATAATCGTTGGTATTTTGTTGTGATGTGTAGACCAATCGCACTATAAATAGAATCAGCCAGTGAAAATAACTATTTTAAGGTTTAACCTTATGGACCAATTTTAGGTCAGATTGTTTGTACTGTAGTAATAGCCCCAAGATACAAACACAAAACATTGGCAGTGGGTCTATAAGCGAAGTTCATTGGCCATGTTGCACAACAAAAAGACTTTTACTAGAAAACCGCAAAATAAACCCCAAATCCAACCACATTTTACACATGGACCTTTACTACGCTTTGTGTTTACACTGTGTGGTACTATGGTTTTACATTAATACATGCTGAACCGTCCATAGATGGTGTTATTCTCCGGATATACTGTTCATTTAAAACTAAATTATAACGAAAGAATGATAATCCGTGATTAAGTAACACCAATATCGAATAATGAATAGGCCTTTCCTAAAAATTCGGGCAATAATAAACATAAACATTACAACGTGTTCGTCCATTTTGTTTTTACTCATTTCGTACATTCATGACATTGTATAGGCCCTACTATCGTCAAAACTGTTTATGTAGAGCTTCTTTATGTTTCAGGCTTTATAAGACAACGCCATTCCTTAGAACAGGAAAAGACGTTAGCTCTTTTTCGACCCATATTGGTTTAATAGTACTTTAGGGTTAAGACAACTCATTTTAAAACGTCATTGGTATTACTAGTTAGACTAGCCTATTACCTATGAACATGATGAATGTCAGAAAAGTACAAAATACAACAAGGCCCGCGCTTTAAGATCACATGACGCAGAATTAACCATGGCTAACTCATGTATGTCATTATTAAGGTGGCTCTATTGGCTGATGAAAATTTTAGATTTCCTTTAAAATCAGATATGTTCTAGCCCTTGGTTTATCAATTCTGGAACTGAAAATTTTATTTCAATCGGACATTCGGTTGTCGAGATATGGTAGGTCAAAGAGGCATAATACCAACATCTTTGGCAACAACTTTCTTTTTATTTTCTTTGTTTTTTCCAATTCCAGTTGCCATGTAATGTCCTAATTATGGCTAATTATGTATGCATGAAATATGCAAAGTAAAGTTTGTGGACTAATGAGATGAGCTGTGATGCTGTGACTTGGTACATGGGTAGAACACTTGAAGAGCTAAAAACGTATGTTAGCTTTTGTCTAATTTCCATTTTTGCATAATTAATTAGGCCCACTAATTAAAATGTTTAAACATTTCTTAATTAGGACCTAATTAATTATGCAAATGGAAATTAGACAAAAGCTAACGTACGTTTTTAGATCTTCATGTGTTCTACCCATGTACCAAATTACATCATCATAGCTCATCTCATTAGTCCATAAACTTTACTTTGCATATTTCATGCATACATAATTAGCCATAATTAGGACATTACATGGCAACTGGAATTGGAAAAAACAAAGAAAATAAAAAGAAAGTTGTTGCCAAAGATGTTGGTATTATGCCTCTTTGACCTACCATATCTCGGCAACCGAATGTCCGATTGAAATAAAAATTTCAGTTCCAGAATTGATAAACCAAGGCCTAGAACATATTAGATTTTAAAGGAAATCTAAATTTTTCAGCGGCCAATAGAGCCACCTTAACATTGTCCCACGTTTAGCTGTAGCTGAGATGTTACCGTGGCATTAATTGATAGAGCTATACTTCCAGACCTATTTCCTATGACCCGGTAATGTAATTATAACAAGATGGTAGTACACAGAAAACTTTTCTGGGTCAAAGATGGGTCAAGTGACTCATTTGCAGTGGGTCATCTCACATTACCCGTCTATCTGTGTCAAGTGACCGTGTCCCAGCGAAGCGATGAGTCGGTGCGTTCCGACCCATTTGAATTGACCCACGTAAGATGAGTCAATACATTTTAATGGGTCGATCGACACGTTGACTCACGTGAGATGGGTTTGTGTAGTCTGACCCATTTGAATTGACCCACGTAAAACGTAAGACATGAGTCAATGGATTTTAATGGGTCGTTCGACACGTTTGACTAATTTGCAAGTGTGTAAACATCGCTCAAACAATCGTGATTGGTCGAAATATTATGGGATAGGCCAGGCACAACACGACAACATTCACACGCAAGTCGAGTCCGCCGCGGCCATCGATCGTTTGTTGTCATGTTATATTGTGTTGCAGTCCGGCCGGGTTTGCAGTCAAACAAGGTAAGTTTTTAAACGATATTTATGTATATTTCATGAAACATACTTGTGTGATATTCAACAAGCCAGGTGTAGCCTTGCAATTGCATGACAAGCTGCCCCGGCAAGCTGCACATCAAATTCAAGTCCATTCCTAGCAGGTGTCCGAATTGTCCAGCCCTGGCAAATTTGCCAGTGGACTGGCAAATATGCCCGCTAAGTGGGCATATTTGCCAGTATTTACAGTTTAATCCAAAAGTATCGCTTCCACACAAAAAATGGCATATTCTACCCTTCATATATCAAATGTTTAACTCAATACCTAAATATTTGTGTCGCTTCAAAAAAATTCTTGGTTGTGTTTTGCCAGAAAAATGATGAAATTTCAGTCATTTTTTGCAAAAAATATTTTTGAAATTTCATTTTCAAGCTTTCATTGAAAGTACACTATTACATTAACAAACAGGGAATGCTCTACGCTTAGGAGAAGAAAAGAAAGTTGTGTTGCCGGTTGCCCTCAAGTGCCAAAAATTTAAAATTGGGTCGGTCGGTAGGATTTTTTTTTTGTTGAAAATATTTTTCAATTATTTTATTTTATTATTTTATTTTATTTTGCTTCTGATTCAGAATTCGGAAGCTTTGCATTGGTTGATTCAGTGGCGTAGCTAGGATTTTTTTCAGGGGGGCAAGATTTCTAAAATTTTCGTAAAAGGTTTCCCCCAAAAAAAATCTAGTCACTTACATCGTGAATTTCACGTAAGTGGGGGGGGGGGGATGTGGTAAGGTAAGGAAGCCTCTTCCCCTTTCCCTTCTCTTTCTCCCTCTCCTCCCCCTTTCTCTTCTCTTTCTCCCTCTCCTTCCCCTTCTTTCGCTCTTTTCTCCCCTTCAAGTCCCCATTTTTCCGCTTCTCCGTCCCCATTTTAGGTGTCGGGGGGGGGGGGGGGGGGGGGGGGGGCATCTTTTTATTTTCAACATGTTATGATCATGCCTACACTAGTACTACTGGACTACTAATATAATAGGCGGATTTATAATTGAACGAACATATTGAAGCAGTGTTTTGCATACATTGCGTGAAGCACGGATAACCATGAGCGTGACATTTTCGGGCGCGATCATCTATGTGCTGCATGCGTGGTGTTCGTTCAATTTTTAATCACACTATAGGTAGGGATTTCTGTGCAGAAATGAATGTCTCTCTGCTTCTGGAATAAAATGATACTAAGATCATCTCTGTAGGTCAAGCGGTTCCGGAGATTTTTTTTCTTCTTCTTGCGTCAAATTTTGCCCAATTTTTGCCGAAATAATGTCAAAATGGCTTGGTCTTACCGTAACTCGCCAGCTTGGTCTTACCGTAACTCGCCGACTGGTCTTACCGTAACTCACGTGTGGTCTTACCGTAACTCACCGTCTGGTCTTACCGTAACTCGCCGGCTGGTCTTACCGTAACTCGCCGTCTGGTCTTACAATGACTCGCCGGCTGGTCTTACCATAACTCGCCGGCTGGTCTTACCGTAACTCGCCGGCTGGTCTTACCGTAACTCGCTGGCTGGTCTTACCGTAACTCGCCGGCTGGTCTTACCGTAACTCGCCGGCTTGGTCTTACCGTAACTCGCCGGCTGGTCTTACCGTAACTTGCCGGCTGGTCTTACCGTAACTCGCCGGATTGGTCTTACCGTAACTCACCGGGTGGTCTTACCGTAACTCGCCGGCTGGTCTTACCGTAACTCTCCCATAACTTACCGCCCCATAACTCGCCGTTTATCCATCCCCATTTATGTGCATGTATTTAGTATTGTTTATCCCTGTATTATTGCTGTGCTGTATTATTGTTTCAGAAAACACAGCACAGTTGTTGAATAATAAAACTGACTACAGAAGAAAGACATTTAAATAGATAACTTTACTTCCTGGTCAATATTGCATAACGTGCAAACCGCATCCTCGGTTACAATCAGTACGATCTCATCACAAATAGACTAGGGGAAGGTGGGGTAATGGCGGACACCTTTTGTCAGAGAGGTATAACACACATATAATACGTCATAAACAATAAAAATCATGTAAACACAAAGCACTGTGATGGTTCTACCTTTTATCAAGTTTTTATCAACTCATCATTTTGAAATTCGAAGCTACGACGCAATAAAAAAAATGGCGTCGTCCGGCATTACCCCACACTCTGGGGGTAATCCCGGACCGTATTTTTCAATGGCAGCCCTCTTTTCATTGGAATACAGTATTTCAATGGGAGTTAAAAAATACCATTTTTAAAAGTGTAGCAGAAATCAAAGAACAATGTCACATATTTATATGGTCAACAACTATTACCGATTTATGATGTTAGATTGACCACGCCCATATTGGTTACCATGGAAACGGTACATGTCCGGGATTACCCCAATCCATGTACAATGTATGGGCACATCCTCTCTTATTATTATGCTCATCATTGTGACTCCGAATTCATTTCTTTTTTATCAGAAGGTATCATACATTAAATAAAAAAATAATAAGACTTTGTTTTCCTTGATGTAGAAATACCAGTTTCAAAGAGAAAGCAATGCACCAAAATATCAACTTGCCCAAAAAGTGATTTTTGTAATTCTCGCGAGAATTTGCGAGACAACCATCCCATTTAGGTTTTGTGTGATTTCAATGGAGAGGCACCTAACATCATAGGGTGGCAAAATACCACCTTCTTTCACCTGCCTTTAGATACAGCCCTGTCCGCGATTACCCCGCGTCCGCCATTACCCCACCTTCCCCTATACACATATCCTAGTCCTAATCACATCAAGGCTCATCTTATTATTGTTAGCAACTATAGAATGTGAACATCTGCATTCAGATCTAAAGCCTATATTTTAATAATTTTTTTACTTCTTTATTCATTTTACAGTAAAAGCCTACTTGTACTGACGTACAAAATGTAGTGATGGTTTATAAGTGAACAAAATCCGAAGGAGTCAAGTGTAGTTTCCCCGTAGTTTCCAAATCTTCGCCAGTGCCAGGGTGTCTGAAGATGTCAATAAAGAAAGGTGGGTGTTTGAATTTTAAATAAATTTAGTTTAAATGAATTGCCATCCACATTGTAAATATTCATCAGTGATGTCATTTTACATGAATGCCCTATGAGTGTGAACATTGTAACAAATCCTTTGCGCGAAAAAAGCCACTAACAAAAACATTTCATTCAGATCTATTAAGGGAGCGTTCATAAACACTTTGGTTGGTATGGCGTGCTGGAAAATTATAGGGGGTTCCAAAAATGTTGATACTCTGCAAAGGGGGGTCAAAAAAGGTTTTGAAAACCCGGATTCACACTCACACAATGTTGTGATGGCATACAAATATAGGGATCCCCATCTGTACAGGTGGGTGACGGGCCAGGTGCGGCAGCCAGCAGCCATACCTTTCCATAGTGTGTGTGTGTGTGGGGGGGGGGGGGTGGGTGGCAAGTCAATATCTTTTCCAGGAGACGCCGTCAATCCTCAAAATCTTTTTTGGAAGCAGATTTACATTTCTGATCATAATCATAAATGTATTCCAAGATACAGAGCGATACGATTCTAGAAATTACTTCAACATTTAGAGTGAATTTAGAGTAAAAAAATAAACTGTTGGGTTAATTTTCACTCTATAAAACCATGATTTTGAAGTAATTAGGAATCGTATCAGCCTGTAACTTGGAATGTATTTTATGAGTTATGATCAGAAATGTAAATCTGCAAGAAAATCTGCTTCCAATTCTTTTCTCGAGGATTGAGGGCTGTCCAAAATTCCAAGTTCAGGTAAAAGAGCAGTGGTGCTATGGATTGTCCCCCCTCCCCCCACCCCACCCCATCATCTTTGACTCATTCAGGGGGAATTACACCGATTCAGAGAAGTTTAAATATTTACTTATATCCCATTTCAAAACGTCAATCAGTGGGAATTGAAACCAAATGTAGTATAAAATTATAGCAATGTTATCGCCCGCTACGCGCTCGCTCGCGCAGGTCAAGGAATATCATCTTAAGCATGGTCAGTTTCATGTAAATGAAATAAAAAGCAAAAAAGAATTTGCGCTACACCAATGCATGTCTTTCAAGAACAGATAATCGTGCAGAAGTTGTGTGTGAAGTCTTTGGGGAATGGAGACCCCACCCCTGATAACATGCCACTGGTAAAAATGTGCGAGTCCTGACTCGCTCCAGATTTTGTATCTTCTGCCTTCCAAGCTGTGCCCATGTACAGAATAGAATATTATGTACCGGCCTATGTTTCTAATAAAATTGAGAATATGCTCTAGTAAATCACAGCAATAAGGTCTTTATGTAAAATAGTATAAAAAAGTTAAAAAGTAAAGACTCGTGACGAGCAAAGCTCGCGCGCGGAGTGCCCATCTCTCTTTCATTAGCGTTTGGGCCAGACTCCCCATGTAATACTTGGCTGTGGGGGGTTCACCACTCCTCCCGCACAGCGAGTCTGTTTTACTTCCCAACATGAATTAATGCCGGTACCCAATTATACACCTGGGTGAAGCGTGGCAAGTGCGGTAAAGTGCCTTGCCCAAGGACACAACACGTTGGCACCAACGGGGCTCGAACCCACAATCTTTGCATTGTGGAGCGAGGGTGAATCCGCTGGACCACACGCGCCCGACAAAATAGTATAACTATATATTAACTATGTTTCTTGACCTTGACAAGAGGTCAGGGAAATGATAAGTTGAGGGGGGTCAACAAATTCGGGTTCAGTTATCAAGAAAAGGTGGGGGGGGGGGGTAAAAAAAATAGGCATAGCGAGAAAAGAGGGGGGTCAAAAAGTGTTGATGTACCAAAAATAAAATTTGCCAGCCACTCCACCGCCCACCAAAGTATTTATGAACGCTCCCTAAGCCTATTTGAATAATTTTGTACTGATCCCTGCATTTATTTTACAGTAAAAGCCTACTACATGTGTTTGTACTCGTACTGACATACATGATGGTGAAGTGAACATAAACCGAAGCCGTCAAGTATAGTTACCAAATCTTTACCATGATGTCTGAAGCCCGTCTAAAGACATCAATAAAGGTAGGTGTTGAATTTGAAATAAATTTTATATTTAATAAATTGCCATCCACATTGTAAAAACATTGATCTATGATGTAATTTACACTATGAATGCCCTATGAGTGTGAACATTGTAACAAATGCTTTGCTCGGAAAACGCCACTGACAAAACACATTCAGATCTAAGCCTATTTTATTAATGGTAAGACGGGAGTCCCAACAGATCACACACAAAAACCGCAACAGGATCCCAAAGGGATACAAGAGGGAAGTGATAAAATGTAAAAGTAGCATATGTAAAAGATCACTAAACCCAACTGCAATGGTGGGGAACAATTTATACAAGAAACACCAAAAGGGAAAGGAAAATACGAAGAAAAAGAGAATACACTACACTGTTTCCTTGTCTGGGGGCAGGGCGATCAAAACAACAGATTGATCGGTCTGTGTGCAGTCCCACCTAGATTGGGCTCGTTCTCGGGAGTGTTTGTTTGGTAGCCAGTGGTCCCATTTTGGTTAGGTTATATTTTCTTGGGGTTTTCAAACACTCCCTCCCTGTAATTTCTTGTTTTCTTGCTCAGCCTGCTATCTTGCACTTAGGTCATTCAAGGTCCTCCACCCCACTTTTCTCAGTCTGCCGGTGTTCTCCAGCTTCCTATATTACATCATCCACTGTATTGTGTTATTGGCCATTATCCCACTCCTCTACTTATCCTTTTGTTCGATAGCTTATCCAGCTTTACAAAGGGAAAAACAAACATTGATCAGTGATGTCATTTACACTATGAATGCCCTATGAGTGTGAACATTGTAACAAATACTTTGCGCAGAAAACGACACTGACAAAACACATTACGTTCAGATCTAAGCGTATTTTAATATATTTTTACTAACTGCATTTATTTTACAGTAAAAGCCTACTACGTGTGTTTGTACTCGTACTGACATAGTGATGGTGAAGTGAACATAATCCGAAGGCATCAAGTGTAGTTACCAAATCTTCGCCAGGGTGACCGAAGATGTCAATAAAGGTAGGTGTTGAATTTTAAATAAATATTAAATAAATTGCCATCCACATCATCGTCCAGGGTTGCACAAAGTGTGTGAGCAGGGAGCACCGCTCCCGGGAAATAATGAGCAGAATTGGGGAAATAATGCCAATTGGTAAAAGAATAACTATTGGGGAAAAGGGTGAAAAAAAAGATGAAGAGAACAAAATTGCAACTTTGGGTTATGAGTTGTGGTTGCACAGGTATACTAACGTGTTTATTTTATTTCTCCCCAGTAGCGGCGCTACAGGGGGGGGGGGGGGGGGCATTTCCCCCCCAAAATAGCTTTGTGCCCCATCCCCCACTTTGCCCCCCCAAAAAACACCCAAAAAACAATTTAGGTTAAAATAAGAGCAAATAGAAAAGGCAATTTTTTCAAGCTTCGCGCACTTTTTTTTACTAAATTAGGTTAAATTAGTCAACATTTGACAATTTAGCGTAAAATGCCAAAAACAAAATATCCACGCTTCGCGCACATCATTTTTTTCTTCATGCCCCCTAAAATTATCCAAATGTCAAATTATTACTATGGTACTGGTATATATCTATATAAACAACAATATTATAGCTAATATTGTAATCTTTTTATCAAACCTGTAAGTGTAGGTGGGGAATTGTTAAGCTCAAAATCTTGCTCCTGGGGAAGAAACAACTTTGTGCAACATAGAATACTAAATACGTTCAATCTAAATAAAATTTGTTTATACATGAATGTGCGTGCCCCCTTAGTAAATATAATTTGTATCACCACATGTATATTTGAATTGTTTTATGATGTATGTGATCTTTTCAGCAGAAGAAATGATAATAAAAAATTATAAATAAGAAGAAAAAACCTTTGTGCAACCCTATTGTAACCATTTGATAATAATATTAGACGTGGCAAGTGACAATCATTTCTTGATACATCAGAAGTGTGTTCAACAGAGGAGAGGATGATATTATGCACAGCATCAAAGGCAGCCTATGATTATTTAATGGAAAAATACTTTGACTTTGGAAGTATCTACCAAGTATTTAATTATATCTTACTGTTTTTTATTTCCACTTCCAGAAATCTACCTCCAGGACAACTTGGCCTTCGAGACAACTCGGCCAACACAACTCGGCCTTCGATACAACAAGACAACTCGGCCTCCAAGAAAAACAAACATCCAAAGTTATTGGAAAGAAGTTATCAACTGTACAAATAAATTTGAATTGAATTGAACTGAAATCAAAATTAGAGTTTTGATTTAGAATACATTTGAAATTGAAATAAGAAATATATTTCAGGCAACACAAGAATATAAAGCCACACATAACTTTGACCAGTTGGTATCAAAAAAATGTCAATAAATTGATGAGTCATGCCAAATGTTTGAAGTGTTGTGTATTTATATTATAATTAGCCTCTTCTTGCCATGACATTTATTGCAGGTATGGAAAATACCCAGCACCCATGTTTCCCTGGGTTTTTGCAGTTTGCCAAAGCTTTAACTGATGAGACATGTTAAGAGGGGTTGCTGATTGTGGCATCTTTTCATCACTACAGCCTTAATGACAATATTCTAGTCATAATGACCAGAACTAGGAAAAATCTTATTTTACTTGGAGATCTGTGGTCAACTTGACTAAATTCTTGTCGAAAGGGGCTAGATATTTCTAGTCAAATTATAGCATGATTGATGTGACTAGATTTTTTTAATCAAAATGACTAGACCCTAGTAAATTCATATCTGATTCGGCAATATAGTCAAATTTGACATCAATTCTCCTTTGTTTTGCAATGGGTGTATCATTTGGAATTATCTATCCGAGTCATTTGACTCACTTTGAAGTGTGTCCAACTGTCCATTGACTCACTTGAATTGTTAAACAGATCCGAGTCATTTGACTTACTTTGAGTTTGAAGTGTGTCCATTGACTCAATGGAATTGTTAAACAGATGTGAGTCATTAGACTCACTTTGAGTTTGAAGTGTGTCCATTGACTCACTGGAATTGTTAAACAAATCTGAGTCATTTGACTTGCTTTGACTTTGAAGTGTGTCCATTGACTCACTGGAATTGTTTAACAGATCCGAGTCATTTGACTCACTTTGAGTTGGAAGTGTGTCCATTGACTCACTCGATTGTTGAACGGGTCGCCTCACGGACAAAAATGAATACCCACCTAAGTGAGTAATGTGACCCACGCAGGCAGGTCAATTGACCTATTTAAATAGGTCACTTGAGACATTTGTACTTTCAGTGAGTAATGTGACTCGCACAAGTGGGTCAATCAATTACCAATGACCCACTTTCATACCAATTATACCTACTTACATGGGTCATTTGACTCGCTTAAAGTGTGTAATATGACTCGCATACATTCTGAAAGCGGGTCGCCTCACGGACAAAATGATTACTCACGTAAGCGAGTCGCTCGACTCAGAAAAGTTTTCTGTGTATTGAATAATTCTTTTTGTTTTTAAAATGTATTTTGAATTCTTTCTGAAATGGCAATGCATCGTATATATATGTATTCAACTTTAAATCACAAAACCTCATTATTGAATCACGAACAGAGGCATCCAGAACAGAATCAAGTGGAAGCAACAGTGAACATAACGAGCATTCCAATGGGAGATCCGGCACACGACGAAGGCGTTCTGTAAGCTACAACAGCAATGTGGAACTACTTGTCGTTGCGGATGAATCCATGATGACCTACTATCATGATCAAGATGTGGAAACTTATGTGCTCACTATTATGAATATTGTAAGTGTTTAGTTTTGAACTTAGTATTGTTAAGTGTCAAAATCTGTGTCAAAAATAACTTCACTTACGTGTTCCAAATTAAAAAACTCAACTCAAAATCTCTCGTATTAATGCAATTCTGTTACGGATTCTGCTGAACAAGGCGTGGCAAGACCATTGTTCCTATACAGCTTTATTCTGTTGTTGCAAATATTATTATTTTTAAAGAAAAGACTATTTTTAACCGCGTCCAACACACTGATTGATAGGAAAAGGCTGGTGGGGTTTTTATATTCGAATTGAATAAGATTTTTAGGTTACATAACCAGACACGTGTGTGTTATTTGGATCATTATATCGACCATCACGGTAAAACGTGCTGTATGCAATCCAATGTTTAAATTGGAATATAATTTGTTACGATATATCGAGTTTGAAACTAGGGCACAAGAAACCACAGCATGCTTAAAACATTGATGTCAATTGTCAAGTATTTTAATAACAAATCCTGCATACAATACGCCACATCCCCCGTATGTCTGTGATATGATGCAATTGCTTTGCACGAACCGTGGATTCCGGGCAGTATCTTCATCAAAGATCTGAACATGTCATCGTAATGGTTCTATTGGTATGTGTTTGTCACTTAGGATGTATGTTTCTGGATACGCTCTAGATGGTGTTTACAAGTTTGTGCAATAAGCAAAATATATGGTTTGATTATGTTTAGGAAAAAGCATTCCATACATTTGGAAAAGTTTTTATCTATTTGAATTATTTACTTTTATATTTTAATTTCAATACTTTTTTGGGTGGGAGTAAGCATATCTACATGTACTTCAATCTATTGTGTCATATTTTTCCAATTTAAAATAAATAAGATGGTCTGAAAACGGAACAACATATAGCCTTTAATGTCAATTGATTTCCTTAGTTTCTTTGGCTCAATAATAGCAAACAATTGTCGTGGTCGTATTGTAGGATTTTTTGACTACCCCAAACAAACTTTATTCATTCCTAAGCCTTAACACTTGCAACATCACAAGTAACCTACTTCAATCTATTGTGTCATATTTTTTCAATTTAAAACAAATAAGATGGTCTGAAATCGGAACAACATAGCCTCTCGGCCACATGATTATTATTGTCAATTGATTTCCTTGGTTCCTTTGGCTCAATAATATACAAACAATTGTCGTGGGTCGTTTTGTAGGATTTTTTTTTGACTACCCCAAACAAACTGAATTCATTCCTAAGCCTTAAATATTGCAACATCACAAGAAGATAAGAGTGTATACATTCTCCAGTCATACCAGTAAATCAAGTGCTTATCGGCTCGATCAACGATGATAAATGTTAAAAACAAAATACTTAAGAAATGACAAATGATGTTGATATGCTAAAGGAATGGATAATGGTTGCTTTTGTTTATTCTAAACGTCAACTAACCGGCATCATCTTTATACATAGAAATAAAAGGGGTGCTGGTAGGGTGAACTAACCAGATTGTTTTTGAATAAGATTGTTTTTCATTTCTCCAGGTATCGGAATTATATCATGACGCTAGTCTCGGAAACCTGGTTAATATGGTTATGGTGAAGTTGCTTCTAATTGAACAAGATCCGGTGAGTTTTACAGCTCACTCTATGAGTAGTCTGGTATAATACGAAAAAGAAATAATGAAACCTACAATGTGTTTGATTCAACGATCCTGGTGGTTAATACAAGTGTACCCATTGCAATTCGCCATCCAATAACGTTCGAATCCCTCTTAAAGCCAATTGGTGCAATATATTGATTTTATCTTTCCATCCGCTATATAACACAACTTAAACTGTGTCATAAAATATATTATATTTCAATTGTAAATGCCTCCCTTATTCAATAATCTATTCACATATTACTTTGTTAACCATAAGGTAGCAGATGCTTTTGAGATTGGTTCGTTAGATTTCAAGGAAATACTAAAACAGTTACATATTAATTTGATTGAAAATTCAAAAGACCTGACCAAGGCACATTGTTATTTATATGTCATTCTTTATCTAACATGTCTATCAAAATTAGTTTCAGATAATACAAAAACATAATAATATATTACAATTAATTTGTTTCTTGTACATTCACCCACAACAGGATAATTTGGTAATCATGCACCATGCAGACAAGACATTGGACAGCTTCTGCAAATGGCAGATGACGGTAAATCCTGAAGGGGAAGATCATCCAAACCACCATGATTCGGCCATATTGCTAACAAGGTATAGTGCATCTACGCGACGAGTCAAAAAACTGCCATAGTACGAGGGGCATTCAATAAATACCTGCAACCATTGAAAATCTCTGAACCGTGACATGTGTCAATAAAATAAACTTATGATACTTAAACTGTAAGTCTTAACACTTTCTCATGGAAAATTTCAAACATGTTGGTCATTTTTATCATGTAATTTCAGTACTATAAACATCATGGTCTCTGGGCACTGAAAATTGACAAGAATCGGTATTATAAATCAAGCGCCAATATTAACTCTGTTAACGCATGTATCTTAATGCATGCCATACACTTGTCTTTCAAATTTCCCGTCATTGTAACATTTAATTACCTAACCAGAGCCCTGAGATCATGGTATTCACAGTGCTGAAATGTAATGATACAATAGACCTACCTGTTCGAAATTTTCTGTGAGAAAAGAGTAAGACTTACAGTTTAAGTACCATAAGTTTATTTTACTGACACGTGTCTTGGTTTAGAGATTTTCAATGGTTGCAGGTATTAATTGAATGCCCCTCGTACAATGGACAGAATCCATCGTGTTTTCAAAACCAAATTTAAGTTTGAAAAAACCTTATAAGAATAACAATAAACATATTTGTTGCTAACTTAGTGTGAAAAAATAAAGACAAAATCATTTTTTCGTTTACCTTTGGTGAACCTTTTTAACATGCACCCGTTTCACGTGGGTATCCATGAGACATCCAAAACATGGATAAGATTGCAAAGGGCGTCTGTCATTCAAATTTGAAAACTTATGTGGCGTAATTGGAATTTAGTATAGGCCTAATTAATTTACCGTACCCATGCTATGAATTGCTTATGATGTTCTAAATTTGAATATGAAATTATTCGAAGGTCTGTTGGCGGGATATTCAAATGTGAAAATGCAATGTGTGCCGTGTTAATATAAAATCAATATGCTTCGTGAACAAACACATAAATTAAGTTGTGTAGTAAAAAAATTCACCAAAGACAAACGAAAAATGCGATTGACTTCATTTTTTCACACTTTCACACAAAGTTAGTAACACATTCTTGCAACGTTAAAATGTGTCCAACTTCAATTTGGTTTTCAAAACAAGTTGGCTTGTTTCCACTATTGCAGATTTTGACTCATTCTGTTTCTATAAGAAGTTGTTCGAAACTTTATAGAATATCTACAGAACTATTATACCAGTATTCGGTATGCTAGTTTTAAAAGTTACACCGATTGCTTGGAGATCTTTTACACCATACTTCTTCGTAATCAAAGTTTAATTCCGCATAATTTGTCATACATGTACTTGCATAGACTTAGAATATTTGTATATTGACCCTGGTTTTCTGTGTTAACATTAAATGTTTCGACATTTCTTGCAGTTCAGATGTTCTATAATCGAACACATTTGGTATCAAAAGATATGTTCATTTTCTTTGATGCTCGTTTCTCTATTTGATTGGATGGAATACACACTCTTCCATGACTGTTAATTTCGGATATTAACATCGCAGATTCAGATCAGAATTTAAACTGTGAATTTAAAACGTTTTTACAGAAATAATAATTGGTTTCTTTTTTCTAACAGAAAGGATCTCTGTCAAGGAATCAACGAGCCTTGTAGCACCCTGGGCCTGGCACATGTGTCAGGTATGTGTCAACCTCATCGATCTTGTAGCGTTAATGAAGACTCGGGATTGGCATTGGCGTATACAGTGGCTCATGAGCTTGGACACAAGTAAGTTGATTGTAGACTAAATGAAAACAACACATTATATTGGCCGATCGGATATTGATTTGGAGCAGTTCCATTGACCATTAGAGGAACCACAATGGACCAATCGTAACGATTGCGACATCGTTGAGATGTTGAAGCAACACATCCCCAAATAGCATGCGTCCATGCATGAATTTAACAAAAAATATATATTTCCTCCTTTTCACTATTGGCATTAATAAAATGACTGGCATTATGCAACAAATATGTAAAAATGTTAGCCTTTTATGTATCTGAAATGTTTAAGTAAAGCTTTTTTGAAAGAAAATCCATTACATTATACGTTTCTACAGAAAAGTTAGGCTATTTTATCTTCAAAGAAAATCCAAAAACATATAGATCACTCGAATGAACCATAGAAGTGGATGGACGGTATCCAAAAACGTGACTGGGTATAATGTTGTCTAAACATTTCCATTACTTCAAAAGATCTTCGTAATATAATAGAAGTTATAGACAGTCACTGGCAGTAATGGTATTGACTTTAAATCAAGGTCATATTGCAATGTACAAAACAAAATAGTTAGGAATTCTAACAAAGCGGGATATCAATTGATTTCTTGATTTGTAGTAGTACATGACCGTATAGTGCCACGACATACACGAAGATTAACTGAGACGTACATGAAACACGTTTTGTTTTGATGTTGTCACAGACGGGTCGGTATTTACTTACGCTCAGAACAGGTAGCCTTAATTACGTTAAGTATCCTATTTCTCCATATTACGATAATGACGATATACCGATCACGCAAATAATACGACCTGACGTTATACGGGTCTTCAAGACGTCAGACGAGTAGATATATACAAGATGCCGAATATTGCGAATAGAAGAAGTCTCCATGTGCATTGCGCTTAAATAACATCAAATGGTTTAATAGTGGGGTTTTTTATCGTAGAATAGGAAATTGAAATCAAAAAGCTAGATTTGCCCGAATCAAGGTGTAACGTGTAAGTATACAATCGAATTTCAGCGGTTTTGACAAATCATCCATGTTATTTATATATATATTTTTTCAGTATTAACACTAACGAAATCCTTTTTACACAAATGTAATGTTATAGCTATAATGAGTAAGCAGACCTACTGGTATCAGTATTAATGTACACTGAGCCAAAAAAGAAACTTATAAAAAAAAAGAAACTTATAAAATTTTAACAGATCACCAAATAAAATTCTGTGCATGAAAATGTACCAAATTTGGATACAATATTATTAATATTACTAATAATATTGTTTTCAAATTTGGTACATTTTCATGCACAGAATTTTATTTGGTGATCTGTTAAAATTTTATAAGTTTCTTTTTTTTTATAAGTTTCTTTTTTGGCTCAGTGTATATTGGCATCAATATAATTGTCTTTTTTTTTGTGTGTGTTCAAATCTAGTTTTGGTATGCATCACGATGGCGAAGGCAACGATTGCAATCCATCTGAGAGTAGCGATATTCATATGATGTCACCCCTATTAACAATGGACTCTACCCCAATGACATGGTCCAAATGTAGCCGAGATTACATCACAAAATTCATGGAGTAAGTTTATTCTCTCTTCCATACCTTCCATATTTAGGGTCGTACAATGTATTAATGAAAAAGTGTTACGAGTCAGTGACGCCAAACGGTGCCTCAAACTTTACCATGAAATCAAGAGCTGCTATCTGACTTACATAATTATACAATAAAATGAATGGCGGGAAAACTATACTAAAGAGAACAATTCTGTCGACTAATTAAACATTTCATAGGTTATCGTGAAATTTGTCCGCAGTTTCTCGTGAAGTTATCAATGTTGTTTTAACTGTTTCAGATCAGTTTGATGCTAATATGAATTATCATTCTTATATATTTGTGCATTGATTTATAGTCGAGGGTGGGGTAGCTGCCTACAAGATGAACCAAGCCAACATAATTACCAGTATCCAATGGTTCCACCAGGAGTTATGTACGATGCTGATCATCAATGTAGATTGCAGTATGGTGTCAACGCATCGTTATGTCAAGCTTTAGCGGTAGGTTACACTTCAACGTCCTGGAGGTTTTTTCGGGTTATCATGTTCCATGTGTGTTAAACCACTGGTTGATTATCAATAAAGTAAACATTGAAACCCCTGTTTATTCTGCATATGGTCGCACTGCAAAACAAGTACGATGGCTCATACGTACAAGTGACTTGTACGTAGGCCTACGTAAGACTAATATGATAGGCGCCAACTTGCAACATCAGACGTACAAGTACTCACAAAAACTGGACTAATGCCAATTTAAATATTTCCATAATAATATAGAAATACTTGCATTGCTCTTAGTTCAATTTTCATAGGTTTTTGTACGTATGGTAAATCAAAATATTAGGCCTACTTATCGTAAAAGTATTTTGAACATGTATATAAGTCACGTATGAGTCATGCGCACTAGTTTTGACCTGATCGGAAAACTGAATTTGCTTGAATGATGTAAGGAAACGGATGAAACGCAGACATTATTAATCTATTTGTAAGAATTGTTCTTATTATTAGCCTAATTCTCAATTAACCTAGCAGTTTGAGACCAGGTTACCGAATACCTAAATTACCATTGTATGTTAATACAATTTGCGTTCTATCTGATCTGTCACAGGGCGATATCTGCACCACATTATGGTGTCGAGTAGGTTACATGTGTCATTCAAAACTTTCAGCAGCAGCTACTGGAACAAGTTGCGGAAAAGATAAGGTAACAAATCGCTACGCGGCTATGTTTTACCATATACAAAATAGATTGTTCAGAAACCTTTTCAAAGTCTATTTTAAGGATTAATGAACCAATATTGTGCATGTGTGTACATATTTCAATGCATTTCTCATGGTGATTCCAAATATGGTGATGGAATTCAACAATTCTGGCATTTTCATACATTTTGTGACATTTGGGACGTGTCGTCTTTAGACGACTGCCGCGTGAACATTATTAACAATGAATTTTCAGATGACAAATATCTATATATTCAAATGAACAATCACAAGGTAAAAGATAATATTTTTGAACGTAGGAGTAAATCACTTATATGCCTTCTGCTATTTCCCCTCAGTGGTGTTACAATGGTCAGTGTACACATATAGCAGAGCTACCCCAAGCTATCAATGGTGACTGGGGTCCTTGGAGTGACTGGTCCAGATGTTCTAGAACATGCGGCAGTGGTGTATCTTCTCAGGAACGACTGTGTGATAATCCGATGTAAGAATTCATAACTATTATATAATCAATGATTTCCTATACCTAGTGCAACTTTGCTGTTGTTATGGGCGGTCATTGAAATCGACATAACTTTAAAAGTATCCATTCGATTTTTTTTTGAATGCGGTATCAAACTGCGGAGAAGAAATTTGCTCATTTAATGTATATCTCAGTTTTTTTGATACCGATTATCTATTTTGAATTAGCCAACCTCAAAGCACCTGGTCCGGGTGTTATGTGCTAGGTGTATACCCAATTCAATTCTTTTGATAACTTGTTTTATAAAAGAATCTAGCAACATTTCATTGAAACATTAATTGCAGAAATATTACGTAGCATACATGTTTTATATTTGCAGGCCCTCTAACGGTGGGAAGTACTGTGTAGGAGACAGGAAGAAGTACGCCATATGCAATAGAGAGGTATATAATAGACGTTGACGGTTATGATCACGGGACTTATAAACACAATTCGTTGAAACCATTGGAATGATCTGGAATGATCTGAAATGATCTACATCTACATAAAGATTAGTTTAAGTGATGTTTTGAAAGGGAAAATAAAATCTGTTTACTCATATAAATATAACTTAACGCGATATATCCAATAATAGTTGATTGGGGCCAGACTTAATTGTTCACTTCAGCCTTTGACCTATTTGACCGGAATTCACCACAGTACTTTAAAGACGTTTAAACTGCCCAAGTTTTACTTAATATCGAAAAGGCAATAATGACCAGTTTCAAGTGTTTTTCTTTGGTTTTGAAAGGATTTCCAACACTCGATCATTGAATGTGTTATTATTCCTCTCTCTCTAGCCTTGTCCTGAAGGTTCAGCTGATGTCCGGTCGATGCAATGCAGTAAATACGACTATATCCCATATGACGGAAATCTGTACACCTGGTTGCCAGTAATGGAAAAAGGTTGGTTTATGTATATTATTATATAAATACTCAAACTTACGACATAGCAGACGATACTATCCTCTGGACAGTGACGTAACTTTTACTTGCGCGGCGTTTACGCACGCGTATGTATCGGCCGTCTTTCTACGCGTATGTGACACGCCAGCACTTCGAGTAGGCGCGAGAGTTTATGTGCTGCTATTTGTAAAGGACGCAGCTACTCACTCTCTCGTGATAGATAAATAGATTATAGACACATGATCAGCATCATCCTTCGGCTGCAGAGCAGGTGACCACAAGTTTTCTCCATGCACGGCGGTCTTTAGCAAAAGCGACCGTCGTTCATGACTTCATTTATACCCCTAGACGTTAAAAGATTGTAACTTTAAAGTGTGGCTAATACTAGTAAAGCCTTTTTGAACTTAAGCTTTTTATTCTGGTTATGCACCTGATTTATTCCTGAAAAAAATATGAGACACACAATAATACGATTCTTTTGGTTTCCTGTTTTGCAGAATCACCATGTGAGCTGTATTGTAGGCCGGAAAGTAGCTACTTTGCAGCAAAACTTGCAAATACCGTAATCAACGGCACTCCTTGCGGGAAGGGCACCCTGGATATATGCATTGATGGCATATGTCAGGTAAGAATTAATTGTTATGAGGTTCATTGTTTCAATTGTTGACGCAGACATTCTCGCGAAATTCATAATTGAAATGAATATAATAAATAGGGCAGTGATATTCGTGGCCAATCGTGGGGAATCATTTAGTGAAATCAATCACTTTCACTTCCATCTCACAAAAACCTGTGACGATGATGATCTTAGTGGGATTGTGTGATGACGTCTGACGTCATGACGATGATGATCTTAGTGGGATTGTGTGGTGACGATGATGATCTTAGTGGGATTGTGTGGTGACGATGATGATCTAAGTGGGATTGTGTGGTGGTGCTGAGAGCAGTGGCGTAGCTAGAGGAGGCCGGGGCCATGCCCAATATCATGAATCTGTCAGATGAGATTGGTTCTGTTGGTTCATTTGCCAAGGGGAATAATGGAATATGACTGTCATATTAGTATAGTAGTCCGTTAAGTCTTTCGGTTCTCTTTCATTTCTTGCCCCTCAAATATGAAAAACTTAGCTACGCCATTGGCTTAGAGGGATACTAGTCTAATATGCCTACAAGAAAACATCGACGTCTGACCATTAAAATGAAACACCACTTGTAATCGTTATCAACTTTTTAACTTTTTGACTTCAGCACGTTGGTTGTGACTTCCGAATCAATTCCAATGCCATTGAAGATCGTTGTGGCGTATGTCACGGGGATGGAAAGTCGTGCGAAATGGTTACCGATGAATTCACCAAGGAATCGGGAATCGGTAAGTCAACATTTATTGTTTTAACATCGCTGTACACTTGATATTAGAAACGAATACGTAATATTATGTTATACCTGAAGTCATACTTACAAATAGTATGATTGACTGTAGTAGCTAAACAATTCAAAAGTGTAGTGCTGTTTGGATCTCGGTTTACAATTGTGCAGATATCCTATCATAGATATCATAGAGCTATTAGTTTACAAACCTTACATTAATAAATAATTTTGCTGATAAGTAAACGTACAGCCGTCTTTAATACGCATCGCGTGACATAACTACAACATTCAACTATCGACAGGTGTTGAGATATTAAAGATACAATATTTGTTCAGCACTCATCAGAATAGTGCCAGCAAAGTGGCGTGGTGTAAAATATCTACGGAATGCGCAATAGCGCTATAGATATGATAAATACGATTATTATCGAACCGATATGCCCGGACGACATGCCCCTCGTCTGCTAAAGGTACTTGATAGAGTGCTGAAATGTTTTGATATCTTGTATCATAAATATAGGCCAACATGTACGTAATAATATCTATTGTGAAAATGTGATGCCCAAATTTTGCTATGAAATTGAGTAAACATTTTGTAAGTAGGCCTATTTGTATTTTTTGCAATGGCTTTAATTAAGGGCTGAATTACAATCATCAATAAAATACAATCTTTGCAATTGGTATACATTCCCGTAAGGCACATGAAAGTCAATGTTATGTTTCCTGTAACCCCGCGTTATGATGTTTGCCTGCGTTTGAGATTCGAAATCCAAAAAAATGTCCATTATTTTGTATTTTGTACAAAAATATAAAGTTTTCATTTTCGTGTGAATTTATAAGTTTTCAAACCACGCAAAACCTAAAATCATAGTATTTGTTTCTTCTTCGATCGGCGATCCTCGGACGCTTTCGTATATGCGACCATGTGAAGTGTGAGGCTTGGACCTGAATAAAACGCGGCACATAACAAGAAAATACAACGTTCCGTTGAAGTAAATTGGCTTGTATAAAAAGCTGCTTGCAAAAGTATTAAATACGGAAATGTGCTCTTTTTCTGCTATCGTGACATTTAAATTGTTATTATATTAGTTTAATATTAGTTTGGTGGAAAATAAATAACCGTATGAGGATGAATTGAAAATGTAAGTGCATTTTCTATCATGTAATATTTAATGGTAATCACGAACGATACGGTATAAAAGAATTATCTTTGGGGAAATCCCTCGCTGAATTCAGTAGACTCACATGGTGTCAGTCAGCAGAGAGGTCACGCTGCATGTCAGATTTTGTTGAACACAAGAAAACAATGGAGTTTCAGTGACTGCAATATTTGCTAGAAATAGCTTCGGGAAATGGTCTATTTGGGCATCTCGAACACTGAGAAACGTGTTAAAAATCATGTAGAATTTTAGAGGAGGGTCAATAACATCTGCAGAACAGTAAAATGTTAGTATTCAAACACGTTTTGTGACCAGATCTATGTCGTAAAATGTTGAACAATTCACGTTTTGAAAATCTGTGGTCTTCGAAATTACAGGAATCCTAACTCATTATAAACCTCATCAAATCATGAAATAAACCCTCGTCTACAAAAAAGTCCATGTACGTATTGCTTTATCTGCTTGGAGATAGCGAAGACCACGGAAACTTCATAGCTTCATAGCACCGAATGAAATCCGCCATAGACATTACATGGGGAACATCGTACAGATTTGCACTGGAGTCCTCTGTGTAGGGAGTGTTGACAATAGCAAGGTCGTTTAACTATTGTGTTTGTTCATGTTTGTGACGACTGACCCCGTTTAACAATTTGCATAGCTTTCATATAGGGCTTGGGTGACCTAACTATTGACTGGTGTGTTTCTGGGTGTTGATCAATGGCGATGCGAGTGGTGTTTTGACACAATATTGGCAGGTATAGAGCGCGCTATTGATGAAATTGCTGTATATTTGAAATCTATAAAATAATGAATAATAAATTATGAAAACGTTGCCTCATTATGATTTGGAAAAAATGTTACTGGAAACATAACATTGACTTTCATGTGCCTAATGAGGGTGTATGCATCAGCTCAAAACATTTATTTCAATTAGCGACAGCAAAAGTAATTTCATACTTACTTAAACATGGTATATAGAATTATATCCCCTGGCTACTGTGGTGTAATATACACAAACAATCTTGTTCAACAAAGCCAGGTGTAAGATTAGACCTTTTATATGATAGGCATATTTCACAGTCGCAGCATTCTGACTAAGGGAATGTCTAACACCTGATATAGACAGAAGTCATTGCAACTTTTGAGATTCAGTTACATATAACTGTGACGTTAGAAATAGCCCGGAAATTTGCGAAAATCGAGGTCATGTGTAAATAAATATTTAAACTCATTCTGAGAAAGGCAGCTTTAATTCTAACCAATTATTTTGCCATGACAGGTTACGTAGAGGCCAAAGTAATACCTATCGGAGCTAGGAATATACGAATAGAAGAAGTAGCAGCCGCCAATAACTATATTGCTCTAATGAACAACAATGGTCAATATATCCTGAATGGTGACTGGTATATCCAATGGAGTGGTGATTACGAGGTGGCAGGTACTACAGTGAGCTACGAGAGAGTGGCAAACAAGGAAACAGTTGCTTCAATGGGACCTCTGAAGGAGCCACTGCATGTCATGGTAAGTGTGGCTTCTAACCTCCCTTTGATCTCACATCTGCTATCTGCTATTAGATTCATTATCCAACAAGCTCATTATGACAAAGACCATCTTAAATGTCAAAAGTATATGCTTCTTTGGCTTAGGGCACGTACGTTGAACATGGTCAATTAATGCACTCTTGATGTCAACTTTTAAAACAATCTTGTTTATAAGTATTTAAAAAAGTACAACCACTTCAGCCCACTTTCGATATTCATACATACATTCCATTAATATGGCGTAGGTAATTGTCATTTTTATAGTCTGTCTCTGGTTAGCATCTAAGTCATTGCCATGTAAAGGTTATCTTTCGAGGGTCTCATAATCTAGAATCCTCAACAACAATCCACACTTAGAACAGCGCTATACATTCTCTTATCAAGTGCATTAACGAAAAGATGCTGGGATGGTATTCCGAAATATGTTAATAAGTAACGAAAGTAATTGGTGAGATCGTCGCTAAACCCTGATAATAAACTACTCTGAATATTAAATATGTATCTTATGGCCGTATTTGTCTTCGACAGCTCTTATTTCAGTCGCCAAATCCCGGCGTTGTCTTTGAATACACTGTGCCCAAACCCAGCAATGAAACCATCGAGAGGATTCAAGAATTTAATTGGGAGTTCGGTGATTGGTCGCCTTGCTCTGTGACTTGTGGGGCAGGTAAGTAGACTTAAAGCTAGCCTTCCACTTTGGTAATTCACCACAGACGAACTGGTCATACACCTGTTCACTTGATGACAGACTGTACAGAGTTAACATGGAGAAATTGTAACATTGTCATATTCCCAAGAAAACTGGATCTGGCTAGCAACCCAGAGTGGTAGCTCGCCTTAACAGGGAAGGGTGGGGTGTTGCCGCGTAACATATGGGCGTACAATGTGTTTACGTCACCTTTAGTTTGGAGCCCAGCGTATGCAATTTGCAGCTCTGCCTTACCCGACATTCAATCAAAACTTGTTATTTTCTGATTGGAGCGGTAAGTGTATGTATCCAATGAAAGTTATCGATTTTGTTTTTAAATACAGGGTGAGTAAAGATTTGTTGCTATACAAATTTGGTTAATTATTGATCTACCGTATGTTATATGTTGTTGTTTAGGCACCCAGAGATCAGCTGTTCAATGTGTTGAGACGATTGTTGGGATCGTGGAGGACGGATATTGCAATGAGACCAAACCAGATGATAAACAAAGAAAATGTAATGAACAACAATGTCCAGCTACGTAAGTTGTTTAAATAATGATAAGTGAATAATTTTTTTGGGAACAAGATTTCGCTCTCCCTAGCAAAAATGACACAATTTTTAACAGTTTTGTCCAGATTTCTATACTATATACGCGAAACAAGACATTTCGTACTCTTAATGTTTGTAGATCAACTTTCACACCACTTGTGAGGAACCCAAAATAGTTATTATTTTGATTTGTGCAATGAGTGGATTTTAGAAGATATATTTACCACTAAAAATAACTCAAATTGTACATTTAAGATACATATTATGTTTTGAGGGTTAAAGTGTCTAACGTCCTCAACATATCGAACGAGATTGTTTAGAACCTTTTTTATTATGAGAATTCGAGAAGCAATTCGCGAGTTGAACACTTTGTTCTAAATGATACAAAATATCCGTTATTGCAGATGGCGGATTATTATGTTTTGAGGGTTAAAGTGTCTAACGTCCTCAACATATCGAACGAGATTGTTTAGAACCTGTTTTATTATGAGAATTCGAGAAGCAATTTGCGAGTTCAACACTTTGTTCTAAATGAAACAATATATCATGTATTGCAGATGGTGGATGTCTTGAGGGTTAAAGTGTCTAACGTCCTCAACATATCGAACGAGATTGTTTAGAACCTGTTTTATTATGAGAATTCTAGAAGCCATTCGCGAGTTGAACACTTTGTTCTGAATGAAACAAGATATGCTGTATATTGCAGATGGTGGATTACGGGTTAAATTGTCTAACGTCATCAACATATCGAACGATATTTTTAGAACCTGTTTTATTATGAGAATTCTAGAAGCAATTCGCGAGTTGAACACTTTGTTCTAAATGAAACAATATATTGCAGATGGTGGATAGGTCCTTGGCAACACTGTAGTCTTACATGCGGATCAGGTGGCTTCCGACAACGATCTGTGTTCTGCATTCGAGGCGTTGGAAACGACGAACAAATTGCCTTAAACGAAGCCGACTGTCTTCAACACGGACTGGAAAAGCCTAACACAACGGAATCATGTAACACTCACGTGACCTGTCAAACTGTTGCTGATTGGATGGTGGGAAATTGGTCACAAGTAAGTTTAATACATTTTTATTAAGGATTGTGGCAGTGCAATTTGAATATTAAAATAGCCTAGGTGTCATCTTAGCTAATATAATTATTACAGTTATTGGGCCGTATTCTCGTTCTAAACACGGTTTTAGCTTAAAACCGTGTTTAACTAAACGCGTGTCTAACTTAAACGTGAGGTTATCCTTTAAACGACGTGTCTAACAAAAAACGATTTTAAACTCTGCAAATCTCGTTCCTAGAGTGGTCCTGCGTTGATTGTATACAGGTATTTAATTCATTGTGGCCCTAATTAGTTACAATAGATATCGACCGAATGCCTTAAATACACGGTACTTTTAAAGACTACACGATCCACGCACGAGCTTGCACCGGGCACGGCTGAGTGATCATTCAAGGCATACAGTTGGTGCGCGAGTTTAGTTAAACACGCACTAAACTACCCCCGTACCCATGTTTAAAGTTAGACACATTTTGGCGAGTTAGACGCGTGTTTATGTAAAACAAATATACGAGAATTGCGTTTAGTTAAACGCTGTGTCTAAAGTCAAAGTTAGACGCGTGTTTAGCTTAAAACCGTGTTTAACTACGTACGAGAATACGGGCCATTATGTTTAAGAATTCCATAAGCTATTTAGATCTATGAAAATATTGAATTAGTTATCATGTTGGAACCATCACTCGGACGTTCTACATTAATTTAAATGGCATTCAGTAACCACAATAAATTAAGACAATTTCAGATAGGATATAAACGTATTCGAACAGACTTCCATCTAACATGTCTGATTCGATATACACGTTTCATTCCAAAACTATTGCAACAAGTTGTGTTTACAATAAACTTACATTTACGTTATTATTTAGTGTTCTACTACCTGTGGAAGAGGTGTTCAACACAGAATAGTGACTTGCAAACTAGAGGATATTCTCTGTGACTTCACCTTACGGCCACTCTCAAGGCAGGCGTGTAAAGGACATTGTGATGGTGATAAAGAAAGCTGGAATGATGATGGTCTGGAAGAGGACAACCGTCAGTATCAGGCAGATTATGTCTACTCCTATAATGAAGATTGGTCAACTCTGGGTGGTTCAGCAGGCGATTCAATTGACTATGCTGCTCACAACAGACATAAACAAATGCCAATTAGTTTTGGGGAATGGGAGAAAATGAAATCTCAGCGAGCCGGACCAAGAAGTCGGTTATTAAACAATCTGAAAAACAGATGGACTGGTTCCGCTGCTCAAGACAATTATGGTAATGATGGTTTTCAACATCAACATCAGGACAGTGATAGTGCTGCCACTTATAGTAACTATGACACTGAGGATGGTATCAGTCACGAATCCATAGAACAAAATGCTCTCGATGGATTAATACTGGACGCAGATGAGCCTCAAATAGATCCAGATGGTTTTATTGAGAGAGATGATATAAGACAATTTGAGTCAGATTTGCTTGACAATGGCGTTGAGATTAGCGCGATATCCACTGCAACACCAATTATGATGACTTTATTATCGTCAGCGCCGACGACAACTACTAACTCACCGACGAAGATTACGCCGACACAGAGATTAACAAGAAATGAATATGTCACAACAGATGGAACCCATACCACTGAGAGAGTTAGTTCATTACAATGGATGGTTGGAGACTGGACAGTTGTAAGTATGGTATTTAAAGGATCTAGCTCTATATTCTGATTCAATTATGTGTCACAAAGGAACGCCGTCGACCAATTAATCGGCATTAAAGCTCACGTTTTATAATTAATATCAAACTGATACCATGGCAAGTGCCATCTTTTAAAAACAAAATCATGAGACATTTTGAAGACTAATAATCATGACATAAATTTCCCGCTTAGGAGCGCTATTAATTCGGTCTGGTAAACCTATTGTTATCAATACTACGAGAGGATTGCCCAGTGCATATATTTAAATTCGGGGCTAACTGCATGGGTGAGATTCCATTATGTTGCAAATTACATCCACGCTCATGCGTTTAAACTACTCAATGGGCGTTGCAATACAGCCGGTTGGTTGCACACGAGAATTATGTCATATAGCAACCTGCTTTGATGGAAGGCGAATATTTAAATTTGTTGACGGTTTTTAGGGCACCAATTTATAGCGCTGCTAAGCGGGCCTTGTAACCTAATGTGTTAGTTTTGTATCACTGTCATTGTCTAGAATAAAATGTTCCTTATACTCTGAAACCACCGTTTTAAATTCGCAGTTGCGCCATACGGCGTGTTGACAATCCAACACCCTTCTTATGTGGCAATGGCTAGTCTGATATACCCTTAGTTTGGTGAATTGCTGCTCCAGTCTATCATACAATTATGTGGCGTGCAAACCGTGTGGCACTCACACAAGAAGAGGGCGGGCTTCTGTATGGCGTCCCCCGCTTGTAAACAGCTCCAATTAATGCATCATCGATGATTCTTCATGCGGTGCTGCACCGCTACCCACTGACCGCTATCCGTTGCATCATTTTGTGGCTTTATGGCGTATCTGTCATAATAACAGTTGCATCATTTTGTGGCTTTATGGCGTATCTGTCATAATAACAGTTGAGCAATGTATTACTTACAAAGCTGGCTAATCTGTAATAAAAACTGCGACGTATGACTGTTATGGGACATTTTGCTACCTCATACTAACGTGGCGTAATACATCATGCGAATTATTGCTAAAACACCGCACCCTTATGCCTGGTTTATCAATGAAAATGTCACCGTAAGTCCAGTCTGTTATACCGTCACGTATTTGTTACTCCATTTGCTCTATCAAAACTTTTCGTTGCGTGCTTCAGCTACCTTACTGTGCAAAATTTAAATCTGGTCGTGAAAACACATTGTGCGAAATAGATTATTTTTAAAATCATGTTTAAAATTCTGTATCGTTTATTTATTTTTACAGTGCTCAGTGACGTGTGGAACAGGTCAACAAATTAGACACGTATTTTGTTTAGATACGTCTTTAAGTAAACCTATAGACCATGGGTGTGACGGTGCTAACAGACCTGCCTCGATAACTACATGCTATATGTCAGAGTGCAGTACCATCACAAGCACTACACAAACGACAGTTGTCGGCACCTTATCAACGAAGACTATAATCCGTAAGTATAAAGACTCTTCCGATCTTACGTGACATATTATTGGGACAGTGACTTGAAAATAGTGCAGCTCTTGGATGGAGGCTGTTTGACCAACTGGTACCGTATTATAAGGATGCACTGCAAAACTAGTACGTATGGATCCTACATATAAGTGACTTGTACGTAAGACTTATACGATAGTTACCAAAGTAATATTTTGCATCACCATATATACGAACAACAACCCACAAAAAGTTGAACTGAGGCCAATGCAAATACGTCTATAAAATCATTGGTCTCAGTTTCAATTTCCATTGGTGCTTGTACGTACGAGGGGCATTCAGTAAATAATGAAAGTGATCATGGTATTGGATGCATGAGTGATTCTATTGAGGGGATAATGTGATCAATACAAAGTATGAACCTTTATCTTTCAAACAGTACAGTTTTGGATTTATAAGTGTGAACTATGACGTCATAGCATTGTCTCAAAGTAAGTGCACTTGGGACACTACTTAATCAGTTATTTGGCGGGAAATTTGAATTATTTGTATGAAACATGTGATAAGAAGATTGCATAACATGACACCAGAAGCAGGTAAATCCCATTTTTTTCACGTAAGTATGATAAAAAGACAATAACTTAAATCCCTGTGTAATTTGATGTATGTAGTATAGGAGTAAAAAGTAAGGAGAGGCAATCGAATAAAAAGTATACAAATATCAGTATTTCAAATAGCCAATTTTCATTGAAAAATGCCCAGTCAGCGAATCACTAATATTGCGGAAAATCAAACAATTAATGAAAAATCCAAGCAATTAACCAGTTTGGGAGATTCCATATGATAGTTAACTAATTTTTTGAACTTATTCGCATGAAACCTGCAGAAAATGTGCGCATGCGCAGACGGCAGATCATTTTGAACAGGGCCACAAATGGCTAAAATCAAGAAATTTACCAGATAAAAGCTTACTGTGCCTTCAAATTCTAATCAGAAATAATTAAAAATGCTTAAATCAATATGTTTAAATATTGTGATAGTCAAAATAAAGATATACATGAATGTATCAATCAAAGATGGCTGCCACAACCTCTCTTATTACTGTTATCTTTAGAGCTACTATATATGTATTGTTAAAGTAATCGTCACATAATTTCAATGGTTTGAGGAAATTTTATGAACAGCTCCTTCTGAAATCCCCACTATTATTGCTTTACATCCCACACAAATTTACTAAATTATAATCCCTCCATTGTTCTTTATCCTTTGTTGTTTTCAAAGGTATATTATTGCGGATTTTGCTAAATAAAAGCGCATTTGAGATGGTCCCTTCTTATTTGTGTTAAGGAATTCAGGTCTAAAAAATAATGTCAAGCGGAGATAAGTGTGTGTTCTAACTATGTGCCAAGTGTTATCTGTTTTTATGCTTGCATTGCCGAGATATACGCAAATGTATCGATCAACCCATTTTCAACATATTACATATCCAGCCAAATAATTGACAGATTTCAGTCAGTGTCTGAAACCTATTGTGTTTATGTTAATGACATTACATAACCAAAGGTATCTAACATTCCAAAAGTGTATTGTTTGAAAGACAAAGGTTCATACTTTGTATTTATCACATTATCCCTCAATAGAATCACTCATGCATCCAATACCATGATCACTTTCATTATTTACTGAATGCCCCTCGTATTTCGATGCCAAATATCACTGTGGCAACTATCGTATAAGTCTAACGTACAAGTCACTTATACGTACGAGTCATACGTACCCGAGCCATACCTCATTCAAGTTTTGCGACGTACCTTTGGGGAATTTATCGCATGGCGGAGAATAATTACAACGGACAAAGCTTCTAAGTTTAAAAAATATGCATTATTATTTATTCAATGAACGTTCAACTTACTCATCTATAGCAAACAGCGCCCAACATTTAACCTCCCGGTGTGGCAAGTCAATTTGAATAGCTGTCCACGTATACTAAATTAAGATTCATATGGTCCCACACCACCAAATCAGTTCCCTATTGCTTTGTGTGGTTAAGAGGTCAAGGTTGTGTTAATTTTTTTCACCTTTAGAGCATCAAACTGGTTCATTCAAATCATTGTTTTTATTGAAGATCTAGATGTCTTCTGCTTCAAAACAATCACTTTTGTGGGGGTGACCAGCATTTTTTTCGCTACGGGCCAATGATATCTATCTTAGGTACGACAGACTGCCTTTATCCTAAGATCAGAGATTCTAGTTCTAAATTGGGGGAAACAGTGAAATCGTGTAAAATGATACCATTCAAGAAACAGCTAGAGATGTTGGGGCTGATGTGGAGGAAATAACCTACAAATGCAAAATTATGAAACATTTAGGTACATTTACAGCATTTATTACCTTTTCTAGGATGTTAAATTTAGACTTATGGTGGGATCAATCTTAATTTCAAACACTGCCGTGTAATGTCAGAATGCAAAATATGATTTGGTGGTGTGTACTCATATACGGCGGGACAAGTGTTGCCAGTTGAAGTATTCGCGGCCTAAATAAGAAATATTGAAATATCTAGAATTACGGTAAATCAGCGTCACAACGTAAAACAGATGCAAACGGACGTTCTTGGTATTGGTATAGAAGATGACCGCTTTCACTTCCGCAAAATAATAGAGTCCATTCATATTTCAAAGCTGGTTATCATATATTCCGATAGAAAATGTAGCGTATGGAATATGATAGACGGTGTCATAATTGTAGTTCGACGGTGTATAGTTGTTAATGAAAGAGCCCTGATCATTGCTGATAGAAAAAAGGATGTTTATAGTGTAAGGTTATAAATCAGCATATCAATGTACCAATTGGTTCTTGCATATGCATATCGAAGAACATTTGCCACACAATAGGCATCAACAGTCAAATTTCAAACGTTTTATATCTTCTTTTCCAGGTCCTTCTAGTTCAAATTGTAGCGACTTATTACCATCTACTTTATGCAACGCCGTCTTACAAGCCGACAAATGCGGGGATTATGATTACTACCGATACTGCTGTGCTTCTTGTAATAACCTGGGACAGAGGTGAAAGTGACTTTCTGATCTGAAATGAACATAATTAATCAACCAACCAAACCCAAGTCCGAGTGAAGCTTGCAACCTCCGTCAATATTGACTCAAGTCTTTGTTTTCTCATTTTGAGAGAAGACTTCGTCACTTAATTAAATACGCATTTTAACATCTGAACATGCTTTAAGACTCGGTTAAGGCATCCCTCATGCCATCAATAATTTTACCATGGATGTATAAGCACTGAAGAAGACGATGAATGTTCAAATGCCCCTTATTAATACCTTGTATTCATTTCTCATCGTGTCTCCTATTGTTCACTATAGAAAGCTATTTATCATATCTTCACTACTGAGGCAGCCAATGACAATAGTGTAGAGATCTTGGATAGTATTGTCTATACATGTATGTGGTTATATTAAGTATGTGGTATTATGTATTTATATTGTAATATATTTGTGAATGAATATTTATATTAATATTTTGTGTCGTGTTTTGCGAAAGCGTAAATTTTAATTAGGATCTACTACTGTATAGGGCCTATGAATCGTTTCTCATTTTGATCATAAGTACATAACACTTCGAAAACATGACAAATCCCAGGCATAACGTACAGGAACATCTGTACATGTCATTTACATTATTTTGTCGTTGCGTGATTCCAACTGACAATGTCGTCCGTCATGTATATACATTTTAACACAGAATTCCTTTTTCTTATATACATGTACATTGAACTGCTACTCTAGACTTCCCTCGGGATGTATAATCAACACTGATCATTGCTCAGTCATTTTCATTCTTTCAGAAATTCTTGGTTCAACCCGGAATAAGATCTTGGTCATGTTGGTCAACAATCTTTTAACATAAACGAATAACTTTTGTAGGAAAAGGTGTACTTTATGTTCTTCTTAGTGGTATATCCAGTGTTGTTCAAACCTTGAAAATAAAGGTTGCCAGTATCGCTCGATACTGATATTGGTGGTGTAAAAAGGGTTCGTTTTCAAAACTTGTCACATTTTGCTTATTTTTCATTCGATTACTGTCACTTTTTCAGAAGATAACTAGAATTAAGATACGCTTTATTAAAAAACACCACCAATATCGCCAGTACAATCAGTATCACCATGATTACAACCTTCTGTTCACCAAACTTCAAGATGCACTTTCATACCATGTTGTAATATACGCTTATCGAACGAACGCATAATATACAATACACTGTGATGTGGTGAATATTTCATTTACTTGAACAACATTATTATCAATGTAAAGCGAATAGATGTAACAAATTCTCTTGAATTCTACTCCTACTCCTTAAAAGAAAAAAACATCAAATAAAACTGCTGTTGTGTATGATAAGTGAATAAATATTTCATCTCATGTTTAACCTTGAAAGGGTTAGTTATTTGGTAAGCATTCTATAAATGTCCTTGATCTAAAAGAATTCTTTTAAACTTTTTACAATGTTATTTTGAACCAGATTTATGTCATTTAAAAATAGCAACATTTTGGACAGCCTTTATCATTATTTTATAACGTTCATTTTAAAATCACTTTATTTTTTCTCGCTAATCTGGGTGATGTACATGTAAACTTACTATTTAGATCGTGGCAAACTGTATGTAACTATAAGTATGTCGAATTGACGACGATTGCACTTTTTACAGGGCACGTAAAAAAAAGGTGTTCCATGACGGACAAAACAAAATTACATTTCATGTTTTGTTTTTATCAATTCAGTAACAAGAGTGCGAATCCCATTTTGGCCACTTTTAAACAGAAATTGGATTTTTAACTGAAAATCTGCATTTGACATTCCAATGATGATTTAAAGGATACATCAATGTATTGTTTAAAATAAATTTAATATAATTTCAAATATTTGTGGTTTTTCATGGATAACATGGATGAAAATATTTTTTTCTGCTCAAACTATCAACATGTAATTGTAATAGGTATATTATTTATTATTGATTGTATTGATATTTTCAATAACACACTTAATGACGCTTCTAATCAAAGAGTTCTCTACAAAAAATTTGATTAGGAAAACTCCAAAATGGATTATCAAATCTCTTATGACACATTAAAGATTTTCATATTTTCCTAGCCAAAGAAATCATGTTTCACATGGCACACTTTTTTGACACGCCCTGTATAACCACTGAAAAACAGAATGATATGTTTTGTTTGTTGCTGTTTAGAGCAACTCATGATTATCTTTTTTATGAAAGTAATTATTTTTGAACGAGTCTTTTCGGAAAAACATCAGTGCTCAGAATACAAAGTTTTTCTTTGTGTGCAGACATGTTTTGTGTGCTGTGAACTAAGGTATGTTTTTATCCAAGGGTTCATCAAAAAAATCATGAATGACTATTAATATCATGACCTACTCTGAATAGAAAAAATATTATTCGAGCTTATAGTGAATTTTCTATCCGTTGTGTACAGCAAGAAAACTATAGATATATTGGAGTTTTTATTGACATTTTGGCGGGAAATATGGCTTTAGAAAAATATGCATTAACAGGGCGAAAAATATGATGCACCCTAATTTAATTAGTTTATAAATCAGTGTAAAGTGTAAATATAATTGTAAGTATGTTTATTCCACGATATTACCATAATTCTTTCATCAAATTTAATGGTTTTAAGCTAGCAAATTTAAATGGTTTTAAGCTGTTAAAGTCTTGGTCACTTTTCTTCATCTGTTGTGTGTTCAATGAAAAAGAGACTATGTGATATGCATATTATTAAATTGACACTGTATATGTTCAAAACGCTGTTTGCAAAAATAGTGCATTTGTAAGCTATGCTCAATCCAAAATTGTATGTGGCCTGAGCGACTAATTGAGTTGTATAATCATTGTAAATGATTGTAATTATATTAATTTGTTTCAAAATATCCAATTTAATAGTTTGTCAAATTAAAATACGAAAATAAGATTCACTTCTATCATCTGCTTGAGTGTATTAGTGTGCACTTCAGTCCTTCTTCATGTTCTTGGGAACTTCCCCTCTGGGGGATGGGAGAACATTTCTCGCCTCCATTGGTACTAAATGAGGGAGAGAACCAGTGGCGGCACTGGCATCAAACTAAATTAAAGTTGGGGGGGGGGGGGGTAACGGTGCAAGACCAAATCTGTGGCAAAGACAAAAATTGGGAACACGCGTGAAGCACGCGAAGATTTTGGCTTTTAATGTAAAGATTGCCTGAAATTAGCTTAATTTGGTCTGAATTACATTTCAGAACAATTAAAACAACATTTTCGATTGTATGGGGGACAAAATGGGGGTGACTGGGGCAAGTGGTGAGTGGGAGGTCGTGACTAGAGCACATTCTTCGTGCGATATTTGAGTATGGTATGGTATGGTAATAATTAAATTATACAATGTTGCCTCTTTCACTATGCCAGTATCACAATAAATTACATAAACATGCATAAAGTGAACACTCACTTCATTTCATCATACTACTTGTCTCAACTACGTAAATCCCATTGGAAGTGGGAAAAAAGGGGTCAGCTTACAAAACTTGTCAAATTTTGCTTATTTTTCAGTCGATTACTTTCATTATTCCGGAAGATAAACGTGAACTAGAATAAATAAAATACGCTTTATACAAACAACATGAAAGTCAAAGATTCGTTTCAATCATTGCACGCTTTTTTTTTTTGATTCACCCCATCCGTCCATGAGGAGTCCTAATAAAGAGTTCAACAAAAGAATGTATACCACTTTGTTTATGTCATTTTTAGTAACATTCAATTTTTTTTTACCAAACAGGCATTTAGATTAAATGTTTTAGGCATAATTTGATACCAAATTTGCCCACTAACAACAAATATAAACCATGATTAGCACCATTTAAAGACAAAATTCCTATTTTCAAAAGTCTCATTTCCAATACACAGCACGAGAAAAAAGGACCAATTGTTAACACACACAATGTCGTACGACCCAACGCATTTGCACTGTGCGATCGATAGCCCCGTCAATCCTGGCTACATGTATACACACACAGAGAAACCCCCAATTGGTCCTTTCTTCTCGTGCTGTGTATTGGAAATGAAACGTTTTTTAAGTCATTATAAGAACATAGTTATTAAAATAAAGAGGTTCAACATTGACATAAATACATTTGTGGCTCAAAATGGCATTACGTGGCAGGTTTTCGACTACTTTTGGAGATTTTCAGATGGCCATATCACCAGAACCATTACGCTACAAGGCCCGCTTAGCAGCGCTATAATTTGGTGCCCTAAAAACCGGCAACAAATTTAAATATCCGCCTTCTATCAAAGCTGGTTGCTATATGACATAATTCTCGTGTGAAACCAACCGGCTGTATTGCAACGCCCGTTAAGTAGTTTAAACGCATGAGCGTGGATGTAATTTGCAACATAATGGAAACTCACCCATGCAGTTAGCAAGAAGTATCGCTATTCACACCCCGAATTTAAAACAACCAGGCAACCCTCTCGTAGTAATTGATAACAATAGGTTTACCAGACCGAATTAATAGCGCTCCTAAGCGGGCAATTTATGTCATGGAATTACTCTATTTTAACATGATTCTTGTACCAAACTAGATCTTTTACCAATATCTTTAAAATGACACCTGTTTTGTTGAATTCCAATATATTTGAAATTTTAGTGTGCTTTACCTACTAATACTATAGCCACGAAAATTGGAATGCTTTCTTCATGTTCTTGCTAATAGCGTATCGAGTAACTGGAACTGGTACTACACCACAGAGTCCTGCGTAATCGTTGGACGTGCTTTTCAATGGGAACGAATTGTTTGTCAATTTGTAAAGGGGGGTCAAAAAGTTTAGACACCGATAATTTTTTGTTGGCCAAACCCCCGCCCACCAAAGTATTTCTGAACACTCCCTAACTAAGCCAGTTTAGGAGTTATATTATGTTCACGTTACAATTGTGAAAAACTGAAAGTAGCTGCCTTCTGACTCTGGTGAAATTGACGCGATACGCCGATGTTGAGGCCTACTGAAGTGGGCGAATGTGTCTCCTGTGAACTGGACAAGATACTCGTAGCCAATTCTGTCACTGATGTAGACGGTGGCTCATGCATGGTTGCTGACCCAGATCCAGATGTACTTGGCCTATCATTTGCATCAGACCTACCAGCTGTCTGTTGTGGGCCTAATCCTAAGCTTACTGTTTGATCGCGGTTTATTTGGAGATCCATATTTTCACCACTTATACAGCATATATGCATTTGTTGAAAGGGCAGCGCTCATCTTTCTCTTTTTGTTAATTCCTATGCGGCTATAGCTACGAATGCTAGCTTCTGATTTGTGGCCAGTAACACTCATAATATGACGAGCCTCAAAACCAGCCGCGTCAAGAAGAGAAACATTTGTGGCGCGTAGACAGTGATTGTGTACACCTACGAAGTGTTCGCTTGCACCGAAATCTCCTTCATTTTGTTGTACAGCTTATTCTTCCCAACAGGGACATTGTCGTACCAGACATCATCATCTTTCACTTGGTTAGGTTGCTTTGGTCGTTGCCAAAAGGCGTCACAATTTGGATTAAGACGCATTGCACACTTTTCCAAAGAATTCACAGGGCAATTGTCCGGGTCCTGTGGTGTATCGTACATCACTCCGGCCTGACTGCCGTCATCATCCAAGCGGTGATTCTTAGTAAGCCTGTCACGAACCCTCGTTACATAGCGCCGATTGTTGGCATCGCGTTTGATTTCAAACTCATTCCTTTCCATCTCACGCAGATTCTCTCTCCCTCTTATGCAACATGATATCAATGAACACCTTGTTCTGAAGACCGCTTGGGGTGTGTTGATCAAGTGCCTCACTCGAACGGATTTTTACCATATCCTCTGGTTGAATTGGCTCTTTATGCTTTACTGCACCCTTTCCTTCGTCTTTAAGTTTCACCATCATTGCGGTAAACATCTCGTTTGCATCTTGAAAGGAAGAATCATTCACAATGTCAAATTGACGTAATTTAAAGAAATGACGCTGTAGGCCGTACCGTATTGTTTGCATTGATTTCTTAGCGTAGAATTCACTTCCTTTGGTACGGATCTCGGCGTAGAATTTACGCAGTATGATGCATAAATCACGAGTTTCAAGCTGCTCAGCTTCAACAAGGTTGAGATCCTTGGTGTTACAATACGTGGAGAAGATGCGTTCTGCTTTCTGTATAACAGCTTTTGTTTGTTTTGCGTCTTTTCCATCAACAATAGTTTGCAAATCCGTCTCTGACAGTTCCGCGAAACGACCAGCAGCAGACGACGCCATTATGACAACAACAGAAAAACCATGCTCGTCGCCAGAATGCAAAGTTCTATACAATGTGACGTGTATACGTTTATTGAAGTGTTTCGTTCAGGTGATGAGACTAAGGTGCGGAAGTAGCCTCATAGGGGTGCGGTATTACTCTTATTTTCCCCCGCGTCTGCGTCTTTCCCGTACGCGAGGAAGTAGGCTAAATACTGAAGTGCCTAGCTAACCGAACAGACCAATAGGAAACCGCGATTAGCTAATTAATATTTATGATGTATAGTAATAGCTGCTAGGTAGCACACATGTTTTTTTCGGTCCCGGTCTACTGGCTCAGGGAGTTATATACCAAAATGTTCCTTAAACTTTGATTAATACAACTTAGGTGGACATCCTTGCCAATGTGACCTTTGACCTCGATTTAGGGTCAAAGGTCCCATGTGTTTCAATGGGACGTCCAAATCTAAATTTAACCTGGTAAAACTAAATTAAACAGGCTATTGACCCCAAGAAGTATACTACATGTATATTGTTGGGCTGAGTGTTTAGAACAAAAAAGTTAATCACAACTTTGATCGTCGAAAAATAGTTTTTGACCTATGACCTTTTGAAAATGATGTGTCAGCCAAAATAGGCCATTTTCCACAAAATTAGGTCAAAATTCCACCTTTTCATTATTTAACAAATATTGTTACTCAGTGAGAATTAATAAACCATGTTATAATGTTGGTACGTACATGTAAATGTCCAAATACTTGAAAAATAGGTCAAATGAGATTCAAATTTGGAAATAAATGGTGGTTGCAATGGAAACTGCACTGCCGGTAAATTTTACGATCGGCGTCTTGAAATCAAAAAAGGTTTATTTACCAGTAACATTAGGATCTATTCCCATCATCCAGAGACCCATTTTTTATGACGATTACATTTTTGGTCAATATAGAGTAGTATTTTTAGCATTCAGGGCCGTAAGGGTTAAGCTTAAAGTCAGTGTCACTGGAGTTCTACAGGTTTATGTTCTGGCACCATTCCTATTGCCATTGTGTGTGGGATCTTGACTAGCCACATCTCATAATCAGTCAGCTGTAGAACGGGGCCCGTTTCAATTGAGGGCGCTCTAAAACGACGGTTATACATAAACCCGGCCCGCATTTGCCGCGTTTTCGTTTTCCTTATACACGCCCGCGTTCTTATCCGCTTTTGCCGCGTTTTAGTTTTCCGCGCCGTTTTTGTACGCGCGCACGCACTCGCCCAAAATTGCACCCGCGTTCTTCTGTTTATTTAGCTTCGCCAAGTCACATCGCTAATTTCTACCTTGATAAAGGCCTATGGCCGAAATATCGGAATTTTAATAAAATCATGAGGTTTGAACCATATTACGTATTCTCTGGACATTATTATCTAACCAAGGTAACGTATACCCGTCAATTTTCGCAATGATTGAATTTTTGCCTTTTACCCCCCAATTATCTGCATAAAAAGTAACTATTCGTCGAGTTGAAGGCAGCATAAGGTACCAGAACTCCTTGTGACATCCAGTTCGATGATTTAATCTAACCTTTGACCGCAACATCACACGACACAAGCTAAAATTATGTCTTTTTTGACCGGTTTGCTTCGATGAGACCACCATTTTCTAGACGAGGTTACACCATTGTATAGAATTTTTAGACTAAGTGTGATAATTTTTACATTAAATATAAGCCCTATAGTATTCAGAAGTGATGCCTTTGTAACGGTTATCTCTGTGATAAGAGAGTTATTTCGTTGTTTAAAATCGGCAAAATCGGCTTTTTATGATTTCTGAAAATTACTGTGACGTGAGGCCGTTCCCTTGGAAAGCCGTCCCGTTCCCAAGCCCGCCCTCTATTGAATAGTGATTTTTGTTCGTATTCCGTCGGGCGACGGACTTCCGTCACTTAATGAATCACCGTGTAAAAAAATTACGGCAGTGCGTCACTAAATAGAGCGCCCTCAATGTTTTCTTCAATTCCATTCCATGGAATTGAATTAGCCGATGTTGTAGGTAACATGAATTTATTAATGAGAAGAGATTCAACAACACATTTGTTTAACTCGTAGTGAACTATTACACTCCAAATTGAATATATGGGATGATTTTGACACCATAACCAAGTGTCCTAATACTTTTGGTTGCTAGAATATAATATCACGGCTATTGCTGAAATATGTTAAAATAGCCACCATTTTGATATTCTAATTTCACAGGTCGCGTACAAATGCACTTTTGGCATCATTACTTTTCATTGAAGTAAAAAGAATATACTATTATATAAAAAGACGAGAGAATGTCTTAAAAATATACAATTATCGTGTTATTGATTGATTAATCTACCTTGTCTAAATTTTATTTTAAGGGGTGGACTCAAGAAAGTGACTTTTTGAATTATGCGAGTGCTGTAATTATTGATCTATGACTCAAATGTATACATTTTTGGAAAGGAAATAGGTCAGAGAATGCAAATTTTTCATCAATTTTGACAAAAAATGTTGATTTCTTGAGAAAATTTTAAAAAAATCACTTTTTTGACCCAAAAATAATTTTGAGTGAAAAATTCCCAAATTGCTAAAAAGTGAAAAAAGTGGAAAAAAATGAAAAAATCACTTTAAATTAACTTAAAATTTAAAAAAATGATTTTTTTTTTAAAAAATGAATTTGTTTTCATGGAAATATTGAAACTTGAAAATTTTAGAACATCTTTCATTTTTCTAAATTGTTTAAAAAATGTCAAAATCTTTTTTTTTTGAATGTCAAAAGCTAACATTTAAACAAATGTACACCCCTACTGACAAGAGGTACATTGCGGGAGTACACCCACAGTACACACAAACAGAAAACTAACCACACATATAGAAATTATGGGTCGTTTGAGTTTGCAGCACAGGTTTATTTTTTTAGCCTAAGCTAAAAAAATCCCCACTGACAGATTACAGATTATTTGAGTATTAAGTACACTCCAGGCATGGAGACATACTTGTTAGATAACATTGATTTTTATGGGGCTTGTCTTAAATTCAAGATTCGTTCAAATACACTACCATTAGAGTCCAAAGTGAGTAAATGGACCCCTGATAATAATGGCACCTGTCAATTATGTAATAATGGTGTTGAGGATACAAAACACTTTCTTTTCACTTGCATGTCACTTAATGCTATAAGAACTAATGAATATAATAATCTAGAAAAGGCTCTAATTGACTTAAATGGCATTGATGTATGGGTGCTATTTATCTCTAGCGATCTTGATGTAAAATATAAATTAATGCTAGGTAGTACATACACCACATTTTGTAATATAAGCAATGTTAACGACTTTTATCATGTATTTGACAAATTTTGTAAGTCCTTCTCCAAGCGTGCATGGAAGGCACGATTAGAGACGAAATGCGCAAACAATGACGATTGAATTTAATATATTTGTTCATGTATATACATGTATAGTGCCATTTTCCACGTGTGCCTGACATAATTTCAGATCAATTTTGTATGATTGACTTTGTGTCTGTATATAATATGTATCTATCTCATGGTAAAACTTTGTAATTTGTGTATATAATTGTGTATTAATCTTGTGATTTTCTGTATATGAACGCACCGTCGGATAGACGGGTGCCGCTGTTTTAAAAGCGTATGTTCAAATAAATAAATAAATAAATAAATAAATAAATGAGGAACCTACGTAGCTTAAATTCATACAGCATTTGACAATCATATAAAAGAATGGGACTGGAAGTCAAAAAATATCAAAAAGATTGCTTTTTATAACTTCTCCCAATGACTAGGGGAATAGCCAGCAAGGGATTATTGTACATGTAAATGTTGTTCCATGAGTGCCCGTGAGGGCACGAATGGAACAATTTATTTGTACGCCTACCCAGGCAATAGTCCCACTGTGTCAAACTTGAGTAATGAGGGCTCACCAAGTTGTTATGATTTCAATACTGTAAAACAAGTTAATTTCGTGGCATATTTTTCGCGAATTGCTAATCATCACTAGTATCGCGGTAACTTAATTTCGCGAATCTAAAATTTCTACCACTAGTGTCATCTTTACACACATTAATTCGCGGCAATATAATTTCGCGAATTTGAGCCTCTCGCGAAATTCGCGAAATTAAATTGCTCGCGAAATTAACTTGTTTTACAGTACCAACAGACTGGACAGGTACACTCCATAAAACAGGCTGGTATTAAGTTACAGACCATAATAAATAAATACACACTTAACTGGAAAATGTCATATTTAACCCTTCTTTCAGTTGGTCCATAGTTGAACCTTGACAAGGAATCATTATTAACTACTTATTTTTTAAGTGTGTACATTTACAGGATTTTTGGCCAGACATATCTGTCTGTCATCACTGCTTCTGCCCTTGTCTGGTGGTAGATCTGGCTAAGTTTGTAATTACTCTATCACTTAATTTTCTCTGGTATAAATTGTATGTGGATTTTTTGTTTTTGAGTAGGGTATTTAACATGTTTAAGTAGTGTCTGTTTTCAGGTACATGAATCATGTACAGGTTGAATATGTCCAATTTTTCCACTGTAAACAAGGTGTCTCTAGAGCTGAAATCATAACCTTGAGCGTACAAGTCAAGTAATTGATTGATTGTTGTGAGCTTGTTAGTTCTGACAAGATATTCACTACATGGAACTTTACACATGCAATTATGAGTTTATTATGTACTTGTATTAATGAAATGTTTTTTTACACAAATTGTTAAAAGAATGTTGTTTATTGTTGGCCAATATTACTTTACCATGCCTTAGAGAGCAAGAATTAGATTATGACCAGGAATATTAACCCGGTACGATGTGACCTATTAGGATACAGTAGGCACAAACTGATATCACACACATTCATTAAATATGGAAAAAATGTAAGGCTCAAAGTTTTGATATCAGGGTCTTAGCTAGGATATTCAAGTTGACCATGATCTAGATTAAAATTACCATGCACAATCTGTGACCAGTTAAATATATGGAGAATTAAAAAAAGATTTGATATTTGTGTAGTATATATAGACTTGATCAGTACAGGTTACCATATGTGTGTTCAAGTTGCCTTGAGTGTGTCCATTCAATTTTGCCGGAGTTTTTCAGATTCATGATTTGTGTAATTAACAGTTCTGCAGCTGTCACATGTACTAATTTTACCCACCTTAACAGAGTGCTATTTAGCTTAAGACTCATCCATACACATAAGTTTGCCTGAGGTGTGAAGTGATTACTAAAACCCGCTACAGAGTTGGTTTGCAGAGTAAGTGCTATACATTCACACCATGATAAGGCAAAAAAAAAGTTGACTTGCCCTGTATTAAAGGGACATTAAGTGGTGTTGAAAAGTTTAAATGTTTAAAAATTTACTTCAGAATTCAAGATGAACATTAAAAATCGCCATTATTGTTGTTTCTACTAACAAAAAACACAGCAAAACCAGATTAAAACAATATCATCGCTATTTATTGAAAAACGCCCTCTATGCATATATAGTTCGCGTTATGTATCACGCGTACTGCACGGGGATACTGTCGGACGTAAAATGCTGGTCCCGCGGGATAAGCATTTTTTGAATCGACGTTTTCTTGTACAAAGAGAGCTGATTTTTCTTAATCCTTATAGGTGTAAGTTCATACATGTAATACAATTATAAAAATAAACTAATCTCAGTTTTTATCATAATTGAGGGCGCTGCCTCCAACACATCTCTTAGTGTCCCTTTAAGTGCTAACATCTGGGTCAGCCGGTCAATTTGTTTTATCTAATTTTTTTGATACTACACAAGAACACATCTTATAATATTTAAATATATGCGAGTAATTTGTATGCGCTTATGTCGCAGATAAACATAAACAGAACACATTTTGCTATTATATGATTATTCAACCAAAATATGACGTAAAAAAGCGACCCTAGACCTTTTTCTCGCGAAGTGAGTTTTGTTTCTACTTGTACAAACCTGTACTGGTACAAGTTCAGCACGCTCGTTGCAGAGATCAACTTATTTTCTGGCAAGGTCACATCATTGGATATATTGCATTTGGTTCTCTAGGTATAGTGTTAAAATAATGCCACCTAAACCGTCAAGTACCCTTGGTTTCATTTGTTCACACTTTCACCCATACAAAGTTAACAAACAAACCTGTCAACCAATCATAACAACTGATTATAACTATTTCCAATTATCCATACACAACCTTTTCACAATTTTGCAGATATACTCATAACATGCAAGGACCACATCACCGTGTTTGTGCACTTATAATATAATAGTCAGTCCAATTATGTGGGGTCAAAGCCTGGGTCAAAGAGCCTTCAAGATATTGACCTGCAATGGTGTTAATGGCATATTGTATTGCTTTGCTGACAGAAACATATTTGGAGCTAACTAAACTTAACTTAAAATTGGCATACCGTATATCATACTGGCCTTGCTATGTAAGGTTTAAATAGGTTGCCTTGCTGTTTAATTTGAAATCTTTTAATAGTTAGTAAAAAGTTAGTTAAACATTATTCATTAATAATAAATTGATTCTTAATAACTATATTAGAAATTAATTAATGATTGCTTATTTATTTTTTAATTATTGATCATTCATTATTTATTATTTATTATTAATTAATCATTAAGTAATCATTAATTAATCATTAATTACTCAATAATGAAGTGATGATTAATAAGGATTAATAATTAATTAATGATTTATTAATCAATAATTATTTATTGACCATTAATTATTGATACTTAATTAATCATCAATTAATCATTAATTAATTAGCCATTACTTAATTAGTTGTTTTTGTCCCTTGTTGACTTTGATGTGATACGTCTTTTCTTAATTAGATACAAAATATTCATGGGCAATGTCGTTAACAAAACCTATTTTCATTTAACTGATTAACTAAGAATAAAATGTTTGTGTATACCTGTCAAAAGGTAACAATGGTATCCACACTATTTGACACTACATGTGCCTTTGATGGAAACACTTGCCAAAGTGTATTGCTAAGTCCCAGTCATCTGTCTACACAGCAATTACCAGGCCAATAATTCATTTCACACAAAATAATATGGGCATCTTTCTGCAGCGCTTTCTTACAAAAAGAAAATATAAAATGTTTATTCCAGTATAGGCCTATACAGGGTGACTTAGGAAATATTTACAGTGTAACAAAAGAATTATTACAACGAAATGTAATTTACTGTATATATCCTAGGTTAGGGACGCACCATTAGATTTTCAGGGGGGGGGGGTAGGAAGTTTTTGGAAGAAAAACAATTCACCCTCTGTGTGGGCAACAACAACAAAAAATCCCCCCCTGATGAGTAAAAAAAGAAATCTACCCCCACCCAATTCAATATGAATGGATACATTTATTTATTTTAAATTCGCCGCCTTTGGCGGCGCAAAAAAAAAAAATTCACCCCTTACGGTGGCAAAAAAAAAAAAAATTCACCCCCCGAACCCAACTTCCTACCCCCCCCCCCCCCCCCCTGAAAATCAAAGGGTGCGTCCCTTATCGTAGTAAATTTAAATAAGAATAGAACTCAAGATTTTAGAATCCAAAGCCAAGGCCCTTCCAGTCATGGTGGTCGTGGTTAATTGTCAAACAAAAATACAGGGTGATCAAAATGTGTCAAATCTTTTGTTTACATTTACAGGGCTTTTTGTTTGTTGTTTGTGCTCAGGGCCGGACTTACCATTGGGCCAGATGGACCCGGGCCCTGGGCCCTAGATATGTTGGGCCCCAAATTCCGAAAAATATTAGATAACAATAAATTACCAACACTTTAACACTTATTAATTAAAAATTAATTAATAATCAATCTTTTATTATTGATCATTAATCAATCATTAATTACTCGTAATTGATTATTTATGAATCATTAATTAATTATTAATTATCCATGAATTAATTAGTTGTTTTTGCCTCTGGTTGACTTTGATGTGATAAATCTATTCATAATTATATACAAAATATTCCAATTTGAGACCTTTAACTCACCCCACGTTCAGTGGCGTTTGTGTATGTAAACAACCGTGTACAATATAACTATGACTCTTATTATATATTATAAAAACAAATCTTGAACACTTAAATTCAAGAAAGAGAGGGCCTTTTTGGCATGACGCAATTCTCTTCATGATACGCTTCCTTTATTTCTGCTTGCATTCGAACTTAACCCCCTCTAAGCGAGTTTTGTCTTTTTTAAGACTCTTCTTGTTTTACTATTTGAAGTTGACTGAGTGTACAGCAAGGGTCGCGTTATTGCGCGTCCCCGCGTCCTTAGGACCCCTCATTTTCTTGTGGGACGCGTAAGTTTACATATTGAACTTCAGTGCACTAACGGGTCCCAATCGAACATGAAGGGACCCCTTAAATCTGACGATGTATGGACGGGGAAACCTTAAGACATTCTGAAAATTGTCAATCTCCTACATTGTAAATTTGTTATTGTCCGTAAAAGATAAATACAATGCAAATCCTGTTTTTAAACACATTAAATCGCTTCCGAATTGCTTCCGCAAAAGTTTCAAGCGATTTCCAAAACATTCTATAAGTATCTTCTACTGAATATAACATGGACACAACATAGGTATGAGTTCTTACGCTAGTGTGCGTATGATCTGTGTTAGCGAATGTTTGCAATGAGGGTCACAGACTCAGTTCAAATTCAACGATCTCTGTACAAGACTGAGCGTGAACATTGTGTAAGCTACAATGTATCAGCCTACTGAATAACAGCGAAACACGAATTCCGGTAAATCGATTTTCGTATAGGCCCTATGCATCGTTTCTGCTGTACACCTTTATCCATGACCATTCGAGGTAAACAATGGCTCCCAGTGGCGTAACTAGACTTTTTCATTTGGGGGGGGGGGGGGGGGCAAGAAGGGGCAGAGACTTGAAATGGGGGGGGCTCATACATTTTTTTGAGTGCAAGATGCGAATGTCGACATATGCGCGCGTAGCGCGCGAATTTTTTTCATATGTGTACTTTTGACCATCATAATTCCATGATTCCTTTCGTCAAATGAACCGACAGTGCCAATCTCAACCGACACGATGTCATTATTGGGGGGATTTGGTGTGTACTTTGTTTGTACATTTTATTTACAGCCGTACTTGATTTCATTTGGGGGGGAAAGCGGGGGGGCAAGGGTTCCAAGTGGGGGCAGGGGCTGCCCCCCCCCCCCCGCTGGTTACGCCACTGATCGTTCCATCTAAGAAAATAAGAGCATATAACACGTCTAGATGGAAGAACCGATTTAAATGGTCAGAGTTAGATGGGGAGAAGATGTGGTGCACATCTTGCACCGAGGCAGCGTCGAGGGGATTCAAATCAAATGGGGAAAATGCGTTCCTTAAACAAAAAGGCTGCAGTAATTTCCAGCTCTCTGCGCTGAACTGAACCTCTAATTTCTCTAAATCGGTGTTTGACCATTTTTAAAGGCTCAAATTTCAGGACCCCTTATATTTCTGGGGGACCCCTTAAATTTAGTTTTTGCAGTCCTTAAAGGGTCCTGAAAAATGTAATGGGACTCCTCATATTTTTGAGCAGAGATGCTGCCAGTCGTACAGGTGACAACTACATTCTGTCCAATGTTACTGGACAAAAAAATGCTCTATAAAGTGTCATTACCTACGTTCACCACGGTATTGTTCCACCATGATTGGCTACTTGTGTTACTGGCAACACTTATTGTGGTTGGTTGGCTGGTTGGTTGGTTGGTTCGGTCCTGTCATGACTGACAGCTCGTGACCTTACAGATACTACGCAATAGATAACGATTTTCAGCAAAGGAGTAACAATCACGGAGAGGGTGTCCAGTAATCAGTTTTATTTGGTCAATCCACCGGGAACGAGGTCTGCCTTTCTTTCTCTTCCCTTCAATCATGCCTTGCATGATCATCTTCTCTAGGTTGTTACCCTTACGACGTGAGATGTGGCCAAAGTAGCAGCATTTGGGTGTTGATAGCATGAAGAAGTCGTTTAGACACCCCGATTTCTTCAATATTAGTAGCATTGGTCCCTGGCATTGGTCCTTCTCATTGTCCATGAGATGCGAAGCATACGCCTCCAACCAGTGGCGTAGCCAAGGGGGGGCAAGGGGGGGCAGCTGCCCCCCCTGTGGGGTTCTCTGCCCCCCCTGTTGCCCCCCCTGTGGGAAATGTCAGTTGAAATAATTTGGGACTAACCTATTCACAACACAAGGAAATTCAATCCTCAATTTGGTTGTTGCCCCCCCACCAAAACTCCCGGCCCCCCCTTTGCCCCCCCACTGAGAAAAACCTGGCTACGCCACTGCCTCCAACACCACATCTCGAAAGCAGCTATTCTGTTTTTGTCAGCTTTTGTTAGGGTCCATGTATCACAGGCATACATGGCAATAGGAAATACAAGGGCTTGGACAAGCCTGGTTTTTGTTGCTCTGGTTATTCCTCTGTCAGCCCAGATCTTGCTTAGGTTGACCATTGCTGATCTAGCCATTGCTAAACGGTGTTTAATTTCTTGGCTGCAACCACCCTCTTTGGTAATCAGGGATCCAAGAAAGTTGAATTTCGAGACTAATTCCACCTCATTACCATCAATTATGAGAGGCTCTCCCACACCATCTGTGCATATGGACGTGATCTTGGTCTTGCTAACATTTAGATTTAGATGTAGTCCAAGTTGCTCACTCTCCACCTTGACTTTCTTCAGGAGTTCCGCCATCTCTTCCATATTTGTTCCACCTACTGACAGCCCCCTGGCCAATCATCCAAAATGCACGTCTCATTATAGACTCTGCATAAAGGTTGAAGAGTGCTGGTGAAAGTATGCGCCCTTGACGGACTCCCTAACCTAGAGCAAACAAGTCACTATTACCTTTCTCAGTGCGAACACAGGCAGCTTGACCATCATACAGATTGCGAATTAGGTGAACGAGGTGGTAAAGGATTCCCATTTCTTGTAGTGCTGTTTATAATGCCGAATATCTCACACACTTAAAGGCCTTAGGGGGCTGGCATTTTCTTCGGAAGGGGGTCCCAAAAATGTGGATAGACCCAGACAATTTTTTCATGACCCCCCCTATCCAAGAGCTGCATATTTTTATGACCCCCCCTACCAATACAGTCCATTTTTGTGACCCCCCCCCCCCATTTTCAATGAAATAATTTTATGACCCCCCTGTTTTCATGTCAAAAAAACTATGACCCCCCCCCCCCCCCCCCAGTATATTTGGGACCCACCCCCTTCTGAAGAAAATGCCAGCCCCCTTAGCATAGTCTATAAAGCACATGAAGAGCTCCCTCTGTAATTCAAAACATTTTTCCATTATGTGACGTACTTTGGCTATCTGATCTCTTGTGCCGCGGACTTTTCCGGAAACCGGCTTGCTCAGCAGGAAGTTCACGTTTAAGATGAGGTCTAAGGCGTTCGTTGATGATGTGCAGCAGGATTTTGCTTGCATGTGATATCAGAGCGATAGTACGATGATTTTTACATTCGCTAGTATCCCCCTTCTTTGGAAGTGTTTAAAACTGATCTCTTCTAATTGTGGTACAAGAGACTTATTGTTTCACTCACATATCATTATGAGTCTCTGTGGTAGAGGTTGATTACACCTAGTTCATGGAGGTGTTCCCATAAAATATTTTCAGCCTTATTATCATGATTAGCGTAGTTCACATGTTTTCTATATTTTTTATCATAATAATGTTCTGAAAATGTTACATAACTTCCACCAAATCCATATGCATTCACCTGAAAAGTAAAATATATGAAATAAAATTAAATACATTTTAACAATGGAAATGTGATATTCTTAAGCTCCATTAACACTCGGACGTTATTTACCGTGCTACATCCCATTCGCGTACTGTTTTCCCATTATCACCCATTCAAATATTTAGTGCTAGAAATACAATTTGTTTAGGTTTATTTCATTTGTTGTTGTTGATAATTTACCATTGCACTATACTATTTTATACATTTTAGTACCTATATTGCACTGTATTAATCTTGCAATCTTGCTATAAGAGACCTCTATTTCAGAGCCAATCCATGTAATATTAATAACGCTAAGTAAATGCCACGGCTGGTTGATTTTAGAAAGTACATCACCATTTGAATAGAATATAGATTGCAAATGCTATTCCCTGAATTGGCTGTAAAATATAGGCCTGTGCTAAGATTACACGTTTTAATGGTATATTTGTGCATTTGATATGTAATTTGATTAGCAGCATTTTGAAGATCGGTAAGGTGATATACAGTATTACATTTAAAAACCATGTTACAACCAGGTTAATTCAAAATTTCAGAAATGAATTACAAGTTTTTTTCATCATTCTATTTCTTTAAAACATATTGATTGAATACTATTTGTTAAAATGTAGTAGCCAATTTCAAATGAAAAAATGGATGCTAAAAATTATTTCTGGTATCACAAAAAAAAATCCAACCATAAATTAAGTGCATGGATACACCATATCACATCTCTTTAGAATTGTAATATTAATACTACATGTAAGCTATGAAGAAATATGGGATGGGAGGGCATTTTACTCCTCCACTACCATTTCTTCATAAAATATCGATCAAACATCGAACTTAAGGTAAGTTCTCGTTTAATCTTACTATTTTATTTCGAAATACGTGTATTTCGTAAAATGAGACTTTAAAGCCTCTCTAGCCTCATACAAACTAAACACAAACATTTAATCAGTATTAAGAATAATATCAAGACAATAAAATGTTTTTATCAAAATATCATGTATTAACATACACAAATATGTAACTAAGCCAATATTTTCAAGAGAGTCAAATGGGGCTCTAATCTCCCTAGCCACATTAACTCTTCTTTTGGCCTGAAATCATTTATTTCTAAGCATGTCGATTTCTATGAAAGACGTTGATGCAAAGCACTCAATGATGCAGCTCTATGTGGCAATGGTTTTTATCTGGTTTGGTTAAAGATACTGGGTTGGTAAGAACATCCTTTATGAGATAACCTCATAGATACACAGGTTTACACATAATTGCTAATCCTCTGCCCTAAACCTCCTATAATGAAATGGCTATCTTATGTGCGTTTATGTGTAGTTAAACCTATTGTTCTCTCTGTGACACATAAAATACACATAAATACCAGTAAAGAATTGTATTGGAACAATTTTTTCTTTTTCCATATACGCCTCCCAACCCCACAGTGTCATTGTAGAATAGAGGATGTAATTCACTCACCCCTATCATCAAGGTTGAGTGAAGTTGTAATTATGACAAAATTATGACTCACAAGCTTTATTCGAAATATGAAACACAATTAAAAATCATTAAGAAAAGGTCAGAAAATGACTTGCATTTGCATTTTTATTGACTCTTTTTTGGAGAAATGAATACTAGTATGGAAGACTTTCGGGTTTTTTTCTTCATGTAAACTCTTCTAAGCACTAATTAAATGATGTAGTATGAATTGTTCTATTCTTAAAGATCTCCCAAACTCACCTCATCACAAGTGTGAAGAGCTAAGAGCATCATGATGGCTCCCGTTGTTGGTCTGTGGATATCTTTATGTTGATCCTTGGAGTTTACCCAACTGCAAAACCAAAACATGGTAAACTTGATGAAAAGTATTCAAACATCAATTCATAAAGTTCAATCCAGGCATCAAACCAATGGATACAACAACCATCAAAAATTGAAATTGGATGAGAAATCTCATCCCAAAACCCAAAACGGTGCAACCCAAAACGGTGCAACGGTCATCTGTGGTGCGCACTACGTAATCTCGACCTCACGGCTCTGATTGGTTGGTGCTCAAACGTGAGAACTGAAAAACTCGTGAATAAACATGAGCTTATTCACGCACCATCACGCCCCACTGCGTCGGTGGGTACGGCGCAGCATGACGATCGTTAAAAAGGCTTCAGTTTAAATTTGACCAACGCCCGCTGCAAAAACCTCAAATGTTCAGTGACTAAATTTATATTATGCTATCAGTAATTTGAGCAATTATTCTCTAATCTGGTCACTGTGTCCGAATGGTCAGCAGAGATACCGGTGATGGGCTATAATGGCTGTTCATAGTCTGTACATACATTGTATGGTCTGTATGCTGTTATAGGCAGGGTCTATTGCGATGTACATGTATAAGTGTATGGTTGGTGTATGGGAGGGGGGTTATGTTGAGGGGGTGGGCTTGGACTAAAAGAGGCTCTGTAGCAGAGCTATAGTATATGTTATATATAGGTCAAATATAATGTGCACGGACGGCAATGTCTCCTTCGGCAATGAGTTGGTATGTAGATGTATTTACAATATTATATAAAATATAATCAGACATACCTCCATTTTAAATATCTTTCAAAGTCTGGATGAACTACTTTAATATTTGAAGCTGTTAAATTCTTTGGAAATTTTGGTGGAGATCTGCAATATAAAAAGAAAAGAAATACACTTTTATAATCATTATAACACATTAATGATCACATAAATACTTGAGGGATACAGTGGTCAAACAACAAATACAATGACTACTTTTATATTTGTCATTTGAACAGAACCAGAGACGATTGGCCATGGTCAAATTGAGGTAATAAGATAAATTATACTGATAAATGTTACAGCTCTGGCAAGTGTTATAGATAATAAATCTAATAGAAATTGCTATACCAGTACCAACTGTTGTGATCGCTTTCTTCATTGCACTTTCTATATGAAGAGCTGATATGCAAAAGGGCTTACTTCCACTTTGTTCAAAAATGAGTTATTACCGGCAATACAGGGGCGTCAATCCACACTGAAATGTGGGTGGGGGGGGGGGGGGGGGGGGGGGGGGGGGACATCATAAGTTGCCCGTCCAAAAATAAAAATAAATTTGTAACTCAATTGTTGTTAATGAATGTGCGAATTACATATATATGTTTTTATAATGTGCTGTTTTAATATTCTGTAGGACCCCAATGGAAATAAGCCCTTTTTAGAGCTTTCTTGGGCTATCCTTGGCATTATATTTGTTGTGTTAATTGTTGTAACTTTTTAAGATTTGTATATTTGATCTGATGTATTGTATCTCTGTGTTTTTGATATGCCAAATAAAACTAAACTAAACTATACCAAGGTGCGAAGCACCGCGTTCCGCGATAGCGCGGACAGGGGGAGTCTGAGGGGATGTTGCCCCCTCCGCGTTCGATTTTATTTTTCAATTTTCGAACCCATTTGGTGTGATTTGGTGGGCACTTTGACCGATATTTTATTGAAATGTTCGTTGTTGAATGTTGAAACAAATGAATATTTGGTGTGGTTCGAGACCCATTGTAATGGAGAAACCTATAGAAGAAATGAGCGCAGAGCGCGCAAAAATTGGCATTTCTAACACTTAAATGTTCCAGTAGGACGTTTTGAACGTCCTCCACATAATTGATCAAATTTGGTATGGTTCGAGACCCATAAACTGACCTAAAGCCATCTTGTTAAGCTTGAATAGTGAAACATTGAATCTACCACGCGTGCACAAAATTGTATTTCTAACACTTAAATGGTCTAATTGTATTTCTAACACTTAAATGGTCCAGTACTTCATGCTTTAAAATTTGTAACAAATATTATAGAATCTAAAATAAAATAGTTTTGGGATTCTGTGCATTTCTCTTGATCAATTTCACATGAAAGCAATATGTACCTGTTTTTGATTGAGATCTGACACAAGAATATGGGTCTTTGGCAATCCTTCGGAGGCTGAAATGACTGAGCCAGTGTACTGACTGCAGCACTACACTATATAACATAACAAAATATGATACGGTTCCAAACTCAATTACAGATTGCTTACCTATTATATTTACCAGGACTTCGTGGTGGATCTTTTGCTTGAATATATGAATTTATTAATTGATATGCCCACACTTCATTTACGAAAAATATGTATCGTATACCATCATTGTCAGGCGGTGACGTAAAGCCAAATCTTCTACTGCCTATTAATGTGTTTGTTAATGTATTCGGAGTGAAACAATAAAATGAGGTTCTTTTCCCTACATCATCTTCGTATCCCTTTGTTAGTGCTGTGTTGACTCTGAAAAAAATCAAGATAAATGATTTATTAGTTGTGTGAAAGATTCAGAGTTTAATTACAGATAAATACAGATTGGTAAACAAAATTGGGTACACTTTTTCAGAGACAGTTTTGTATTAGCCTTTCATCAAGGTGTGGTGGTGTTGTGTGTGAGCACCTTAAAATAAAATGAGAACTCCCTCTGTAAAAATAGTCAAATATAACGACTTGCCACTAAAAATCTTTGTGTTATGTTTAGTTTTGTTTTTCGGAAGATTTATCCCGGGAAAAACGGCTCTCTGATTGGTTGATAATGATGTCATGATATGTCAAGAGACGTCATCGATATCAAGTGCTATCTTTAAACGTTTGGATAAAAAAGGGCATTGCAATTGAAGCTACAATTTACAAAATAATATCGACTTAAATAAAAGTAGGTAAAAACTGTTTATTCACATGCATGGTCATACTCTTCTTTATGGTTGTGCTGAATGGAATCTCACTATTCTCATTGATTTTCACGTGGGCAAGGATTTTTTTCCTCATATATGTGGTTTTAAAGCCATGGTAATGGATTGAAACCAAATAACACCCACAATAACTAAAGCCATGGTAATAGATTGGAGCTAAATAGCACCCACAATCATTATGTTATGGATACTTGTTTATGAATACTTGCTTAATATGG
>CM069452.1:9930425-9974952 GCA_035610835.1 Ophiura sarsii | reverse complement strand
ACTTTGTGCTTCTGCTTCTGCTTCTGCTTCTGCTTATTACTATGCAAACACAGCCATAAGGCTGTTATAACGCATAGGTCAGTGTGGTGGATGGTGTGATCAGTTTTTGAAGTGAGCTCTGCTTACGTGTTCTTTAATGTCAATTTGAGAGAGTGCGCTTTTGAAGGCAGAAATGTCTGTTATTGACCGGATGTTTGGTGGCAGGAGATTCCATTCGCGGATTGATTTCGGGTAGAAAGAGTGTTGATAACAAGTTTTGTTGAAGGGTGGCATCTCGAGTAGATGAGGTCCGGTGAGGTTTCTAGTGACGCGGGTTCCCTGGTTTCGGTGCGGTGTTACATTTGATGTCAATATTTTGTGTACTTCTTTAAAAATGGCTATTAGTCGAGACTTGGTTCGACGGTCTTCGAGGGTTTCCCATTTGAGATCGTTGAGCATGTTTGTGACGCTTGATCTTCTGCTGTAGTCACGGAGGACAAACCGAGCTGCACGGCGTTGAATTTTCTCGAGGGAGGCCTTGTTGTTTTCATGGTGGGGGTCCCATACGGTTGAGCAGTATTCTAATCTTGGACGCACAAGAGTTTTGTAGGCGGTCTCTTTCACTGTTTTGCTACACGAGTAGATGTTCCTTCTCAAGAGTCCTAGCACTTTGTTTGCTTTGTTGATAACATGCTTGATGTGGCAGGCCCAGTCAAGATTTCTGCTTATGTTTACTCCCAGGTATGGTTGGTGGTCAACAGTCTGGAGGACGCTGGCATTCATGCTGTAGTCAAAAGTGAGGGGCTTGGTTTTGTGTGTGACATGCATGGAGTAACACTTGGTCGAGTTAAACGCCATTTGCCAGGTCTTTTCCATTGGCAGAGCGAGTCAATATCGCGTTGAAGGAGTTTGCTGTCGTCTTGGTGACGTATTTCTCTGTATAATATGCAGTCATCTGCAAACAGCCTTACTTTGGATGATACGGTATCAGGCAAATCGTTGATATATAGTAGGAAAAGCAAAGGCCCCAACACAGTCCCCTGAGGTACACCTGATGTTACTGGCGATTCTGGCGAGGATGCTCCCTCTAGCTGGACTTGTTGGTGTCTTGATGTGAGGAAGTGATCAATCCAGTCCAGCAGGCTGGTATTTATGCCGACATTTTTGAGTTTTTGTAGAAGCCTCTGGTGGGGAACTGTGTCGAAGGCCTTGCTAAAGTCCAATATGATTAAATCTACTTGGCTCCTGTTGTCGAGGATCTTGGTTAAATCGTCGATTAGGCCTGATAGTTGAGAGTCGCATGATCTTCCTTGGCGGAAGCCGTGTTGATGGTTTGATAAGACTTTGTGTTTGTCCAGGTGATCCATGATGTGGCGATGAATAGGGGAGGATGGGGCAACTGGACCGGTTAAGCATGTTTCATGATATAAAAGCTTAAAGCTCGTGTAAATATTTATGGAATTGCTATGAAAATATCACCCATATAACTGTTTACATATAACATATAATCAATGTTAAAAAATATCCAAACAAAAGGCCAATTACCACTAACTAAAAACTTTACTTGGGACGGTCAAGTTACCCCATCGTTGGGGCAACTGGACCTATATGTTCCAACGGTTAGAATACACAGAAATCATTGATTGACAACACGGTAACTAAGCAGTATTTTTTTTACAAAATCATTTCCATATTATTCAACGTGTAACAATGATACAGGTCTCATGAAACCCATGTTTTATACAGTTTTCGTGGTTAACGTGTAAAAAGCAGTAATACTAATGGTGTACAAAGCAAGCGCAATTTTCGACTGCACGTTTATAGATAAAATGGTATGAACCTAGTTAAATGGTTACATGGCAGTGGCGTACCGACCGGGGGGGCAGGGGGGGGGGGGCAAGTTGCCCCCCCCCCCCCCCTGGCTCCAAATACCGGGACGCTAAATTCCCAAGACCGGGTCGCTAAATTTGCATAAGAAAAAAAAATAGGGCCGAAATAACTGAGGAATTGGCATTATTTGTTACCCGTTGTGCTGTTTTGAGTCCATAATTTGTTGACTGTGCGAAATTTAGTGAATGTGCGAAATTTTGTGACTATGCGAAATTTTTTGACCGTGCGATTTTTTTTGGTTTTGACCCTACCCCCCCCCCCCCCCCCCCCCCCACCAATGCCCTAAATTAGCAATATGCACCATTTTACGGTCATTTCAACCACAACCTATAGTTTTAATCATATTTCTGAAAGTCCCTAAGCACACTACAATATAGCACCCATCAAATGCAATATGCACCTAGTATCTTAAGACGACTGTACTGCATGTATATATTTACTGTTGCATATCTGTCAATCATATAAAGTACATTAAACATGATCTAAACCCATCGTCATATATCGCCCATACTATCTGTGAATTTTCAATCAGTCACTCAAGGAGTTAGCTTGAAAGATATGGAGAAAAATCACATGTGTAAATACCCTAAAGTTCCAAATGTTTTGGATTATAGAAGGTAAAGATATATGTCAAGTATCAACAAAAGTCGTATTGTTCAAAAGAAAGCAGTATGCCCATACAATTACAAAATCCTTCATTTCGGTCCAGTTGCCCCACGGTCCAGTTGCCCCATATTCCCCTAATGTGTTCCAAGATTTTACAGGGGATTGAGGTGAGTGAAATTGGTCGGTAGTTTGCTGGGTTTGTGCGGTCTCCCTTCTTGTAAATCGGGATGACGTTTACCTTGAGCCATTCATCCGGAAGTTCACCATTATCAACGGATTTTTGAAAGATCTTCTGCAAGTTACGTTATAAAAAGTTAACTTATAGAACTGTCATTGGTTATAGCCAAGATTCAAGTATTGGGTCATCAAAACATTGTTGGATCCGCGCCTGTTGTACCCCCTCAATCACAACTACCACGCTACGCCCCTGGAAACATGTGACAAACACTTAAAAAACCCACCCACCCTCACACACACAGAACCTCCCCCACCCCCCCCCCCCCCCCCCCTGAACAACATGGGTTTGCTGGTGCTATGGATGCAATTGCAACCCAGCCTGCCAGAGGGCAGGAATCTGCCAACAATGGAGAAGCACACACCACCAGGGTTCGCACCAAGGGTCGCGTTATTGCGCGTCCCCGCGTCCTAGGACCCCTCATTTTCTTGTGGGACGCGTAAGTTTACATATTGAACTTCACTAACGGGTCCCAATTGAAAATGAAGGGACCCCTTAAATCTGACGATGTATGGACGTGGAAACCTAAAGACATTCTGAAAATTGTCAATCTCCTACATTGTAAATTTGTTAATGTCCGTAGAAGATAAATACAATGCAAATCTTGTATTTTTAAAAGTTTTTGAACACATTAAATCGCTTCCGAATTGCTTCCGCAAAAGTTTCAAGTGATTTCCAAAACATTCTATAAGTATCTTCTACTGATTATAACATGGACACAACATAGGTATGAGTTACACGTTCTTACGCTAGTGTGCGTATCTGTGTTAGCGACTGTTCGCAATGAGGGTCACAGACTCGCAGTTCAAATTCAACGATCTCTGTACAAGACCGAACGTGAACAATGTGTAAGCTACAATGTATCAGCCTACTGAATAACAGCGAAACACGCATGCCGTTAAATCGATTTTCGTATGCATCGTTGCTGCTGTACACAGTACCTTTATCGATATCATTCGAGGTAAACAATGGCTCCATCTAAGAAAATATGAGCATACACGCCTAGATGGAAGAACCGATTTAAATGGTTAGAGTAAGATGGGGAGAAGATGTGGTGCACATCTTGCACCGAGGCAGCGTCGAGGGGATTCAAATCAAACGGGAAAAAGGCGTTCCTTAAACAAAAAGGCTGCAGTAATTTCCAGCTCTCTGCGCTGAATTGAACCTCTAATTTCTCTAAATCGGTTTTTGACCCTTTTTAAAGGCTCAAACTTCAGGACCCCTTATATTTCTGGGGGACCCCTTAAATTTAGTTTTTGCAGTCCTTAAAGGGTCTTGACAAATTTAATGGGACTCCTCATATTTTTGAGCCAGTGCTACCCCTGGTTCGCACTACCGAAAATACGCTGGCTATGATGGTTGGTTTATAAACCGAACTTCTTCTTTTTTTAGAAATATTTTATAATAATACATTCTGTGAAATTTTCATGAAATTTTCAACAATAAAAATAATATTGGAAACAATTTGAACATTTTGGAAATTGTTGAAAATTCACCAACATTTTCCAAAAAAAATTGAGAAAAAAATGCCCACCTGACCAAACCTGTGCTCCAAAAATGTGTAGATAGTTGTTCAGTGGTGTTTGGTGTCGCCTAAATAAGTAGCACTTCCACCATTCACATCTTTCTTGGCTGGTTTATCATCATATCATGATTGGTAAAACATACTTTTACGGTCAAGGTTATGATTTGAGCGCTACAGACCATGAAGCTAGCTTCATGTACAGACACTCTGTTTACAGTGGAAATTGTGGCCATGTTTCACTGAAGTCGATCCATGTACAATTATTGCTGACAAGCAGGAACTACTTTTGTATACCCTACCAACAATTGATGTTCAACTCATACAATTTACCAGGGGAATTCATGATAGGGTAATTATAATCTTAGCCAGATAAACCACCAGACCAGTTGATACAAGCCAGAGGTTTTACTGCCAAAAAAAGGGACAGGTCATGTTCACATTTATGCCAGACAAGTCTATGGTTTGTAAGTTAACACTTTCCACGCGGTAGGCGTCTGCAACCGACATTCCAAAATTCACAAAATGTTTCAAAATGTGAAATTATTAAATTTCATTACCATATTTTGGAATCATCATGACAAAATGCTTTAAAATAAGTACAAACATGCCTAGTCTTGGATCAGTAATTCTTGAGATAAGACTTTATAATAATAATAATAAAAGGGTATTTATAATGCGCCTCACGTTGTGAACACAACCCCGAGGCGCATAACATACATGTATGACAAAATATAAGAACATAATAAGGAAGCTATACTTTGAAAGTTGGGAATGGTTTCTGTCAAATCTGTTTTGTACAGCGTGTCCCAAAAAACTGTGTCCAAAACTTGCAGATATTATAACTTAAAATATGGAAAACATAGCTGCTTGATATTTATATAAAAGTAAATATATCTGACATTATTTGGTGAAATTATAAGACCAATCGGATGTAAGGTTTTAGAAATACAAAGCTTTGAATACAGCGTGGTCCGAACCTTTTTTTCCGATTTTGCCCATGAACCGCCCATGCGTTGCATTTGCGCTCGTACTGACGTCATCAACGTTTAGCCTTAATAACTTTATAACAATGACTTACTCAGGAAAATCTTCGTCATAAGGGGAATAAAAAGTGTAAATTCCTATGATTTTTGTTAGAAAAATCAATAAATAACCTTCTGAGACACTGCCATCTTTGAAGCAGTTCAAGAACCATTTCTTCGAAATTGGAAACCAGCCGTTAAGTCTGTCATCTCATCAAAGGTATTAGAGGCAGCGCTGGAACTTCAGATTTTTTCACCCAGCCAGTCGGGATCGGGCAGGTAACTCACAAAAATACCTGCCCGACAGAAATTCCACCAGCCAGTGCAACTCTCACACTTACACCGTGAGTCTGAAATAGTTTACCCGCCAGTCGGTTGCCGGGGTACTAAGTTTTCCCGACACAAAAATTACTCGTTATGGGCAGGTGGGCGGGTGCTATTTCCAGGCATGGTATCAGGGTATCAGTTGCTCTGGTTTTGTACATTTTCTACAACAAGGTTACTGCAATGGGTATTTCTAATGCTGAATATTGATCCAAAATACCTATAATGTAACCCTTTTCTACCAAACAAAAGATATTTCGGAGAATAAACACCATGCACAGAAAACTAATAGCCGCATGGAGAGTGTTAATACCAGCCTGTTGGCAAGAAGTGTAGTCTAAACACAATAATCAATGACAGGGTGGTTGACAGATTGGAGACTAAAAGCCATGTATCATTTTAGGCCCGTGTACAAGTAAAATGTTTCATTCGTACTCTACGAGCACTCATGGAACAACTATTACAAGTACAAGCAATTTCCCCCAACAGATTACATGCTTTATGACCATCGTGAATATATAATTAGTAGCGTAGCGTATGAATGTTGCCTTATGTATCAACATGGCATTTACATACAACATTGTATTAATTATCTTGAGAACTTATGACACGAAACATAATAGAATATCAAGATTTATTTAATTAAACATTTATTTCATGTTATTTGTATTTAAAATATGTATTTCATGTCTGAACCATTTTTAACAGTATCACAAAACCATAAGTTTTTCAGTATTTTTGGTGACACAAATTCATAGCATTAATTGTAATTTTGGCCCCATTTTAACTGATTGTTGAATGGGTTGGGTTGGGTGGGTGTAAATCATCCTATAACACCTTTGTTTACTCAGTTTTGCTAATGCTTAACTTGGCTTAACAAATATTCTCTGAGAGGTAATGTTTCTATCAACTCTTGTTTTGGAAACCGGATTTAGTTTTAATAACAATATTATAAACATCTAATGTCTGCTTGGGGATTCTAATAAAAAAACACCTTTAAAAGGGAGGTGCTAGTACAAATGAAAGACTTTAATATTTTTTAGGAAAGCAGTTGGTAGAATAATAACATTGAGTAATCAGAGATTGGCACAAGAGCAGGCAGTGGATGTATTGGCAAATTTGGGCATGATATCAAGTAATGAATATGAAGACAAATTTGCAGTATAGTTGTCCGTATATGTGACGAGGTCTACCGAAATCAGACACAATTAGGCAAGATATCAAAATTGAGTTTGTAATTGATTATTGTAGTAGAGATGTGATGTTCCGCTTAATTATGGTACTCTTCTTTTTTTAATCGGACTTCCCAAAGCGGAGTTATATCATTTTCCAGTTAGTCTTTATGAAAACTCCAAACTGAGATATCATCCTTTAAAGATGTACGTACAATGACAATCTGAAACTTTCACATTAATGTTATAAACACTCTAAAAATTAAATATTTGCATTAAATTCTTAAAAAATCACCCCAATTAGGTTTTGGGCTATTTCTCGGTTTGGAGCTCTGCCCAATTCATTTGGTTTCGGTAGAACAGTTACATATGATGTAACCACCTGAGACTAATATAGTCTCAGGTAACCACAGGGTTGTCAATTAGAAACATGTAAATAGCCTCTAGTTGTTGTCATGGTGCAATTTCTAATTGAGACTCTAAGATGCTGTACACATTTACTGGCAATCAACAAGAAATACAAAAACAAGTTTCATAAGAAGCACAAAACGGTTTCTTATTTTGTGTGTAATTTTATTAGAAACAAGTGTAATGTATGTTCACGATGAGAGTGATGAATGGCATGTACAAATAGAAGTTCAGGAGGGACCATAATGTTGCGTACAATCAACTGAATCAATGTATGGTTACAGATAATATTTGCGTGGGATTGAGTTTTATGACATGTTCGAACCTTTCATTAATTCTCTGTCAAACTTGGCATTGTGTATAGTAGGCTATTACATGTATAATGATAGTTTAGAACCCTTCACGATGTAGTTATTTCAAAGTTACAGGCATTATTGAAATGGTCATACTCTTCATGCAAACAACAAACAGGTTTAGCCAGAGTAGTGTCAGCATATTTAAGGAACGGTTGCTACACAAAATGCTACCTAAATGATCACTGATAAATACAGTTAACAGTTATTTAATAACAAACTATTGAATTAGTACAAACTTAAAAAATTTACTCTGTTACAGTGGAACCTTCTTAACACAAATGTACTGATAACACGAAGTGTTATTCAGGTCCCAAGCTTATAATGTTATTATAATATGACCGAATGACACAAACTTCTGTTAACACTTATTAAAATGTGAGGCCTGGCAACTTTGTTTGATATGGTTCCACTGTGTTGAATATATTTACATGGTAAGGATCTAGGTTTTTCACGGGTTGGTTCACAGAACCAGTAATAAAGTTATTTAAAGCAATCAAGTCTTGAATAATTTTTTTTTAATTGAGTCGTCACGGATTGGGTTGTAATTCACTTATAAGCTCAGTACTATCCATCATTTGGCCTCTGGACAGTGACGTAACTTAATAGATAGGCCTACAGCTTTTACGACCAGAATATCCTCATCAAACCTGGTGTATACAAGGCATCAGCATTTAACAAGTACGCAAGCGCGTGTTATGTGCCGCAATTAGTAGAATATGCAGTATGATACATAAAGGGTTCAACAAAAGAAAGTATACCACTTTGTTTATGTCATTTTGAGTAACAGTCACAAATGTGACTTTCGAAAAAGAGACAAATTTTCTTTAAATGGTGCCACTCATGGTTTATCTTTGTTGTTAGGGGGCAAATTTGGTATCAAATTATGCCTAAAAGATTCATCTAAATGCCTATTTAGCCTGTTTAGTCAAAAAAAAGTTGAATGTTACTCAAAATGACATAAAGAAAGTGGTATACTTTCTTTTGTTGAACCCTTTATTTAGAAAGTGTTATTCTACTAAATGTCCTGATAGAGTATTTTTAAATAGTTACTTCCAAGGAATATTTAAGTTGCCAACACATCAGAAGTATTAAAGTATCAAAAAGATTAATTATCTTCATTTAAGAAGCTTAAACACCGTATTAATTACTATTCAGGAAGCAGAAACTGGCAGCACAGAAGGTTTTTTCCCATAAGGAGCCCAAATTTTGTCTAGAAAAATAAGTTTTTCCAAACTATCAAACTGTCTGCAGGCGGTTTTCTTTTAAACTGTGTATTTAAGCAGGGAGGTGTCAAATAGAAATATAGGCATCTAACTACTATGTCTCCTAATATAATTTTAAACCTTCAACATGAAACTCACTCCAAAAATTAAAAAAAACCTGTAATATTTCTCTCACTGTGGGCTGATTTTCATGCAACATGGTACAGTTTTATGATGAGCCCTTCTAATGGAAAATCAATTTGTTGAAGCATGGACTTATCAGACAGCGGTTCTGTTTGAGGGGTAACATACTGAACAGTAAGTAAATTAAAGTTAAAATAATATATCCACAGTATTCCGAGATTTGTGGTAGTTATAACCATGGACATTCTAATAAGTCCATGTTATAACCAAGTATATTGTGATGTTTTATACCAACAAAATACGGCCCCTGATAGCAGCTTCTGTGAATCGTCACCCCTACAACAAATTGGACAGTTCCACTCTCTTCTGGGCAGCGAGCAGTCATTACGTAAAACGAACAAACTCCGCGGTAACGACTAACGTCCATGGGTTTCAATATATGTTGAGGAGTTCGATTTCTAAAAGATGTCGTCAAGTAGTATTCTTTTGTTGACGGTGGATGTTTACAATAGGTCTAACCGTTATATTTATGAGAAATGAAGCCTGCCCAGTCCTGTCTGATAAGTCCATGGTGCAAACCAGGAAAGGTGCAAACAAACCAGCTCCCAGATTAATTTGAGCTTTTCTAAATAATGCGCACATTTTTCTAGCAACACTGTTACTGTGTTGACAGTGCAAACACTTCAGTGTTTACATGGCGCGCCATAACTTAACTGTGTAGTCAATGAATGACAAATTCTCGACATGGAGGGACTCCCCTTGTAAACAAACACCTCACGTCCAATTAAATCATTATGGTCTAATTCGCCCGGCCCAGGCGCTATCCTCAACACATCTCTCGTCCAATCAAAGCCATCGACACGGGTGAATGGTATACAAGCTTCACTGTCACACTTCTCGTTCAACCAATATAACCGTATGAGAGTGTCATTTGGCTGGACCCGTTCGATAATTATACCGATTTGGTCACGGTTTCCTGAACCAAGTGACTCGAAGTCATTATGAATAACGCGTACTTGAAATATCGATTTTGAATTCAGGCTATAAGAGCTAGCACAAAAACATTGTGTGTTTGATGTTGACTTAAACTGTTTATATGGCATTTTTAACTACACACAAATAGTGTGTGTTTGAATTGTATGAATAGGTTATTTTATATAGCAGTACATGTAGCAGCACATGTTTCAAACACTCACAGTACGCAAAACATGATTTGGTCATATCATAAAGAGCAAAATTTGGGGGAAACCTGAAATTCAGTATCTTCGAATGAATAATATTCACACTTTGTATGTACAGCATTTTTGGGGTCTTTCAAATCACAATTTCAATTGGGTGCTTCAAATCAGAACTCAAGACACACTTTTTAAAAATTGCATATGAACAGGATTAAGTTGTGTGAATATTAACTGCTTTGCAAGTGTTGATTATTATTATTATTATTATTATTATTATTATTATTATTATTATTATCAGTTGGATAAATACTCATACGAGCAAAAAGCTAAAATGATGACCGAAAGAAGTGTGAAAAGTTTAAGGCAATAAAACAAGGGTGTTTCCGTAACCTGACATACTTTATCTGACACACTGACACACTTTTATCTGACACAGTTTTGGCTATTAAATTTGGTGACGGTTTTTAGGGCACCAATTTATAGCGCTGCTAAGCGTGCCTTGTAGCCTAATGAAATTACCTCATGAATATCAATTAGCTCACTTTCTAAACACACTTTAATTATCGGTCAATAAATGCGTATGTGTTGTTTTAAGAGAAATAAGACAAATCAATGCACGCGCGCTGATGTTGATGTGTGAGTGCTATTGTGAGCATCAACATTTGCGCAAGTGCATTGATTTATTTGTCTAATTTTGTGAAACACAACATACGCATGTATCGACCTAATTCATACACGACACTATGCAAATCACAATTCATTATTTGAGCATAATTTAGATCTTTGTAATAACAAATAAAAGCATATTAACAAGTTTGCTAACACCCGCAGTGAAAATCGGCGAACACGCGATAAAAAAACTGAACAAAGAATCAAAACAAAGCGCGTCGTCCGCACATTGACGACGCTCACGCGGAGTGCATTAGACACTTTTAATGCACTCCGCGTATTTAAGTTTCTTGCTTTCTGATTGGTTCAACACTATTAAGAGTGTATGAATGTTCTTTAATACATATATTTTGTTTTAATAGTACCATAACAAAAATGTGCACAGTTTATTTAAAATCTCAGTGAAAGCACACAGCACGATGTTTAAAATAAATCCTGAGTTGTGTTGCTACCTTTGCAATCCTGTTCGTATATTATACTTGCTTCAAACCCTCAGACCATGTTGGATGGTCTGACATGTTCTGTCACTACTAGATGGTAGGATCTTGGATTTGTATCTCATTGATGTTTTAAAGGGTGGATATGTGGGAATAAGTAAATTACAGGGTAGTTTTTTGTTTAGTTTGGCAAATTAAGATGAAAATATCATTTAATACACAATATTCTCAATTTTCAAAATAAAAGAAATCTCGAGAGAAAAAAAGGCATGGATTTTTGAGATTTTATGGGTCGGTCACGTTTGGGCGAACAAACCTTTTTTATAGCCTTACTGACTAGTGGATTTCTATTTCCCAAAATGATTTAAAATATCCACTTGTTTGCAGCTGGTTCTGCTAGTTAACAGGATGAAGGCTTCATTTATCTATAAACGGGTTTTTAATGATTATCATAAAAGTGCAGAGCTGCAGGTGTTCCATTGGTTGGTTGCTACGTTTTTCTGTCATGACTAGCAGCCAATCGATAAATGACTGAAGTAAGACGCTCAACCAGAGTTTTTATTTTGTCAAACCATCTTGACCTTGGCCGGCCTGGTCCGCGTGTACCTGCATGATCGATCACCTTCTCTACACAGTTTCCTTGGCGTCTGGCAATATGACCGAAATAAGAGAGAGTTTGGGAATTGATCAACCCAAGCACACCTTAGCATCCGGCGCCATACATTTCAAATGCATTGATTATGTTGGAGCTTGCAGTTGTCAGTGTCCAGGATTCACAGCCGTAGGTTGAAATAGGGAAAACGAGTGCTTTGATCAGATGTACCTTGGTTGGTATCCCTCTAAATGTAAAAGAGTGGTTTTCCACTCTTTCAAAGAGTTAAACGCAGGACAACACGTTTTTGACGGTCAAAAACGTGTTGTCCTGCGTTTAACCCACTTGCATGTCATTTTCACCCAGTGATAACCTGGTGGTCACCGGATAGCTATCCGCTAATCTGCTGTTTTTTCGCTATGGGTTACTATACATGCAGAGCTCTGATACCATACACATGGTAAGTGAGAATCAATGCATCCTACCGTGACTGATTTTATACCACTCACACAACCAATCATTAAAATTGATAAAATGGCTGCATGAAAGTGTCCTTGACTGGGGGTCAAAACAGAAAAAGACATCTGTGTTGAAAAGATTTAGGAAGGTATTTAAAGTGATTTAAAAAAAAGCTGATTTGACATCTAAAACATCAATAGTGCTGTATTTTTATCGTCATCCATCCACCAATCAGGATCAGGAAAAAAGAGATAGGAGAAAAGTTTGATAAATAGGGGTGAAAGGGTAAATTGGTCATTGTATAGAAACTAAGTACCTAAGGGAAAAACTGACATACTTACCATATACTGTAAATACTGATCATCGTGTCTATATATCTTTTCAGCTGCGTATTCATCCTTACTTCTATTCAATTTGCTTTGATCTCTCAAGAATGTCTGGACATTCTTTAGTAACATTTCATCAATGTGAACAGGTTTTGTAGAAGCAGAAGTGTCTTTTTGTGTAGTATTTGTGAGATCATGCCCATCAGGCACTGAATCTCTTAGACCATGAAGATATGCTAATACTGAACTGGCTTTGGCTACCACGCCTTGAAGGCTGTGCAAGTTATTATTTATAGAAGGCCTGCCAAAATAAGAAGAGGGAAAAGTACACAACTAAAATAAATGCAAACACCTTTTATTACATAAGCTATAGCGTAACAGGTTGGACAAAAATAGGATTAGTATTTTAAGAATTTCTTTTTTTTAAAGTTACTTAAATCATAAAATTGTCAAAAATACTAAAAAAGGAAAGAAAAGAGGAGCAACAATATAGGATTGAGTTTACTGTTTTATAGAGTCTATGATTACAATTTCTGGTACAGACATACCACATCTCAGCGATTTCACTCACCTCACACTTGCCGACGAAAACGAGAAAAAACCCACTCTGTTCTCACGATTATTTTTGATTTTTGATTTTTTGATTTTGGTTCACTTGGGCTTCCTCGGGCTTTGCCCTTGTAAAAAAAAACCACGCAGATGATGAAAACACCGTTGTAGATGGTGATACCATGGAATTATTAACACACATGTACACCCGGGGGGGCTACTTTCGCCAAAATCGTACGTGGATGTGCCTACCGGACTTCGAAAATGTGACTTTCCCTATACCTATTTTTTTGGCTAATTTCCCACCCATCAATATACCAATTTTGTAAGAAAAGCACCCAATTATGCACAAATTGGGCGCTTTTTCCAAAATGCCTCAAAATACACCCAATTTATGCCAATTGGGCGCTTTGGCCTGTGATGAAAACCACCCCATCGCTATACCAATTTTTGCGAAAAGGCACCCCAAAAGGTAGGCACATATACGTATACCATATCAATGTGAGAACCCCCCCCCCCCCCCCCCCCGGGCATGTACATGTACGCTGAAACATGATTAATCCCTAATTATACAATTTATAATTGAATACAAACCTTGCATAATTAACTGACTTTGTGGTTTCATGTACTGGTACAGTTCGTGGTCCCATTGTATACACCACATACATGTAGTAGGCCAACAGTACAAACGTGAAGCCCACTATGAAACCAAGGCCACGACGCAAAGAGCTGCAATAAAAACAAAAACATATACCGTGATTTGAAACTAATTGAAATACCTGCATAGTTATTTATAAAAAGTGGTTACTTAAAAGTGGTCCTGATACAATTGAGGCCTAATAAATAATTATTAAAAGAGAGTTAAGCCAGGGTATGGAAAATTGATTTTCACTGTACTATTTATGAGAAACCTACATGTACATGTACATGTACCACTGAAAATAGCATGCTTTATGTGCTTACATTTTACCCAGTACAATGACCATCCACTCTAAGAAGTCTCAACTGTCACTTTCCAGTATTTCAGGACAACTTTCAGCTATAATTGAATACAGAGGGTGACTGTGACTTCTGATATTTTATCCCTTGAGAGTGGAAAATGTTGGAGTAACTAATTATTAGATGGCTCTTACACTTCACTAGCTTGACGTAAGGCCAAAAAATGTTGCGCTACCCTCAGCGACCTATCCGAAAAGCTCAAAAAATTAACCATAAAATCAAATAAAAATATCCTTCATAAGACGCTTGATTCTTGCGCATTTAAATTTTTTAATAGAAAATATGGAAAACAATTATTGTTAGGGCACCATCTTTTGTCGAAATTGTGTTCAACATGTTTCAAGATGGCGATATAAGGCAAACACGAAAGTGAAGCATATAGCAAGCAAAAGAATAACAAAAATGCCCATATTTGACTAAATAAAACCATTTCTAGTGAATCTCTACTATGAATTTGCATTAATAAGAGTGATTTAGCTGACAAGGTTTTGTTTAGTAACATTATTATTATTTTGTCTATCGGTTTTTTGGGACGGTGATTTTTGTTCCCGGGACTTAAATTTGTGTCGGGCGGGACTCGATTTCCCATGTATAAGGGGGCGGCACTGACATTAGAAAGTGGTATAGGTATGACCCCTTTTTCACTCTCTTCTGCTCGCTCTTAAAAAAACCTTTAGAGCCTGTACCAGCTGTTATAAAGACCCCCATTTTATTAAAAATTCAAACATTTGCATTCTAAAGTCCCAATTTTTTAAAAATATTGCGTCCTAAAACCCAATTTTTCGTTTTCTAAAACATTTTGTTGTTTTTTTTTTTGGGGGGGGGGGGGTAATCAGTACTTTAAGCCCTACTTTTTTTTTAGAGAATATCAGTTCTTAAGACCCTTTTTTTTGTCAAAAAAACCCTCCGTAGCCCCCATTTTTAAGACTATGGATAGCACACTCCTACCCAAAAATAAGTTGAGTGCCCCCCACCCCCAGGTTATTTCCCTTCTACCATTTGATTTGTTGATTGCATATTAACTCATTCTGCATAATTTTTAGTGCTCAATGAAAATATTTCTGTTGTTAAACTGGAAAAGCTATTGATTGTACCAACAAATTATTCATTGTACCAATAATAGAGGGGAAAATAATTCATTAGATATTAATGCAGTTATATATTCAGAGCCTTCAGTCTAAAGATGAGCCCTCCTGATATAGTTCGTTAGAAAGATGACTATTGGGAGTCATCATGCTACCAAGATGTCTTTTTCTTTCCTCTTTTATTTTTTCATCTTGAAACAGCTATTTGCTCTGCGGTATCCGCGCTTTGCATCATATATTGATAATACCACGTTGGATCACAATTGCCCCAAAGTCAAGAGTAACAGCATACAGAACCTTTTGTTTTACATACCTTTTTGAAGCATTTCCTGTAGCCATGTTGATGACAGTTGTCTACCGTTACCTCTGTTCACAAATCAGTGTACCCAGATTATCTGTCCTTTGACATCTACAGAACTAACGCGAGAGAGGGACATGGCATGGTGGTATCATCTGCTTTCATGTATTGTTGGTGACCTATGTAAAAGGGTGGGAAAGCAAACAATATTGTAGAGCAGTTTGCAAATCGTGTCGATAGAGGGACTATCTTTATTGAATCAGATGAAAAATTGTATACCAAATGTTTGGTATACAATTGTATATAGAAATAATAGGCATATACGACGGGTATAACAAATTATAAATATTTTAACCAGGTTCGCCGTCGTGGGTAGAAAAGAGACAATAATAGGAAAAACGATCTCGCCCGGGAATCGAACCCAGGATCATACAATTGTATGATGATGTTAATGTTACTGGTGAACTATCTGAGTTTAAGACGTTAACTGAGGATGAGGTCACACAATTAATCAATAGGTTTGCAGCTAAAAGTTGCATGCTTGACCCCATCCCAACATGTTTTTTGAAGAATAACTCTTATATCTTTGTTTCTGCCATTACCAAAATTGTTAATATGTCCATATCCACAGGGGTTTTTCCACAGAGCTTGAAGCACGCCATTATCAGCCCTATCATCAAGAAGCCATCTCTCGATCCAAACAACCTGAAGCATTACCGACCAGTGTCAAACATTCCTTTCTTAGCGAAAGTTATCGAGAAATATGTTGTGAACACTATTACAAATCACATGTTGGTGAACAACCTTGGCGAACCACTTCAATCAGCGTACCGGGCGGCACACAGCACAGAGACTGCACTACTTAGCGTCAAAAATTACATCATGATTTCTCTCTACCAACAACAAGGCGTGTTCATTGTGCTCCTGGATCTAAGTGCCGCTTTCGACATTATAAGTCACAGTGTACTCTTTGATAGAATGAAGAACGAAGTTGGACTGACAGGCACTGCTTTGAAGTGGTTTGTCTCTTATTTCACCGGGCGGACCACAAGTGTAAATATCAATGGTGCTCATTCCAAGAAATGTTCGCTGAAATACGGAACGCCGCAGGGCTCCATAGTGGGACCATTATCTTTTTCCATCTATACAATACCAATTGGAAGGATTATAAGGAAGCATGGTTTGATGTACCATCTCTATGCGGATGATGTGCAGCTACTGGCGAAGTTTGATCCTTCAGATGGCTCTTCCATTCAATCTGCTCTCAACTCACTTACATCTTGCATTCACGAGATCAGCTTGTGGATGACAAGCAACTCATTGAAACTAAACCTAGGAGTCATATTTGACACCCATATGACTATGTCCAGGCAAGTTTCAACTCTTCGCAGTAGTGTATCATTTCATCTAAGGAACAATTCGCGAATTCGACGCTTTCTTGACTTCAACACATACGACATTGTCCGTTCCCTTGTTCTGTCCAGACTAGACTATGGAAATGTATTACTCATGGGTGCAAATGCTAAAGAAATTGCTCGTCTACAAGTTCTGCAGAACTGGGCTGCGAAGCTAATCTTCTGTGTTGCAAAGAAAGAACATGCTTCCCCACTTTTGAAACAACTGCACTGGCTACCTGTGACGGAGCGCATCTACTTCAAGACCATGCTCTACATTTACAAATGTCTCGCAGGTTTGGGTCCGGCTTACTTAACATCTGGCCCACCTGACTCTGTACTCACCAGGGCGAGAGGGATTGCGTTCTGCATCCGATTTGTCTCGTCTCACAGAACACAAAATTCATAACCGGACTCTTGCATCGGCTGCTGACAAAGCTTTCTTCTATGCTGCACCAAAACTATGGAACAAATTACCAGTTGCAGTCCGCACATCATGCTCTGTTACAGTGTTTAAGAAAGCTCTCAAACATCACCTGTTTTCACAAATCTGATTGCTTCTATTTAATCTTGTTAGATATTTCTCTGTTGATTGCTTTTGATGCCATGTAGATTTTCATGTATTTTTTGTGTATATTTTTGCGCCAAGGTCTTATAGAAATGGCGCGGTATAAAAGCCTTTCGTATGTATACACAAAGAATTAAGTTAAGCACCCCCCCCCCCCCCCCCCCCCCCCCCGTTTTTTTACAACCTCGCACATTACAAGTTTGTTGTCGTCAAAACAGTGTAGTATACCCATGATATTGCTATATTTTCTGGAGAAGTGATATTATGGTCACATAAAAACATAACAATCATGCCGTTTTCAATATTTTATTCTGAATAATTTAAGGTGACATTTTTTGGGAATTTTAGGCATATTTTCACCTCAATTTAAGTATGGAGCTATAGGTCCATCACGGACAGTGTGGATGACGTTTATGTTTTCTAACGTACAGTCATTGTTCTGAGAAGACCTCTAGCGATCTTTGCGTCAATAACGTGTGTAGGACCCACGTGATCGGATCACTGACTCAACCCTACGACCTACGACCACGTGGATGATAACACGAGCGATGGGCGTCACAGATGAGTGCACTCATCTGCATTTCATCAATGGATAATTGCTAATGTCATACCAATCATTATTATTTGATCTCACATACCTTAGAATATATGCCAATGTATACATATATTAGGGGGTGCTTAACTTAATTCTTTGTGTATATGTATGTATGTATTTGACAGACTGACACACAGACACATGCACGAAGGATGCAGCCATAAAACATCTCTCCTTCGAACGTTCTAAAAAGTAACAGCTGTCGGTCAATTACCGTATTTTTATAGATGGATCGAAAAAGGGTGATTGACTTTCCAGGTAGCCTAGGTAGGCCCTATATTTCAATGACATTCTGTGAAATGTACCATGTTAAAATTAAATAGTTATGATTAAAACCCTAGATTATCATATCAAGCTAAGTGTCATGTTAAACATATAAATGTTGTATATTTAGTATCAATCACGAAAAAGGGACATAAACCTAGCACCAAAAGTCCCGGACCAGGTGCTTTGAGGTTGGCTAATTCAAAATAGATAATCGGTACCAGGAATCGGAGATATACATTAAAAGAGCAAATTTCTTCTCCGCAGATTGATACCTCATTCAACAAAATCAAATGGATACTTTTAAAGTTATGGCGATTTCAATGACCGCGCATAACAACAGCAAAGTTGCACTAGGTATAGGAAATCATTTGCGTGGAACGCTGTGTAGAAAACCCGGAGAGCTGAAAAAGAAAAACATCGAAATTTGGTAGAAATCGGACGTTTTGATTAACATCCTTTCATTGTAAGTTTTATGATTCATGTATTTTGTAATTTGAGCGATTTCTACGCGTTTTCGTGGTCAAGATAGATGCAAGATTTTTACATGTGAGTTCCGTGATTTTAACAGCGGATGAATAAGCCAGTTGTATTTCTTTTCCTTTTTCCGAGAGAAACCATGTCAGTTTTTCTTTTGCTTCTCACGATTTTGTAAATATTGCTACGAGGCCGGGATTGGCACGGTGAGTTAGATAAACCTCTGTAGTTTGCGATTAATACCCTGTTGACTTCACAAAATTTAGTACCGTTCTGACGTGATTCCTAGGTGAGGTCGTGGGAGGTCACATTTATTTGACCAAAATGGGAATCGTATTTTTCTAGTGTTTTAGGTATGGGGAACTCATTTTTCTATGCATCGGGGGATGACGGTATCATTTTTATACCTCCAAAATTTCTCTTTGTGATTGACAAATGGTGCTGACGATGACACTGTGGTGATTATGAACACTTCTAATGTGCGGATGGTCAGTTGAATTCTGATTTTGAATTCTAATTCTGATTTACGCGATTTATAGAAATTCAATTTTGTATTGTTATCAAAACCTGTGTGTGTAATATCGCCGTCGCGTGTCAATACCAGGAACCTGTCGGCTTTGTTTGATGTTTGAGAAGCGGGTTTTAAACTGCGCGCTGGGCCGCTTCATGTTTACTTATTATAAAGGGCATTCTGGGCAGGTTAGAAAATTACAGTGTATCCCAAAAATATTATGCTTTGTAAAATTACGCTGTATCATACTGTGACTTTGGATTATTACAGTGTGTTCCAAAAATATTTCCAGTATCAAATTGCATGAGTACTTTGTCGGTAGAAATAATTGAACGTCATTCATAACTGGATGCATTTGTGAATTGCCGTTGCACTTTTCTGATATTAAATATTGTTTATGATTTTAGGATTGTTACATGAAGCCAGCTGTTCCTAATTTTCATGCCTAAATTTTGGATTGAGGTCTTACCCTTGAATTAATTGTTTCAATCTAATTCTCGATCAAATATTAAGGCTTGCAATGTCAACGGTAGTGTGAATGATTATAAAAATTACCAGTGCACACACAAATATTGTATGAATGTAAATTGAGTCATTGTTTTATGATATAAGTGATTACTCTATAAAAATTGTCACTTCATCATGATTCAGTGCTGGATTGTGTAAACAAGTAAATCGAGGCCATTGTATGGTTAGGAGCGATTATTAATTTGTTTATTATTTATTCTTAAATAACTTAAGGGTAGGAGTGCCGCGGATAGAAATAGGGGTGCTTTATCTAGGTTATTTATATGAATGATAGTGTAGGATGTTATGTAATTTTGCTTTTTTTTTTGCTAAGGATGGTTTTTTTGGTTTTATTGGCTAAAGTAGACCCTCAGGTATCAGAAATCCATTGGTAGCATTTTTTTCCATCTGCCGATTGGCCGCCATCTTGGATTTCAAAATGGCCGCCATTTCCAATATAATTTACCCTATAACTTTTGTTCTGAGCAACATATGAAGTCAAACTTGGTGGCAAACCACATCTTTTTAATACAAGGGAGTTCACAAGTGCTCTAGCTATGTTCCTATGTCTAACATACATGCATGGCCGCCATCTTGGATCTCAAAATGGCCGCCATTTACAAAAAAATATTTTGCCATATAACTTTTGTTCTAAGCAACATATAAAGTTGATTTTGGTGGCAAAATCCATGTTTTCAAGAGTTGTTTACAAGACAAGAGAGTGTATAATAGCTGATCTGTTGTTATATATTAATTGGCTGATAGTAGTAATTATTAGGGTAATTATTAGGGTGGTTTAAAACTGGCTGTAAGTAGCGAAACTCCAACCTTCTGCTCTACCACAAATTCGTCCTTTCCTCTATCTCCCATCTTGCTCCTTACTCTGCATGCCTCTCCTATGCACCTTTGTCCATGCTTTGCTTTACTATAGGTTGTAGATACAGGAGGCAATTCCATCAGCCCTCCTGTCCCAATCGCTTCTCTTGCAAGAGTAAACTTGACGGCAGAGCGCGCAATAGGAGACCACTTGCAACATGCAAGACCAATATTACTATATATCTACCATGAATGTGAGAACTATCAGAGAGAGTCGATGCAGGGAGGAGCTTGTAACCAATCTACTTAAATGTAAAATTGACATGATCGGGATACAGGAACACCGCATTGTCCATGATGACCCAGTGAAGTATGAGAGCATTATGGGTGGAACTCTGATCACTACCTCAGCAACAAGAAATAAAGCGGGTGCAGCTGTAGGTGGAGTCGGGATACTACTCAATAACAGAGCACTCAGATCATTAGCAAGTATCAAGCCACATTCTGATGGTACACTCATAGTCAACTTCCATGGTAACCCAGCAACAACTGTAGTGGTGACCTACTGCCCTACAAATGTGGCGGATGAAGACATCGTAGGAGATCATTACAACAGTCTAAAGGGGGCAATAGACTCCATTCCAGCACACAACATGTTGGCGACTTCAATGCTAGGCTTGGATAGGATGACGCCAAATTCACTTACCATGATGACACAAATAGAAATGGAGAGTACCTAGCAGACTTGGCTAAAGAGAAAGATCTTATATTAAAGGCAAGTTGTAGACATATGTCAGCCCAAGCGGCAACAAACTACAGCTGGACTACATCCTTGTCAGGCGGAAATGGCAAAACAGTGTTCTAAATTCTGAAGCATATAACACCTTAGCTAGTGTGGGATCTGACCATAGAATCGTCTCTGCTCGTATCTGATTAAGCCTCAGAAAGAGTAAAATCATCAAACGGAAAAAGCAATACGACTGGAAGCTACTTACAACTGATAATGATCTACAAGCCAAATATAGCATAGAGGTGCATAATAGGTTTCAACCCCTCCAGGATGAAGTAGAAACTGCATCTGAGAAATATTCCAGATTCATTAAAGCCACTCAAGATGCTGCAGAGGAAGTGATTCCTGTGAGGAAAAAAGAGAAAATAATCTACTTCTCAAATGACGCCCAGGTATCAAGGGCGAGATCACAAATTGAAGAAGCGTATGCAAAATATCAACTAGACACTAATATGAAGAGGAAAATTGGAGAAATTATAAGGAGGCTAAGAAGAGCCTAGAGGAGGCTTATTATCATGTGAAAGAGGAAGACCTTACCAATAAGCTTAGAGAGGTAGACAATGCCCACATAAACTGCAAGCATGGTAAGAGTTTGAAACTGATCAACAAAATATCAGGAAGATTCACTACAAGAAAAGGACAAATCAAAGGATCCACGCAAAAGGAGAGACTAGATAATTGGTATACTCATTTCAAAAATCTACTTGGGAGCCCACCGCACATATGTAATGAAGATGAGGAAATTGCCCCAGTACTATCAAATCTCAGCATAAAAGAAGGACCCTTTGACTTGGAGGAATATGTGAGGGCTAAGAAGGCACTTGTAGAGGGGGAAAGCAGTGGGGAAGATGGTATCACACCTGAAATGCTCAAAAGATGTGATTTGGATAATATAATACTGGACTTCTGCAACGATGCCTTGATGAACGGGAAAAAGCCAGACCAATGGTCTATTCTCAACATAATACCAATACCAAAATCAGGTGATCTCAGTTTGGGAGGCAACTACCGTGGAATAAGTCTGAGCTCAATTGTTGCCAAGCTATACAACAAGATGATACTCAACAGAATCAGACCGGAGCTTGACATCCACTTGAGAGCTAATCAAAATGGCTTTCGAGTTGGACATACCACGGTTGGCCACATTCTTGCCCTCCGAAGAATTATTGAGGGAATTAGATCAAACAACCTGCCAGCCATCATAACCTTTATAGACTTCAAGAAGGCGTTTGACACAATACATAGGGGACGAATGCTGCAAATTATGAAGGCCTGTGGTATACCTGAGCAGCTTACAAATGCGATTGCAGAAATATACAAGGACACCAAGGCAAAGGTTATATCACCTGATGGGGAAACTGAGGAATTTGAAATACTGGCTGGAGTACTACAAAGTGACACCTTGGCTCCATATCTCTTTGTCATTGTTCTCGACTACGCCCTAGATGTCAAAGAAGAGGAGCTAGGATTCCGCTTAACAAAAAGAAACAGCAGACGAATAGGACCAACCACAGTTACTGACCTTGACTTTGCTGACGACATTGCACTGTTGTCTGAAGAAGTGTCTCAAGCGCAATCACTACTTAACAGAGTGGAGAATTCGGTGGGTAAAGTTGGGCTCAAAATGAACGCTGCAAAGACAAAGTACATGTCCTTCAACCAGAAGCAAGTACCTGTAATCACTACAAGCGAAGGTATGCCCCTTGATAAAGTGGAGGACTTCAAGTACATTGGAGCCTGGATGAACAGTACTGAAAAGGACATCAAAACACGCAAAGCAGCTGCATGGAGAGCTTGTGGCAAACTCAGTCAGTTATGGAAGGCCCAATCACTATCCAGAAAGCTCAAAGAAAGACTGTTCATAGCTACTGTAAAATCAGTCCTCCTCTATGGATGTGAGTCATGGACAGTCACCCCAAAGCTTAGTAAACAGCTAAGGACGGATGTTACACTAGAATGCTTAGAACTGTGTTCAACATCAACTGGAGACAGCATGTGACAAATAAGGACCTGTACGCGGATATGCCCAAAGTCTCGGACAAGATCAGGGAGCGTAGATCAAGATTTGCAGGACATTGCTTCAGAGGGTCCAATGAGCTGGTCTCCAAAATTATACATTGGGTACCAAAGCATGGAGTTAGAAAGCGTGGTAGACCAGCCCTAACCTACATTGACTTACTAAAGCTTGACACAGGATTGCAGGTAGAAGAAATCAAGACAGCTATGTTGGATAGGAAGATTTGGAGAGGCATCGTGGTTCGGGAATATCACCCGCCATAAGTCAAAGTAAATAAGTCAAGTAATTATGCACATAGGCTAATTTATAGGCCAAATAGGCCTCTAATATTATTAACCATTTTTCTTTCCTTTCCTAGTTTTTGTTTCGTTTTGTTTGTTTGTTTGGTTTTGCCTTTAATACATGCAATTGAACAAAACAGCAATTAACCCCTATTATAATACAATAATACCCCTCTACAATATAGAGGGGTAGCTGCTATGGATACAAAAGCATACATTTGATTGCTCCTGGTATGTTTTCTTGTAATAAGTCCAATGCAATGTGATCAACCTAATGTATCACCAGTGGGGTACTACCGGATAATACATACTAAGTATATGTTACTGCTAACAATTGAAATTTGTATTGAATTTACAGCTTAATTTATATATAGCAACCATTCATGTCAAATTAATGGATAACAGATAGAACTGTACACTTCATTGTCAGTAAATACCTCTTGAAAACATGAGCTTTGCCACAAAAATCAACTTCATATGTTGCTCAGAACAAAAGTTATAGGGTAAAAAAAAAATTGTGTGTAAATGACGGCCATTTTGAAACCCAATATGGCGGCCATGCATGTATGTAAGACATCAGAACATAGATACAGTATTTTTGAACTCTCAGGTATTGAAAACATGATTTGCCACCAATTTTGACTTCATAGGTTGCTCAGAACAAAAGTTATATGACAAATTACATTGGAAATGGCGGCCATTTGAAATCCAAGATGGCGGCCATTCCGTGGATGGAAAAAAATGCTACCAATGGATTTCTGATAGCTGAGGGTATACCCTATCCAATGACACCAAAAAAAGCATCCTTAGCAAAAAAAAATGCACTAGTTTGAAATCCTACATAACAGCCTACACTATGATACTTAGCATCACAACAATCCAATTCAGTACAAAAATTCTAGCTTCCTTATCGAGTTGTATGGGGACCAAACCATCAGAGATGATTCATGATCACTGTATTTTAATACATAGAACTTGCTTGGCAAATTATTGTACTTTATTTATTACTTGTGTGGTGGACAGAACAGGTGACCCAGATGTTAGATTACTATGATGATGTGTATATATTGTTACGCTAGTGTTAAACAGGTATTCAGATATTCCTAATATTGAGGGTTGTCATGTGCACAAAGTGTGACACCCTATTTGTGCTGCGGAATAGTCGGCATGTTTTTTTGATTGATCAGACTGTTTTTGGAGACCTATTGCATTGCGTAAAATGTAATCTGCTGATTTTGTATTGTAGTTTTTTTTAGTGACCAAAACTCATGCTCAGTCAAAATACTTTGCGCATTTTTTACATTTTTCCTGTTCAATGAAAAATACTTAGTCATTTTCTGGAATATTTTCAATTTCCATATATTCCAATGCTTTGTCAAATACTTAGGAGTTTTTCTGTGATCCAAATTTGTGTTTTTGTAGAATGCTTAAGAGTTTTTCTGTGATCAAAATTTGTGGTGTTTTTGTTAAACACTTATAAATTTTTAAGGTGATTGAAATTTATCACTTAGTCCAAAATACTTAGCCATTTTTGGAACATTTTTATTTTCATATTTTTCATGTTCAATGAAAAATACTTAGCCTATTTTCGAAATATTTTTGAAGGTTGAGATTTTGATGCTTGGTGAAAAATACTTTTTATATTTTTGATGATATTTTTTACAATCTTTTTGACTATCTTGTTACATGGTGACACTGTGTCATACTATGCTATGTGAAGTACGTTGGTGAGCATGCTGATGCATGGGTATTATTAACTGGGGTGAGGTCAACCTTGTTATTGTCCATCCACACATACAATTGTGAATGCCATGACCTGATATTGTATATAGGTTAGATTAACTTTTGTCGGGAATATCCTACTATCTTTTGTGTTAAATAGGAAGGAAGTGTGACGGGAAAAATAAGAAGTGGACTGAAGACTGAAAGCGCTCGTATTGTAGGGCGATAACTTGTAAGTAATTTCACTTTATTCAAAAACCATGGCGATATGTAAATAACTTCGGTATAATGGCCAATGGCGAGGAAGAGAGTTACAGGTGAGCATTAATAGGCTTACTTGTATGAACTCGTCATTCAATATTTGCTCACAAATAATAGGCTTACTTGTACCAATTCACCATTCATTCTTTGATCACCAATACTAGACTCACTCGTGTGTATATATCGCTATGTGTTGAAAGTATAACAACTATGTATCGCCTCAAACCTATGGCTAATGATCGTGATGAGGAAGCTTGAGCAATTAACCGACCATTATTTATGTGTAAATGAAGGAAAATAGCCTAAGAGTGCGTATTGGCTGGAAAGTATTCATAAGTGCACGTGGTGGATGAGAATTTTCTTTTATCAACGAAACGGTTGCTGTGCGCGGAGAGGAATTGACCTTGTGGGGTTTTGGGAGAGGACATGCGGGTGCCTAACCGGTTTAGAGAACACCATTGGGTATCTGGGCCGTGTCTCGGCAATTGAGCTTAAGCGCGGAGTTATGTCATCGAGCTTAGGCGCGGAGTTATATATGTCATTGAACTAAAAGCGCGGAGTTGTGTCTTTGAGCTTAAGCGCGGTGTTGTATCATTGAGCTAATGCGCGGAGTTGTGTCCTTGAGCTTAAGCGCGGAGTTGTGTTATTGAGTTTAAGCGCGGAGTTGGACCGTCAAGTTTATGGCGCGTAAACATTTACACATGATGGTCGGTGTGACATGGTATTAACCCAGTGTTATTTTCTTTTGTATATTTCAGAACGCTCCGTGGTGGTACAATGTTTATCCTTCACGATTATTTTCACGGTTCACAACTTAATTACAGACTTGGGTTTTTCACGATTCACGATCTTAGATACTTGGATACTTAAATATACTTGGAATTTATTTGGGAGTTACAATACTGAGATACACTTTAATACTTGGGTACTTTAGGACAAATATTATTTGGGGAGACAATTCTCGGGATATAAGTTGCTGTTAAATTCTGTAGTTGTAGTCGGTTGTCATCGTTGTATGGTTGAAAAATAAAGTTCTATGGACATTTCAACCTGAGTGAACCAGTAACGAGTGTTGTCTACAGTGAAACGCAGGTTCTATCCCTGCAAACAAACCCACGTGGTCCTTCAAGTAATAAACCCCCAGGTTTCTAATTTCAACCCTGTCCACATATATAAAAAATAAGTGGTGTCCGATACTGAAACAGCATTCTGCACGCTTCGTATGCTTTCGCGCTCCGGCCGTCCCGCCACAAGTGGTGTCAGATGTGGGATTTCTTTTTGGGGGGCTACAGTTCGGGGTAATTTCATTGGCTGTTAGGTGGTGGTTCTAGACTCGAGGAAATGGGCGAACATGAGGGAAGTGGCAGAGGTGAACGTGAGGGAAGTGGCAGAGTCGACGTAGAGAGGGCGAGTGGCAGAGTCGACGTAGAGAGGGCGAGTGACAGAGTCGACGTAGAGAGGGCGAGTGACAGAGTCGACGTAGAGAGGGCGAGTGGCAGAGTCGACGTAGAGAGGGCGAGTGGCAGAGTCGACGTAGAGAGGGCGAGTGACAGAGTCGACGTAGAGAGGGCGAGTGACAGAGTCGACGTAGAGAGGGCGAGTGGCAGAGTCGACGTAGAGAGGGCGAGTGACAGAGTCGACGTAGAGAGGGCGAGTGACAGAGTCGACGTAGAGAGGGCGAGTGGCAGAGTCGACGTAGAGAGGGCGAGTGGCAGAGTCGACGTAGAGAGGGCGAGTGGCAGAAGTGGCAGAATCGATGTAGAGAGAGCGAGTGGCAGAGGAGACGCGGAGAGGGAGAGTGAACGCGAGAGAAGTGGTAGAGGTCATCGTAGAGATGTGGAGAGAGTTGGTGGCGATGTGGATTTGGGTGATTTGGGAAATGTCGCCAAAAGTGGAGTGTGTCGATATTCTGGTGATTTTGGAAATGTCGACAAAAGTGGTGAGTGTCGACGTTGAGTGGTTTAGAGAGTGTCGACAAAACGGGAGATTGTCGACTTTTTGGTAGCTTGGGTAGTGTCGACAAAAGTGGAGGTCGCCAATGGAGTGGAGGAGGTGGAGGAATAGGATGCGGTGGAGAGAGTAGAGGTGGTGCTGGTAGAGGTGGTGTTGGTTTTGGTGCTGGTGGCGAGGTTAGAGGCAGTGTCGGTGTTAGTGGTAATGTTGGTGGAGGACTACATGGAGATGATGTCGGTGGAGGAGGAATTGGAAGTCGACACGGTGAGGAGGTGCCGGTCGCTAACTGTAGAGGTAGAAATAAGATGGGTAGCTTTGATGAGGTTGGGAGTGCTCGTGGTAACACCGAATATTGGAGCACTTTGTGTAATGGCTAAAAACAAAAATGCAGTTTTGCCTTTTTTCTGAAATGTATTGGAGTTATTGATTATTATGACAAATGGTGGTAGGCTATGTTTTAAAACATTTTGGCGTAACATTTATTACGTCACAGGCGTGTTTGAATAATGTTTCATCTCGACAAAGTGCTAAGTCATTTGTTGGGGCAAGTGGTCCGAAGGGGTATGGGGTAACTGGTCCGCTTGCTTTGTACACCATAAGTATACTGCTATTTACACGTTAACCACGAAAACTGTATAAAACATGGGTTTCATGAGACATGTATCATTTTTACATATTAAATAATAGGGAAAAAATACTGCCTAGTTTCCGTGTTGTCATTCACTGATTTCTGTGTATTCTAACCGTTGGAACATATAGGACCAGTTGCCCGATGATGGGGTAACTGGTCTGTGCCAAGTAAAGTTTTCAGTTAGTGGCAATTGGCCTTTTCTTAAGATATTTTTTAACATTGATTATATGTTATATGTAAACAGTTACATGGGTGATATTTTCATAGCAATTCCATAAATATTTACACGAGCTTTAATCTTTTATATCATGGAATATACATAACCGGACCAGTTGCCCCATCCTCCCCTATTTATTTATTTATTTTATTTACCTTTTAAACATAAATTATCACAAATAATGTAACATTGACAATTTGCAGAACATTATTATAGTATGAATAGTTATAGAAACAACACAGGGGAACTATTCTGCTAATTAATAAAACAGTAATTACCGTCCCTACAATCATGTAGGCCCTACATGCCTATTTCTACACACGACATACACGAGACAAGTTTATTTGGACTGGGAGACGGCGGTAATCGATAACGTTTTGCCAGTTAGGGTTCATGACCTCTCCACAACAATAGCTAGTGTCTGACGCGTGAAATGCAGGCCCGTAAGAAGGGGGGGGCGATGGTGGCGATCGCCCCCCCCCCCCCCCTTGAAAATCTTCCCCGGAAAATGTGTACACAGATGAAAAAAATTCGCGTTACGCGCGCATTTGTCTTCCCAAAATGCAATATTCTTTGCTACAAGCTTGTTTAGAGCCAAAATGTACCTCGATCGTGCAAAAAGTAGGTGCAAATTCGAAAATTTTCGCGCGCTACGCGCCCATATTTGACTCACATTTTTGTTGTTGTTGAAAACGCCCCCCCCCCCCCACTTTGAAAAAAGTGTCTTACGGGCCTGAAGTGGCTATTATATTGGCCACTTAAACTCGTGTCAGCAATATTGGGGATTTGAATGTTGCTTGCGAACTTGAAATATTGGGGAAATGAACTTGAGGATGTTAATTGAGTACGTCAGCAATATCCGTCGATCCGTTTCCACGCCACGTCTTACTCTGTTAGGAACAGCTAGGAAAGGTCTCTTCCCTTTCCTGGAACAGCCCGGAATAACTTCGAGTTGAAAGTAGCCCAATTTTTAGCAAACCACGGCACACCTTTTCAACACCGGCACACTAGTCAAAAGTAAAAGTAGCTCAATTGAGCGACGAAAGCGCGGTATTGTCAAAACTAATAACTCGCAAAAAGTCGTCATCTCGTTATTTATCACGTCATCTGTAAATTATCTCGCAACTATCTAGTCAATAAACACGTCATCTGTAAATTATCTCGCAATTATGTAGTCAATAATCACGTCATCTGTAAATTATCTCGTCATCTCGTTAATTATCACGTCATCTGTAAATTATCTCGCAATTATCTAGTCAATAAACACGTCATCTGTAAATTATCTCGCAATTATCTAGTCAATAATCACGTCATCTGTAAATAATCTCGTCATCTCGTCAATGATCACGTCATCTGTAAATTATCTCGCAATTATCTAGTCAATAGTTACGTCATCTGTAAATTTTCTCGCAATTATCTAGTCATTTATCTCGTCATGTCATTATCTGGTTAACTCGTCATGACCCTTCAGGGCCACTGTAATTGACTTATCAAAGCGGTGCAAAGCACCGCTATCCGCGGTAACGCGGACAGGGGGGAGTATGAGGGTGGATGTGCCCTCTTAGAATTGCTTTTTCTCTTCAATTTTCGAACCCATTTGTTGCGATTTGGTGTGTACTTTTGACCAATACTTTATTGAAAAGCCTTCACTTCATTTCCAATCAATATTGGCTTATTATCAATATTATTCAAAATTTGATTTTTTTTTTTTTTCCCCCCATCAATTTTGCAAAAGCAAACAACACGGCGTAGGTTTGAAATTGCGCATAAATTAAAAAGGATTGCTATTGGCTATTGTAAAAAAGAAGGTGTAAAAACCGTTCCTGAAGCCATGCTGTTAAAGGTCCACCGATATGCATCGTTTATTACATATCAAAATAAAGACAAAATCACAAAGATTTCGAAAATAAACATTTTATGAGCGATCCATTAAAGGGAAAGAAGAAATTTGCAAAAACCATAAATGCGCCCAAAATCAGTGTTAAAGGGGCGTGTACATCTCAAGTGTTTGTCCTGGACAAAAATCACATGACTCCCTACGTATCTGAGTCTCCGTATTCCCATGTAATAATACCCATGGTGCAATAGATTTGCCGCGAATTTTAATCGACAAAACGTAATGTTGAAATTATTGTACGAACGAACTGTGTCTAGAATAGTTTCAAAAAGAAGTGCAATGCATAATAATGAAATCAGAATTACAATCTCCTTCAGCATATAATCAACTTTTGGGCGATAACCTTTGATAAAAACGCACAACAATCGAAATATAAAGCATTTTAGCCTCCGATTTCAGTGATATTCGTATTTTAAACTCTATCTAATTTTATTTTAAAACTGTTTTATGTATAGTTTTCATTAGCTTAAATGGTAGAGCGCTGGCTTCACAATCATGAGGTCAGTGGTTCGATTCTTGTAAATGTCTTTTTCTTTTTGTTATTACACTTTTCTTTTTTTTAATAACAGGATTGCTTATAATCGTTCGCTATATTTATTGAATGTTGAATGATACTTTTTTCATTTGCAATTTCACTACGATAAAGAATGTCCTGTAAATAATTGTGTTGATTGAACCATGAATGAACTATGGAGTCCCTAGCAAGTCTATAATGGACATGGTCTGCAAAGACCAATTGTTATGTAAATAAAAAGCCAGTCGGCTTATATCCTTGAATCGATTTTTTTAGTTCCTTCAACACAGATATTTGTAATTTACTCCAATCTTCAAAAAAGAGAGTTGTATCTTCAAAAATACATTACGCAGTTCACGGCTTACGCGGCCTGGTATGGGCGACAGTATTTTGGCGTAGATTTGATACCGTGCTGAACTCATCATGCTCATCGCTGCAAGAGCGCAATTATAAAATGCTGTCCGCTGTCCTAAATCTCTCTCGTCTTGACTCCCGGTCTTGAGCACATCATAACACAATATTTGTATTGTGCCACTACTGTGAGACTAAATAAGTGGGTATGCCGACTATAGTTTTATGTCAAAACTCAACATAATTGAGGCGACCGACGTAACGGATGCGCCAAAAAGTGGCTCTATAAGTTGTTAAATAAGCTGAAACCATCTAAAAATGCTCATTTATTGTTTTGTTCATATAATTATACAAAGACCGTTTGAACCAATATATCTATCCATTAATATATCCATCTATCTATATATCTAACACGTTCTTTTGATACCCTTTTAAACTTCAGTGAAATAATTCAACAAGTTAAAAAAAAAATCTGAGGCCCCATGGCCATATGAGCTAAAATGTTTGATCGCATAACTTAAAATAAGACACATTGATTCAACATGGTAAACACGTGCTGATAATTTTTCAGATTTCATTTTTTATATTCATGCGGCTTTTGCAAAAACAAATTGTCAAAAAAACTTCAGTTTTATGCTAACATTAAATACATGAGACGTACTCCAAAGTGTTCAAAATCTTCAGTTGTATGCTAACACTAAATAAATGACACGTATTCAGAGAACATTTCAATGTCAAATGCGCAAATTGTCCAATTTCCAATTTGGTGCATTTATTCATATACAGGCTGTCCCAAAATGATAGGCTGCGCCTACCCATCGATGCCCATCATTAAAATCAATGAGATTCAGGTCCAGGTTTTTTCATCATCTTTGACATAACCATTTCATTAAAATGTTACGATCACGAATATCGGACTTATTTCACCTCTTTGGCAAAGTATATACAAAAGGGTGGGGGTGTGTGTGTTAACACTTTCCACGCGGCAGGCGTCTATGAACCGAACAAAATGTTTCAAAAATGTCAAAATGATTGAATTTCCATCACCATATTTGGAATCACCACAAGAAATGCATTAAAATAAGTACAAATATACCTAGTATTGATTCACTAATTCTTGAGATTACTTGAAATTTCGGAAAGGCTTTTGAAACATCTGTTTTGTGTGGTAAAACTAAAATAGCCGCGTGGAAAGTGTTAAACTTGTTTGAAAGAAACATAAATAGTCTCTCAATGCCTTGTCTGATTGTTCCCTTCTGTTATAAACTGTTGTTCGTTATGGTTGTTCAAATCATTAACATCCTTCAATTTGAAGAGTAAAAATGGATCGTCACACATCACTTAAGTGTGACGAACTTCTTTATGTGTTAGGGTGTACTTTGTTTTACTTTGATTTCATTGCAATATTGTAGATTCTTTACAGTGGGTGTGGTTTTGGATGTCACTGGACTGTGATTGGTGTTTTTTTGCTGATTTTCATCCGATACGCAATATATATTATGAGACATTTAGGGCGGGGCTTGATTCGTTTGAATAATGATATACATTCAGTGCGCATGATCATTGCGTTAGCGTCCCCTACACAAAGTCGCCGGCGTATGCGTTGTGCGTGTAACCCAGCGCATGCCCAGCGTTGCCATATGCGCGTGTGCTAAAGAACGCAATTAATTCGAAGCAAGAAGTTGGTAAACAGCTCGATGAATTCGCCGATTTTATAAAGGGGGAAAGTTGTTGTACGTTTAGAGAATAAAACATAGTTCTTAGCTGTTTTGCTATAGACGATGGTCTTATAGTGTATATAGGCTGTACCATATTTGGAGTCGTGTATGGTCGCCGTAGGCGGCAATACACGACGACACAAATATGGTACAGCCTATACATTATAAGACCATCGTCTATAGCAAAACAGCTACGAACTATGTTTTATTCTCATTCTAATATTTAGTTTATTAGTTATTTTGATCTTTTATCATAAAATAACGCAGTTTGTTAGATTTATTTTAAACAAACAACAACAAATTTCCCCCTTTATAAAATCGGCGAATCCAGCGAGCTGTTTTCCAACATCCTGCTTCAAATTAATCGCGTTATTTAGCACACACGCACCTGTCATCGCTGCGTTATACCCACAACGCATACGGCGGCGACTTTGTGTAGGGGACGCTAACGCAATGACGCGTTGATCATACGCGCTATCATTGCGCGCTGAAGGTATTATTTTTCGAATGAATTAAACCCCGCCCCAAACTATACAACATTGTCTCATAATGCATGGGCGAGTCGGCTGAAAATCAGCCAAAAACCAATCAAATTGCCTGCTGACATCTCAAACCACACCCACTATATAATAATGTTGTTTGATTATTATGTTTGTTGTTAAAATAAATCTAACAAACTGATTAAAGACCAAAATAACCAATAAACTAAATATGAATGAGAATCAAACATAGTTCTTAGCTGTTTTGCTATATTATACGACTCCATGGTACAGCCTTTACATTATAAGACCATCGTATGCAGTATATAGTATTGAAATGTCAATCAAAGAACTATATTTTATTCTCTAAATACAAATCTGATGTTGGTTTGTATACAGGGTGAGTCAAAATATTCAGGTCCCGTTTTTAGAAAATCACGACAAATACTTTTGTTACAAATTAACCAATGTCTTCATTGCATATATGAGTACACTAGCTACTTCTTTATACTTGATGAAAGTGTTCCAAATATACCCCATTGTCCATTGTAGGCATTGTGAATACCAACACGCCATTGATTGACATTTCAAAATGCGTGAGTTAAACTTTTGCATTCATAGAGGTACCTTGGGAAAAGTGCACATATCTCCCGTTTGAAATGACCAATTTGAATTAAATGAAATTCAAGTTATAGCTGACAATGCGTTCGTACTGTGCATATTAATAAATTATATTATTTTTATGCATATTAGATGGTTTAAAATATCGGTCGGGCCCGCTGATACTAGGGGAGAGCCTTGCTTTTATTTTGAAATAGGATTGCGTACAAGTAGCGTATAGTCAGTGTCATAATGCTATGGTCAACTCCATTCTATGCGTGCGAACTTGTGTGCATTCGTATGTGCGTAAACCCAGAGGTGCGTACCGGGCACATTCAAAAAATGACCGCGCGTCAATCGTGATATCGTCACGCACGTTAGTTAGCACATTTCAGGCATCTGGACGCAGCTCCGCGAACAACGACGAAACATGCTCGTGTGAAATAGCTTGAATTTAGTACTATGTCATTATACCATTATGACAGTGATTATAGACAGTGAAGCTAGCAGTTAGCATTTGCGAAAACGCGACACGCAACGCGTTACCACGGTATCAGTGGCGGATCCAGGATTAGGGGGGAGGGGGGCGGGGGGGTAGCGATGTGGTTGTCCCAAAACCGGCAAACAAAAGCGCAGGGTTCAAGTGGCAAATGTCGACGGAACCTACCTATGTCTCTGAAAAAGGTAAAGTGGACACAAAAAAGGTTTATTGTACTAAAATTTACGGGGGGCGCGTACACAATAAGGGTAGATTGTAAAATTTTACGGGGGGCGCCCGCCCCCTCCGCCCCCCCCCCCCCCCTGTATCCGCCCCTGGGTATGATTACGCGGCAGTACGCGCAACGCACAATGTTGTTCAATTCTAGTGCACTCTTAGAAGGTCAGGATCAAATATGAGACGAGAAGGATCAATTTTGATCCAGAAGCGGTATCACATATGAGCTTACCCTTTCCGGATCAAAGTGATCCGACAAGCAGGATCAAAAAGTTTGATCCGAAATGGGATCAAATATTTCTGTCAAATGATACTGAAACGGATCAAAATAATGATCCTTAATCGGATGTACCTGTAGCTTATGATCCTACTCCATCGAATTGATCCGGAAATCAGATCAAAGTTGATCAAGGTGAATTTGATCCGTTTGTTGATATCTATCTGGAAACGGATCAAAACGATCCGAAAACGGATCAAAACGATCCGAAAATGATCCTTAAAGGATCAAAACAAAGTGAGCCGGAAATCTACTCATGTATTTGATCCTGACCTTCTAAGAGTGTGGCATTTATGAGCCAAATCTGAGAGGTTATTTGCTGTTTTTGGAGCAAATTGTTAACCAATTTCACTGGAATAAACTTTAACACACCGTTATTTCCTCGATATTGCATGCAAATTATGCGCCACTTTGATCAAAACTAACGGAGACATAAGGATAACAAACACACACAACCCCACACAGACATGACAGATTTATAGTAAGATGCTCGCAGCAGCAATGAACATGATGAGTTCAGTACTCAGTCAGTGGCGTACCCAGCTTTTGGAAACTGGGGGTGGGGGGGCGGGGGGGGGGGGGGGATAGTTACGAAAGTCATGATGTACCGACAAAAAAATCGCAAAAATGACCCAATTTTCTTCTTCTCGTCAGAGCTGAAATATTGAAAAGTGGGGGTAGCGATGACATTGTCAACAATAGCTGAAAAAATCGCCTGGTAGAAATCGCAAGTCTACCCAGTCAGAAGTCAAGGCATGAAAATACCGTCTATTTTGTTCGCCCCGGCCGCCAGTGAAGTGAGATTTCAAAAAAAACCAAATAGAAATCGGATCATTTACAACTCGCGATTGTGAAGGATTGCCTCCATCAATTTTTGATCATCTTAGGCTCATTTTGAAGGGAAAGTCCTATTTATGTAAGATGTCATTTCCGATTTAATAAAAAAACACGATTTTTGTTACTATCTTTGAGTCGATAAAGATGCATTTTCAATGCGATCGTAAACATCGTATTTTTGATGATTTTTAGACGTCATAGCAAAAACTGTATGAACAAGAAATGTTCCTAACGTATTAAACTTGATCAAAAATATGTTTATTTGTAATACATTTTTGGACAGGGGTCAGGGCCACGACTTTTATTCACCTACGGTAAAAATATACGCCATTTTCCAACACACAGAGACTAAATCGTTTTTTCTAAAAAAAGGTATTCAGCAGGATTCGAACCGAGGAGGGGAGAATCTATTAGATTACTAGTCCATATTCGTAACCGCTCGGCCATAACTACTTACTGACGTGTCTATGTGTTCTCTATAATAATGAACTAGTGGTGAACTATTGAGTATTCGACAAAATTTTAGCCAAATTGAACCCAGTTTCTAAATTGTATTTTAAATGTGAAAACGGTGTCGCTGCAAGCTAGGTTTGGATTCAATGTAAAGAGCAATAAATTGATGATCGTGGAAGGTTATTAATTTAAAGCTTTTAATGAGACAGGGGTCAGGGCCACGGGAAATATTCCCCTAGTCACATGACGTTGAACCACATTTAAATACCTTAATGTTGTCATTGTATAAGGCTGACATTTTGGCATATTGAATTGCACGATATCGACATCCGCTTTTCAAGGGGAAAACATTCTCTTCGTAGACAATAGACTCACTCAACGTTGGCATCTGACTGTACCGACGGAAGCTCAAGTTTACCGACGGGGATATTTCAGGGGGGCACCGGCCCCTGGACCCCTGGGTTCGCCACTGAGCACGGTATCAAATCCACGCCAAAATACAGTCGCTCACGCCAGGCCGTGAAAGCCGTGAACCGCGTAACGTATTTTTGAAGATACAACTCTCTTTTTTTTTTAAGTTTGGAGCAAATCAGCAAATACAAATATCGGTCGTATAGGAAATAAGAAAATCGATTCAAGGACATATTAGCCGATTGGCTTCTTATTTACATAACAATTGGCCTTTGCAAATCATGTTCATTGATAGACTAGCTAGGGTCTCCATAGTTCAATCGAACGGAATAGTCAACACAATATATTTATAGGATATTCTTTATCGCAGTGAAATTGCAAAAGAAGAAAAAAGTAGGCAATGTAGCCAAAAAGTATCATTCAACATTCAATAAATATTGCGAACGATATGCAATCCTGTCAATTTCTAAAAATAAAGTGTAAATAACAAACAGAAAAAAGTATAACAATCCTAGGATTCGAACCACTGACCTCATGATTATGAAGCCGGCGCTTTGCCGACTGAGCTAATGAAGACTACACATAGATATTTAGAAAATAAAATACATAAAGTTCAAAATACGAATATCCATGAATCGGGGCAAAAATGCGGGCTAAAATGCTTTATATTTCGATTGTTGTGCGTTTTTAACATAGGATTATCGCCCAAAAGTTGATTATATGCTGAAGGAGATTGTAATTCTGATTTCATTATAATGCACAACACTACTTTTCGAAACGATTCTAGACACCTTAGTATTTCGTTCGTACATAAAATGTTGGCCATTCAGTTTTGTCGATTGAAATTCGGCGCGGCAAATCTATTGCACCATGGGTATTATTACATGGAAACACGGAGACTCAGATACGTAGGGAGTCATGTGATTTTTGTCCAGGACAAACACTTGAGATGTACACGCCCCTTTAAAAACGATCTTGGTATTTTGAAAAACCCGCTCTACCAGGCAACACAGAGGAGAAATCATAGTTAGCCAACAATGCACTGTAACATTGTGACAAACCTAGGGTCTAATATGTATGTCTCCACATACTCTTTACAATATTAGCCCTTTCCCATCATCATGCCTTGCTGAACAATTGAGGACCCTAGATCTAAAAGGGGGTTAAGTCACATTGAGAAAAATGGCAAAAACTGGGTTTCATTGTGTCCATGTGTGGACTTGACCCACTCGGGTTGTACCTCCCATGGACTATTACACAGCTTTACCACATGACTTTACTGTAACATTTGAACAGGGTGCAGAGATCCTCCTTGTAGCAGAAACTGATACTAACTACAATTTCACAAGATTGTGACTTAACCCCCTTTTAGATCTAGGGTCCTCAATTGAATGACCGCGCGAACTTTAAACATGTGTATCCATGCTGTGTGCATTCAAAACCATACAATCACAAGCGGATTAGCCGTATTATCACATTCAGTGAATAAATAGATCGAGGTCATGATACTGTTTGTAAGGGAACCTGTACAACTTGATACACATGTTATTTTGAGGCCATATTTTTAGACCGTGGTGCATTGTTTGCTGACTACAAATTCTCCTCTTTAGACAACACGGAAACTGTGACGTCAGTCCGGGAATCTGACCGTATTGGCGCTTCAGTTCCTCCCGGAGTGACGTCACCAGCGAAGTCGCCCAAACCACTTCATGGTTCATTGCGTTTCTGGCGAAGGGCTTGGATTTGGTATACGGCCGAACGTTTGTTTTTTGTTTTTAAATATATTTATTCACATTTTATAAAAAATAACATTATGTTCGAACTAATATTGTATAACTTTTTTTTTAAAGTTTCATGAGCACGTCGCAGGACCTTTAAGCTTCACTGATAATTAAACAGTGAAACTAATTTGCGCGCACCGCGCAAAAAATGTCTATTTGAACACTAAAAAGGGCCAGAAAACGTTTCTGAAGCCATGCTGTTAAGCTTGAATAATTAAACATTGAAACTAATTCGCGCAAATATGGCTTAAAACAAGTATTTTGAAATGAATTCTTTCACGAAAAGGTAGCCAATGGAGATACTTGGGAGTTAGCCTACGGTATATGGTCAAATGTCCGTGTCTTTGTAAGAATACGGGCAAGCTGAACTTTCACGAAGAGAATGAATGTTAAGTGATACCAGTCATTAGTGATACCAGATCACGCATTGTCGATACGTGAAGTGATAAGAACCAGGGGCGTAACTATGATCTTCAAATTGGGGGTGGGGGGGGGGGCATGTGGTGGTCAATGGTCATCAGGGGGGGGGGCATATCTGACTATTTTCTTTTAGTATACGTAGGTATACATTGAGTTTGTCATTTCATTTGGGGGCATACCCCTCCCCCACCGGTTTTACCACTGATAAGAACATGTATGATAGTAGCTGCAGTTCCATATAACATTTTCCTGGTACTATTAATATTCCTTATATGAAAATACACAGACTGGCAGTTCCGCCTTACTTGCATATCCATACATTTTGAGGCAATAATGGAAGCAGTGTCAACTTTAATAATCTGATGATCATGAATTTTGTGTTGATAAAATTTAGATGTCATGAAAAGAAATTATGTTTATTTATTTCATTAAAGAGAGAAGATATGCATACAGACTATTTTAATTTGGATTTTCAAGCTGCGTCAATAATTATCAGCCAATGTATTTCCCGATTTGCTTAATTTTGATAATGAGATATCCAAGATAAATATATCTTTAACATGACTTTTTCTTCTCGGAATGATGTGTTCGATTCCAGTTATTTACAGGCTGTCCCAAAATGATTAGTACCCATCGATGCCCAAAGTTCAATAAGTGTTTTCATCATCAAAATCAGTGAGATTAGATCCGTTGTTTTTCTATCATATTTGCTATACTGTACCCTTTCATTAGAATTTTAGATCATGAATATCGGACTAATTTTAATGAAGTTACTCTCCATTGTGTAAGACATGGTGATTTCACCTTTTTGGCAAAATGCAAAAAAAAAGTGTTTTTAAATAGCTTGTTTGAAAGAAACTAATACAATCTCTTGTCTGCTAATATCTGTGGTTCCTTTCTATTTTAAACTGCTGTTGTATCATATTGTTGTTCAAACTAATAATACTTCTTCATTTTGATTCAATTTGAAGAGTAAAAATGGATCGTCACGCATGAGCGACCCCAAGCTTTGTTTCTAGAATGAGTTAGTTTTGAGGCTAAACTTGAGGGACATTTAAACAGGTAAATACGTGGTCATGTGTAATTAGCAGTGGCTTAGACTTCTTTTTCATATTGGGGATGCAATTTCCTACAAACTTGGTAAAAATGATATAGTCCTTTTTTCACGAAATTCAATCTCCTATGTGAAAATGAAATGTAATCCACTGGTGATTCACCAAATACCACTTCATTTAGAAGTCTTAAACACTTGTCAAATAAAACAATGCATGGGGTCACTCAAGTGTGGCACATTTCTTTTACCCGCTAAATTGAATTAAGGCGAAGAATTATTAATGATTTGAACATCCATAACTATTGACAATTACAACAGAAAGACACACAAGATTATATTGAGTAGACAAGATAAGAGATTATGAGAATACACAAGTTTCTTCAAACAAGCTGTAATAGCACACATATTTTTAGCACTTTTTCAAAAAGGTCAAATCACAATGTTTTACATAATGGAGTGTATCTTGAGTTTGATAAATCCGATATTCATGATATAAAATGCTAATGAAATAGCACAGTATGACAAAGATGATGTAAAAACAATGAACCTAATCCCATCGATTTTGATGATGACAACAATTATTGAACTTTGGACATCGATGCGTACTAATCATTTTGGGACAGCCTGTATACTTATGTAAAATTAGTTATTTAATAACTTTAAAAAGCTTTCTTTAATATTAATCAACATGACAAGACAGTCAGGTTAATACACTTTTTGAGCTGTGTATTCAAACTCAAACCAAATGCAAACTGTTATCAGTTCTAATCAATTTCCTGCCGATTTGAACACAATGAGCTAGAACAATGACAGCAACCCTGTCCTTCATTTCTCACTGTTTGGCACATTATAACATTTACAAAGATTTGCAAGGCTGCAGGTGAAGTTTGAATAGTACAATCACGGAAAGGCCTTTCCTGTACAATGCATCTACAACCGGATATAAGAGGTGATGAAGCTTGTGGGCTGCCTGGTTAGACTTTTACGTTTCTGTTGACGCATAATTTGGTTTGGCCACTTTGACTAAATCAATTTCAAAACATATTTCACCAAAGCATTAAGTGTTATTTATTGCAGCGGCAACGGCCATTTTTGATAGCGGCCATCTTTTAATAGTATACTTTATGTATAGCTACGAACTATGGAGTTCTTTTAGTATACCCTACCACTGCATGTCTTCAATGGGGACTTTTAAAGAACGTGAAGAAAAAATAATATAATTATGTGTAAACAAAAGATATAGCTTACGTTATTATGTTAGAACTTTATGTATAAAATCGTTGTATTAATAGGCCTAATACATAATTTTGCAATAGCCGCCATGTTGGAATTTAAAAAATACCTGTTAGCCTCCTGTTGATAACCAACAACGCTCATTTTGGTTATATATTATAAACTGCTCACAAAAAGTATCGAAACACTTAGAAATGATCCAATATATAACGGCTCGAAAGGGTATGCATTAATCGAAGCAAATAACCAAGTGCATAATTTTGTTCTGCGTATTTTGACACCTCGATCGATGAGATACGATGTTGCAGAGCGGAGTTATTGTCATTTCAATGGTCGTGGGTCCAGTTTCAAAAGTGGCAATCACCCTATAGAATGAGGTTTGCATTAATGATCAGATTCGTGATTTTCAATAGGGATGAGTGTCACCTTGAAAACTGGACCCACGATCATTGAAATGACAATAACTCCGCTCCGCAACATCGTATCTCAACGATTGAGGTGTCAAAATACGCAGAACAAAATTATGCACTTGGTTATTTGCTTCGATTAATGCATACCTTTTCGAGCCGTTATATATTGGATCATTTCTAAGTGTTTCGATACTTTTTGTGAGCAGTATACATGTAGGCTATACATGCCAAATGTATGATATAATACATCAATATCATTTAGACTTTAATACAACAAAATAATTGCCTTTGCAATACCATTACCATGATTACGCTACCTTGCCCGCTTAGCAGCGCTATAAATTGTTGCCCTAAAAACCGGCAACAAATTTAAATATTCGCCTTCCATCAAAGCTGGTTGCTATAAATGACATAATTCTCGTGTGCAACCAACCGGCTGTATTGCAATGCCCATTGAGTAGTTTAAACGCTTTAGCATGGATGTAATTTGCAACATAATGGAAACTCACCCATGCAGTTAGTAAGAAGTACTGCTCGAATTTAAATATACAACCAGGTAATCCTCTCGTAGTAATTGATAACAATAGGTTTACTAGACCGAATTAATAGCGCTCCTAAGCGGGCAATTTATGTCATGCACCATTTTGTAGAAACGGCCATCTTGGATTCTAATGATTTCTGACATAAGCACCCGTTCATCACCTAAAGAAGAATATATCATCATGGTGTGCTTGTATCCGACCAGTAAACGTAAAAACGTAATGGCCGAAATTGCCTTTAAGCGATTTCACTATGAAGTCGCGTCTTTATTATGAATATAAGTCACTGATCCCCGGGCATGCCGAGGTAAACCTATCGCTTGGGGATTAAATGGCCTCTGTTAACTTGAAAAAGAAATCAACCATCAAAGAATAAAATATCAACAAATATTGTAGCAATAAAAACACACGTATCCATTTTGACAAGAAAAAAACACCATATGTCATTGTGGTCACTAGCAGCAGGATCGCACATTGGACCTCCTGTTCTTCAAGCGAATGCTTTACTAGACTATGCCAAAGTCGATTTTATTTTTAACCCTTTTTTTAATTCTATTTTACTTATCTCCTTTATTCAGTGTCTGACATTCTGTTTTACTTATCCCTTTTATTAAGTGTCTGAACCGTTGTCTAATATTGCATGCAGCGCTCATGTTCCTACATGTAACGCCAATGAGTAAATTCCTAATGAGGGCAGTATTGTCTATGTTCTGTCATTCTGTCGATATTGATATGATCAACAGAGGGCTCCCTTTAGTCCACTAGTAATACCAGACGACGGTGGACACGTTGGTTTCAATGTAACAATGGATTTTGATTATATCGTCGCTGTTCTGACATACCGGCACATCTCATGTCAGAACAGCGACGATAATAATATGACCCCATAAAATTCATCTCACGTTGGAACTAAATTATTTCATCCTAAAACCGCTGGAGTTGGATAACCAATTCCAGTGTCAGTATTATTTTTTGAATTTAAACCGTTGTTAAGCGTTCGTCCCATTCACTTGGTCACGTAACCTCGTTCGCATATTTTAACCTGAATATTCGTGAATACGCCCGTGTCCAGAGTGATTGCACCCGTTTAATAGTGACCAACACGCCCGTGTAAAACTCTGACGAACTGACAAACTCCAATGGCGAATGGCGAATAGCGAATGTATGACTATAACGATGACAAGTAGGAGCGCCCTCACTTATAATACTGCCCATCCATGTATGATGTTAGTGTAACATGATGTTAATGGTAACAAGTAAGGGCGTCCTACATGTACCCTCACTTTAAATACTAGGTACTAGGGGGGTCGGGGTACCGCGCCATTTCATGTCTAAACCAGGCCACCTATATTGAAGTCATTGATTCTCACTTAATGGATCGTTTAAGGTGACACATATCAAAAAAACTACTCCGCCCACTTCCTTTGTAAATTGTTATGTCAATAAAACCAACGGGCGAAAAGTAAATACACCGAATGACCCAACACAAGGTGCAGTGGTACTGGTGTGAATGGAGATACAGACAGGCAATATTTTTTACTAGTGAGTTTAAAAACTGAGAATACCACCCAAAATGGGTTGAGGTTAACACTTTCCACGCGGCAATTAGTTATGACATTATACAAAACAGATTTTTCAGAAACCTTTCCCAATTTTCAAAGTATACCTCAAGGATAACAGAACCAAGACTAGGTATGTTTGTACTTCTTTTAACTAAAATTCTTTCAATGCGTTTCTCATAGTGATTCTACATAGGGTATTGAAAGTCAATACAATATGGTTTTTTTAAACATTTGTGAACTTTCGGAATGTCGTCTGCAGACGCCTGCCGCGTGGAAAGTGTTAAGGAAGTGACGTACATGAGGTGGGGTAGGCCTGGTAGGCGGGGTGATGACGTGTGTTCGGTTTTTAGGATCGAGATAGGTGTGATGTGACATGAAATATAAATAAATTCAATTTGACATTCAGCAAAGTAGGACTAATTGGAGGATTAAAATTATATAAAAACTTCTTCTTTTTTCTTTTTTTTCTTTTTTTTCAAGAAAAGATTTGCATATAGGCTGCCCAAAAAAGTTACTTTGAAAAAAGAAAATGTGTAATAAATGATTTTCTTTTCGAGATATGGACGATTACGTACAATTTTCTCCATAGAGCTGTGAATAAAAGCTCATTTTCTCCACCCCACTGTCTTTTAATGCAAGATCCTGCGACATTGTCACTCTCGGACACGTGCCCTAGGCACAATGATTGTTTTAAACGATTTAAAGTTTAACATGGTTTTTTATCGTAATGGCAGAAATATAAGGGTTTCATTTTCGCTTGTAGGAATAAAATTCGGAGAAAAACAAAATATAATTTTAAAGGATTACGAGCCAATGA